>OY811975.1:9333848-9466509 GCA_963681505.1 Eunapius fragilis | reverse complement strand
TGGGCTTTTTACTGGTCCCCAGACCACATTTCAGTAAGCAACCAAAAGTTACAGTTCACTCCAATCGAAGAAAGTGGCTGATAGTATAAATAGTATAGTAAATATCACTACAGACAACAGCATGAACTGTGTGCATCACTATTTCTACCACACACAACAACTTAACTAACATTACAACACACAACTGAAGGAGTAAAGAGTTATATCCCACAGGAGCAGTTGCCTTGGGTATGCTTGGTTGGAAGGTTTACTAGTGTACCACCATTTCATGACCAGCCTGGTCACAGAAATAGTTTCAGGTTGATTTAATATTGATGAGCCCCCTAAATGACTACAGCCTTGGCAAGTTAGGCAAGTTATTGAGACCACAATTGACCTCATGCATAGTTTGTTTCTATGAGGACAATCATTTGTGAAGCAGTTTTCAGTGTTCACATGCATACACAAGCAGTATATTACAAAATGAATAATGTTGATTTTATAATGTTACTTATCGTGCTATGTTTCATGTCAACTGATCATGAAGGGACTGGGGATGAGGGAGGTAGCCTGAGTAGGACTGTACAGGCTCTATGGAAGGGTCACCTCATTACCAGGTCATGTGAGCAGGCCTAACATATCCTAAATGGCTGAACTATTGTGTTGATATGAGATGGTCCTGATAGTAGCATCACATGACATCATTGCAAACTTTATTTCCATAGTAACAACATGTACAATACAGATACAGTAGATGTCTGTCCAATAGGTGTCGCTTCATGCTGGTCCCCAGACCACATTTCAAAAAGTTACAGTGCACTCCAATTGGAGAAACTCTTTTGAAAAATAGCCTACTCCAGTTGAACCATTAGGCAGCTGCCATAAAGTGGCTGATGGTATAAAATGGTATAGTAGATATCATTACAGACAACAGCATGAACTGTGTGCATCACTATTTCTACCACACACAACAACTTAACTAGCAGTTACGACACGCAGCTGATGGAGTAAAGAGTTATATCCCAGAGGAGGAGTTGGGTCTGCTTTGGTTGGAAGGTGTATTAGTATACCTCCATTTCATTGGTCACAGAAATAGTTTCAGGTTGATTTAAATTTGAATATTATAGTATGCGACACCATCGAGGAAGTAAAAATTATGCACTCCTTTAAAAAAATAAAAGGTGTCTGGTGGGGTCAAACAAATTGGTTAGACTGCTGGTTAGACATATTATTTTCCGCAGACCATCTCGTATTATTAAAAACTCCGTGAGCTGAAACTAACGACAAGACTATCAGGAACTACGATAGTAGTTCCTATATAGGAATTGACCCGGGTCGTGAATATCATTTTAAAAATCGCGACCCGCGTATAACTCGCGTACCGAGAAACGGATAGTGTTGCTTTTTGTTGCTATCGAACCAGAAGGCAAAGACGGTCATTTAAATGCTTTATTCCAGTCCTCAAACTGTTTGCTTTAAGAGAACAAAAAAGTTTGTGTTTTACCTCGTCCCCAGGCCAAATCTTCTCCGTCGTCGTCGTCGTCGTCGTCGTCGTCGTCGTCTTCTTCTTCTCGGGTGAGTATAACTCGGGATAGGAATAGTTTTAAAGAGCGCAAATTATACCAATCGCTTTAGAATCTCTTGAAAGGACATCTTCAGGTATCAGATATATGAATAAAGCATGAAACGGACATACGTAATCATTACGTAATGCCTAGTGTTAGATAGAAGCGTTCCCGTGGCGACATTTACGCATATTTAGAATTAGAATTGTGCAAACAAAAGAGAAGAGCAGACGACGAGTTAGAATCCTTGCAGTGATCCCAAACAAAAGCGGGCGTCTGCTCCTGACGGTAATTGAAGTGGGGGGGGGGGGGGGGGGCACTTGCTAGTATTAATTTTAGAAATGATAATGAAAAAATAGAGGAAACAAGTAAATAAAAACATTCTCTAACGAGAAAGTTGGTGGGATACAGGAATTGGAGGCAAAGGTTTTGAGAAAAGGGTAAATGAGACAAAAATCCTATATTTAGCACTTCTTTTCTGTTACATTTACACATGCTAAATATATGATTTTTGTCTCATTTACCCTTTTCTCAAAACCTTGTTCCCCTCCTTTTTACGCCACCTTTGCCTCCAATTCCTATATCCCACCAACTTTCTCGTTAGAAATGTTTAGCCCTTATCTAACATTAAGCAAACTATGGTTCAGAACAGTTATTTTAGCGAGAAATGTTTGTTTACACAGTCTAAAGGTGGCGCTAATAATGAGGCTAAAAAGTATTCTTGAAAATCAAACAGACAGTGTAAAAGCAGAAGACGAGATATTGTATATTTAGAGGTATCAATACATGTAGAATCAAAATATGATTAGATGCAGGATGCAAAATTATGGTCGAATATTGAATAAATATTTAAAAAGTACCCCCTGTTAACTTGAAATTTTTGACTAATTATTAAGCTGCACAAGGTTCATTTTTACAGCCAACATAGCTGGTAAATGTCTACACATTGTGGTTTTGTGGGCATGAATTTAATGTTATTTATTAAGAAGCCATTAACGTTTACTTCCCACACAGCCCTTTGCGGCTGGACAAAAGGGTCCATAATTAGACAATACCGTAAACCAAAAAAACTCATTGGGGCTAGATGCGCCATGGCCTCATTAAAATGGCGTTTTTTGATAGAGCTGTATCTTGTTCATTTTACCATCAAATACCTGTTGATCCCTCCCATTTAACTGGTGTATCGTCGTAGTAGAGACTATACCATATGCGCACTCTTCAAATCGCAATCCTTAATAACGCGCAGCCAATTTATATATGGATATCGTAAGGGAGAGGGGGTACTTCACGCTGATAATACCAAGCACAGACAAATTCTCAGGAACGTCAGCATGCCGCTTTGTCAACTATACAAATTTAGGTATACAGAAACACCATTTAGGTCCAGCCATACTTTTTTTTCACCACACAATAAAGGGTTTTGCTTTTCTATGAATAATGCGGTATTTGTAGCTTTCATTGCCTAGATGGAGCATCACATTATACCAGCTCCAGAAACTTTGCAGAGCTTGTGGAAAACATTTGGTGGCTAGAGAGATCAAAAGGAGAGCATACATGAGAGGGGGTTTATAATGGGTACAGTGAGGGCAGAGGGTCCCCAGCTGCTTACTGTGGGAACATGGGGCAGACCAGCAGCTTATAGCAGGTACTTTGGGGCATGTGCAGGGGGTCCAGCTACTTAGTGAGTACATAGGGGCAGAGAGTACAGTGAGTACACAGGGGCAAGGGTCTAGCTGCTATTGTGGGTACATGGGGGGCAGGGGTCCAGCTGCTTACTGTGTGTACGTTTGGGGCAGGGGTCCAGCTGCTTACTGTGGGTACATGGTGGGCAGGGGTCCAGCTGCTTACAGTGGGTACATGGGGGCAGGGGGGGGGGCCAGTTCCTTACAGTGGGTACATGGGGGCAAGGGGGCATGGGTACATGGGGGAGGGGGACTAGCTGCTTACAGTGGGTACATGGGGGCAAGGGGCCAGTTGCTTACAGTGGGTACATGGGGGCAAGGGGGCATGGGTACATGGGGGATGGGGTCCAGCTGCTTACAGTGGGTACATGGGGGCAGGGGGCGTGAGCACATGGGGGAGGGGGTCCAGCTGCTTACTGTGGGTACATGCGGGCAGGGGGCCAGTTGCTTACAGTGGGTACATGGGGGCAAGGGGGCATGGGTACATGGGGGAGGGGGTCTAGCTGCTTGCAGTGGGTACATGGGGGCAAGGGGGCGTGGGTGCATGGGGGACGGGGTCCAGTTGCTTACAGTGGGTACATGGGGGCAGGGGGGCCAGTTGCTTACAGTGGGTACATGGGGGCAAGGGGGCATGGGTACATGGGGGAGGGGGTCCAGCTGCTTACAGTTGGTACATGAGGGTAGGCATATGTGGGGGCAGTGCCTACCTGCTTACAGTGGGTACATGGGGCACGGGGGCCAGTTGCTTAGTGGGTACATGGGGGCAGGGGTCCAGCTACTTACTGTGGGTACATGGGGCAGGGGTCTAGCTGCTTACTGTGGGTACATGGGGGCAGGGGGGTCCAGCTGCTTACAGTGGGTACATGGAGGCAAGGGGTCCAGCTGCTTACAGTGGGTACATGGGGGCAAGGGGTCTAGCTGCTTACAGTGGGTAGATGGGGGCAAGGGGGCCAGTTGCTTACAGTGGGTACATGGGGGCAAGGGGGCATGGATACATGGGGGAGGGGGTCCAGCTGCTTAAGTTGGTACATGAGGGTAGGCATATGTGGGGCAAGGGTCCAGCTGCTTACAGTGGACTCATGGGGTAGGGTTCCAGTTGCTTACAGTGGGTACATGACGGCAGGGAGTCCAGCTTCACACATGTACATGGGGCAGGGGTCCAGCTGTTTACAGTGGACATGGGGGAGGGGTCCAGCTGCTTATAGAGGGTACATGTGGGCAGGGGATCCAGCTGCTCACAGTGGTACATGAGAGCAGAGGGTAGCGGTGGGTGTATGGGGGCAGGGAGTCCAGCTGCTTACATGAAGGCCGGGGGATCAGCTGCTTACAGTAGTCATGTGGGGAAGGAGGTCCAGCTGCTAACAGTGGGCATATACATGGGGCAGGAGGTCCAGCTGTTCATAGTGGGCACATGGGGACAGGGGATTACAGTGTGGGTACATGGGGGCAGAGTGTAACAGTGGTACATGGGGCAGGGGGCAGTCAGGGGTTCCAGCTGCTTGCAGTGGGTACATGAAGGCAGGGGGTCCAATACATGTACATGGGGCAGGGGGTGCAGCTACTTACAGTGGGTAGGTAGGCTGGGTGTTCAGCTGACGGTGGGTACATAAGGGCAGGGGGGTCAGCTGATTTTCACGTCTACACGTATATGTACTGGGCTAGTTTACACGGCTCAAACCACAGTACACTTCACATGCGTATACCATTGCGAAGAAAAAGTATGGCTACAGTTCCATACTATATGTTGTAAGTTCCTTCTGTCTCCTTTTGTTATTCGCTTCCAACTGGGGTGCAGAATTTGTCTACGTGGTCCAAAAAGTACGTTGAAGACGATGCGTTCGTCGAAAAATGGCCGCTTGTAGGAAGCGGTGGAGAGAAAACTAGGCCATGTGACTTTGGCTACAAATAGAACAAAGATCCTTCATTCATTGTATGGCTTTTAAATGGTGACAAGTTCAAACATGTTAACATGTAGTGCAAGGTTTCTAAGGTTGTCGGTTGTCAAGGGTGGTTGCTAGGGCATTACGCCACTTTTTCAATATTTCAAGAGGTATGCCTTTTGTCCACAAATTGTATGGCCGCATAGGGCTGTGCCCACAGTAGTTTGCGGCTGGCCACTAGGTTACAATCAGAACAATACCGTTGTCGGAGGATATATTGTCCCCCTGGAAAAAGTGTCCCCCCGGACAATGTCCCCTCCCTGGTTATACTGTCCCCCCCTTCCCGGACAATACACCCTAAGTACATTCTCTCCCCCCCCCCCCCCCCCCCCCTCCCAACATTTAAAACATCTGCTACGGTCGACAATCGCTAAAATAAGGTCTATTCATAGCCAATTTTTAGTGATCGTACATGTATAGCGGTATATAAATAAACCACATTACAAACCGCTATAAAATAGAAATGGTTAACATGCACGTGACCCCAAAAGTTAAAACTCCGCCTCTTGTAGAGAAATGGTTAACTATAAGGCGAATTCTTGAACTATGGTAGTTATCCAGTAGGATATTCCAAAGACCAAAAGCGTTCATTAAGAAGGAAAGCGAAGCTTAACTTTCAAGTTAAATCAGGCTTTCTTTATTATTCTATCTCTTTGGTTCGACCAGAGAACGGCGACGGAGAAGGGTTATACCAACAAAGGACGAGCGCCATCGCATCATGAAAAGCTGTCATGCATCTGCTGAAAGTACGCATCGTGACTAGTGTGAGAGTGAGTCTTGAGCTCGCGCGCCTGCGCGAGCACACAGGTACACACACGACAGAGCATGTACGCTCCACCAGAGGTAATATACATGCGGAACCGGTCCGGCAGGTCCGGCGGCCGCCGGACTACCCATTTTATAATTAATTAATTGATTACAATATGATTTGTATATATTTATGTATACCATAGTCTAGTAGTTTACTAAAGTAGCTGCAATACCGTCCTATTTATGACAGCTGCAATACTATTAATTAATTCAGTCTATTTATTGTAATCATTGGCTGAAACGTTCCCGAAAGTTTCCTCCTCCCATGGAATTTGCCTTTCCAAAGCGTGTATTTTGTAGCGCAAAGAATGAAGAAAGGTTCTTTCGGGCAGATTGGCATCTTCACAGTAGATACCCATGGTTGCATTACAATTTGGCATTTTGCCATGCAAGTATGTTTAAAAGCTTACAAAGAAAACTTCTTGAGCAGTATCAAACACGACCAGTTCAAATATGTTTGCATCCGAGTTCATTTCAGTAACATCAACCAAATCATGTATTGTCATCGAGGCGGTTAATACATGTATGTCTTGTCGTATTTCAGGGCCCTCGCAACCGCTACGGCCTATACAGCCTAAGCTGCACTGGTTTTTGGCCAGAGCATAAGTTATTTTAAAGTTATCAATTAGATAAATTCATCGTGCATGTGACGTGTGTATACGCCAAATCGTATGAATCCTGTTTAAATCCATCAGTTTTGGACATGACACCTCAAAATACCATATGCACAACCTATGGTTTAGAGTAGCCACTACAGCAGCACAGTTCAGTGTGGCGAGGAAGAAGGCATATTTTGCGGCAAGAAAGAACTTCTTACAAGACAAACTGAAGCCATGTTCATGACGAAGAGAAAATTGCTATACATGCCCACAAATTGGCATAATGTATCAAAGCTACATACATGGTCAGAGACTGGTATAATTTTTTAAAACTACATAACCACAAATTGGTATAGCGTTTCAAAGGTACTTGGTCGTGTTCCAGACAAAAATACTTTGGTTATATATTGGCACGACTCTTGGATGGGTTGGCGAGTTTGAATGCATATCCACATAGAAGAGCAAATTGCAAAGCTACATGTACATGCATGCACAGCCACAAGTACAATACGTCCATGGTCACTGATTGGTACAATGTTTCAGGTAGGTCCCAAATAAAATACCTTGTTCATGTCCCAAATGATTGTAAACACCTATTTGACGCGAATCAGGACCTACGATAGTAGGTCCTATGTAGGATTGGTCCCACTCTATTTCTCAAAGAGAAATTTTTTTATTTACTTGTCTATACAGGGTTGATGAGATTGAATGCCTTTAGGTTGGTTTTGAATCCTTAAGCCTTTGCCTGTTTCCAAGGAATGAGCTGTATCAATAGCCTGTGTGCACATCACACAAAATACCTTTGAGGTTAAGATAGATATTTAAATGGTGCATTTGCTGAGTAGATGTTCTGCATGGCAGGTTTGTTCTAATCCTCATACTAGCTTAACCAGTAAATTAATCTTAAATCAATGTAGTGTGCACATAAAACCATGAAACTATTTAACCAAATTTGGTTTACACTATGTAGTTGACACCTCGACCAAATTTTGGGTTGACCAACCTATTTTGCAGTGAACTTATATGCATTATATATAATCAGCTGGATCACTTTGTCTTTCGTTGCTACGGCCCTGTATTTACTTTCTATGCAATTATGCCATGTCTTGTGACTTAAAAAGTGCGAAAGTTGCAAAGCGGCTGGGCTTCCGGCCCGATGGAGGAGCTTTTTCCGCCCCCTCGTCGGTCCAATCTTTAAAGGCTTCCGCCAGCCCTGACATGCATGTATTTCTGGTTGCATACAAACACTCCACACTCTGTAATTTTTTTGGGGTTGGGGGGGGGGGGATAAATTATTCCGAGGGAGGATAAACTATTCCGGAATAGATTACCCGGAGATCAATTGTGTTACGGGGGATAATCTCTATCGTGGCACCGGCTTATGGTTTACTAGAGCAGCTAGTATCAGACAACAGTTCTCCTATTTATCTCCGAAGAGTTTGTAGTGTTGAGTAAAACACATATTCAGTGCCCTATACCATCCAGGCACTAATGGGCAGGTACCACAGAGAGGTTTGTATAAAATTTAAGTAAGCTTATAAAGGCGGGAAAAGAGAAAGAGGGTGCCACATTTAATCAGAGACTGGGTGGTATCATATTATCTAATGTAACTACTCCCCCACTCCTTGACCAAGGTGGGTCCATGTGTGTTGTTGCTTAACAGAGATTTTTCATGCAAGACTGCACTTTCGGATAGGATGTCTTGAAAGTGTAATGGCTGAAAAGCGTGTGAATCAGAAAGTAGAGTATGATCAGAATAAAATGAAGAAGTGTGTGATAAGGAATATTCTGGGCGATCCTAAGTGGATGCCAGGAGTGGTAGTAAGTCATCAAAGTCAAGAAGGGAAGTTGTCATAATTGGATTGCATATGAATTTTTTAGTAACTGTAAAGAAATCTGGCCATTCGTTACACTCTGCATAGCTGGGGATGATGTACCAAGGGTGATTTTTGTGCAATCTATATAACAAAAATAGAAATACAAGCACTCCCAGTTTAAAATTATTACTGAATACAAGTTCTGTCATATGAATGCCATGCATGCATACATCAGTGTATAGTTATTGATTACAGCAGGCCATATTTGGTCTGCTTTATTTGTCGATCGACATCAGCTTGTTCAGCCACACCCCACCCTATTTCCGGACGTAAGGCCAAGGTATTTGGGTCTTGGCTGACAGCCATGAAACCAGAATAGAATATCATATGACATTCAGTGCCTAAAGAGTTCCATATGAAAGGGGTGGAGCACAGGCCTGGGGGGAAGCTGTCACTGGTCATGCCATAAAATGATCGCGATAAAGCATCATCTCCCTTTCTCTCCCTCCATGAGCTTATGAAGGTATTTCTCACATTTCTCTTTCCCCTATATGGGTAGAGAGTGGTAATCCAGCCTGTGATGAAAGGTCCACCTGAACCATCACTAAACTTATAAATGGATGACCAGAAATTTTGGTCCACTCGACCAGAAGCAGCCTCCACAAATTGATCCAGTATAGGGCTTAGTTCATCTGTCCACCACGAGAGGTCGAAATCTCTCAACGACATTGCCTTTTCCTTGAGAGCTATCCAATCCTCAACCGTTCCTTCTAGTGTGATTTCTGGAATACCACACAATGAGCATAATGTATACCCGAAGTACTCCTTAAATGCGTCCATTACCGCTAGCTGTGCTGCAGCTCTCTCGACTGGACCCGTCGTCGAGAATGACGGAGTCAAAGCTCCGTATACCTTATCTCCGACTGCTGTTTTAATTTGGGCAGAAAAGTCATCGAATACTTCAGGCCAACGGTTGGAGGGGGATCCTTTGACAAAGTCGTCACGACGTACGTTGAGCTCCTTCTTACCCTCGTGTTGGACGAAGAGGTGACGTAGCTTCTCAGAGTTGCTGTTAACATGTGTCGCAAAGCCTTGCGCAATGCACATCCAGATGACGTCAGGTGTCAGAACCAGCGGGTAGTGTTCGGAATAAGCGATATGAACGGTAGTTAGGAATCTATTAACGAAGCGAGCGACGTCCACAATCTCTCTTGACGTGTAGAACACGGCTTCGCATTGTACTTTTATTCGTTTTTTAACTGCCTCGTCGACCGTTGATCGCTGTAGTCGCTTTGTAGCTCTCTCAACTTTGTCAACTTGAAACGTACTGTGGGCAATACCAGTAAATCGCTGCGGATATGACGGTTAATGATATCATCGATATCGTTATGCCACTTTGGTAAACAGGTGGGTGGGACGAACAAACCACAAGCTTGATGCATATGCCGTCAAGTTAGTCTAAAAGCCTTAACTTGTTTCACGGGGGGAAATACACTCGTAACAGGCTGAAACTTTCGCGCTTTACATGTGAGTCGGAAGGTATTTTTTTAAAACATTTGTCCGGCAAATGAATGGATAATTACACTGGGCAGAGATGCTTAATAGACCTCAGTTTCTCGAACCCAAATGGAAATGTCGTTGTCTGTATTAGATAACCCTCTTTCTCTATCCTAACCACAAGGGCACCCATGCCTCCGGCCCAGACAAGGCGTACTGATGAAGGAACACGGCATAGCTTCCCGCACAGGGGTTAGGGTTAGGGTAGAATGCTTTGCGAGTAGTGCTTTATAAATGTCTAGAAATGTATGAATATTCACTCCTCGTAAAATCAGCTCATACAAGTTAAGCAATATTGACGCACTTGAGTGTTCATTCATTACAACTCTTTGGACTCTATGTATGCAAGTTTAATGTATGCAGGCAAATACACGTTATAGATACTACACGCATAGTGTAAGTGTTTATCACAAAAACGTTATGATGAAAGCAAATGCTTGCTCAGCTTGAACCTTATAAGCTTGGTTACTACAACCGTGACTGTTAATTGTGTATGTCTTCTCAAAACCCATTTTTCACTAATAAATCATTCCTGTACTCCCATGAGAACAGGCCTAGGAATGTGTAACCAAAATCAACGTACATGTAGCACACTCCCCTCCACACAAACCTTACACTTCCCACTCCACTCTCACAACTCCTACACATGTAAACCACAAAGTGTGGGTATGCATCAGTACATTCTTTCAAGGTGACACTACATTTTAGTTTTAGACAAGTACCCACTGCCTAATTTTTGTGACTGGCACTGGCTGATGAAAAAGGGGTTCACTACCTTACAATTGCATATCAACAACTGCCTCTAGTGGAAGATTCTCAAAAGGTCGGTACAATTAATGCACACCATACATGGGTTGTACTTAGGATGTCGCAGCCGTGTTTTAGAAACTGATAAATAACATACTTCAGGGAATGTGATATATTGATGACATTTAGGTCGCAGTGTTGAAACATTTGGAGCAACACGGTTTAATATTACTGCCGTCTGAATGAAAGGGGAAAATGTATGCTCATGTCCCCCACAGTATAGATTCCATGGGACATGTCACCGAAAAATTGGTCCGGGGAAAATGTGTCCGGCGGACCGAAACCTTCAGTCCACCGGACAAATTTTTTCTGTGGAAAAATGGTCCTAGGACTAAATTTCTATGGAAATATGGTCCCTCATCGAAAAAAATGGTCCGTTCTGGCCCGGACCGTTTTTCTCTATGGACAGTCTGGAAATACGGTCCTATGTACCTGAATACGTTTGTAATTCTTATTAATGCTTCAATTTAGAGATACAAAAACTTCAATGCAGTTTGCCTGATACTATGTGTAGTATTTGACCGGCTATCGAGTCTTACGGGTAAATGCATGTGGCTCGCGCAATGATTTAGACATATACTGCCATGTACAGCATATAGAAGAACACTCTTTCGATCAAATATACATAATACAACATCAAAATAAAAGCAACGACATACACAATGAGTCACTGCACTGCTTACACTTGGTTTGCACACAATACACATGGAGGACAGTTCCACTTCACACTGATATCTTTCCATATGTTCCTTGGAGCGCGGACACATTTTTCGTGATACCAAATCTCGCAATCTTACGAAACTGAACCATTCGTCCATGAGATATTTGTCAGCTGGTGCAGTGAATTGTGATTGTTTCTTGCTTTGTGGCTGCTGTTACATATGACTTTCTTTTTCTGCATAATGGAAATATTGTCATAGACTTGTTCAGTATGCATTGTATAAGATGGTTCCGGAAAAATCTTTGTGTGTATTGTACTTGTGCTGGATTGAATCCACAACACAAGGAGGTAGCAAAAGCTACAGCAAATAACCCACAATCGCTGCTGCCTCCTTGCATTTGCACTATAGGAAAATTGAGGGTGATATCACTTTCCTTTGTAAATATTAAAGGTGCAATCTGCTTCTGATCCTCCTTGGAAATAGAGCCAATGTTGAGACTATCAGAAATATCAATTTCATTGGACTTATAAACATGTTTGAAATTGTTATCCAATGGTTTCCATGTACGTGTAATGTTTGCATGAATGTTCCTTGTTCGATTGCAAAAGTCAAATTTCTACCAAGGTTAGTGTTCTAGAGCCACCCACATCTCAATATTGTCTGTTCAATAAAGTCTGTGTTGCATTTATTACTGCATCTGTCAACCATCCATGCATGTGTTGTATGCTTTCACAATCTGAAGCATACAATCCCAGCTCTTTTATCCAATATGTGCAAGTGGTTGAAGGTTTAGTTAAAGGGCGCTCACAACATGCACATATAAAATTATAGCATTCCTTGTCTAATCACAGCAATACATACCTCTGCTGAAACTTCCCATACAGAAGGTTGAGCATTGCCTTCAAATTCTATTCCTCCTGTGAATAATAGTAACTTTCTATACAAATGCCGCTGTAGTAATACTGTACCTGTTGCCTTTTCTGATTTGTAGTTTGCCAGAGACAATGATGATTGCTCAAGCTGAAAGTCCACCCTAATGTAAGAAGGTAAAAAATAAAAAAATTGTAACGTTAAACAACCAGTTACTTGCTCATTCATTTATCACATTTTTAAAATCTCTTCCACTGTGTCTGACACTTCCATTTTGGCAGCGGATGGTTGTTGAACAACATCATCTTGAAATTGTTTGTCACATAGTGTTGTTTTTTTAATTGATGAGATGAATACAGATGATGCTTTGTGAGGATCCTTATGTATAGGAGAAAAATTTATACCATTTGGGGGAAAATAAGGGAAAAAACCGCCTTGCACAATCATTGAACTACTACATAAATCAACGTCAGAAAATGACTCAATCATTGCAACATTCAGTGTTAGTTTTTTGACATGCGAACATCATGAACCTGTGAAGGTATCGGTGTGGTGTTACTATGATGTGTATTATTCCAATGCAATGTTGTAGAGTGGCTATCAATAGAAATCTATGGATTATCAGAAACATATACAGATTGAGTTTGGTTATGACTGACATGCTCTTCCATCAAAAGAGATACAGCGGCCTGCACTGCAGTCTTTCTTTCCTTTCTTAGCTCAGCTGTATGGCATCAAATGAGCTCCTGGTGCTTTCCTTGTGTTAGAGCCATCTGGTAAGGCAATACTACGAGGTAGAACTTTAAAGATTTTGTATGGTCCAAGCCATTTTACATCCAACTTCAAGTCGTTTAGCTTGTTCCTTCTGGATGTCCCCCTCACAATAATTTAGAACAGTATCATTAGAAAATATATTCAGAAATTCTTCAAGTACTTTCTTAGGCTCCTTATTAATATCAAGTCAATGGGTATTGTAGCCTTAAATTAGTTCAGACGGAGTGAATTGATTTGATTCTTGACATGATGTATTGTAGACAAAAACACATGATTCAAGGTATGTACTCTACAGCTCCTTTATACAGCCTAGTATTTCACCAACATATTTTGAAGTGTTTGCATTGGTTGAAGCGTTCATCCAAACCATTTGCCTATACAGTGTGTACAAAAGGTTAACATACTATCAATTAATCGAAATACCTGTGGGTGGTAAGAGCTGTTAAATGATGTCTTATGCCAAGCAATGCCATTATTATTTTAATCTTGCTTGTTGTTAAATTCAGTACCTTGGTATTTTAAGTATTCTATACAATTGGCACATGAAAATGAAATCTATTAGTATAAGTAAACTTCAAATTATGTACACACATGCATAGTACAAGTATTAATATTTGTGCATACCTTATCATACTGTTGATGCTTCCTTATTAGGTCCCTACAGCATAAGCCCATTTTGTAAAATAATCGCACACTGTAGAAATAAAACGGCTTCCATCAGAGGCTTGGGCCTATGAAGTCAATGCCAATGTGATACCATAGGGCAACAACAGCAACAGGATGCAGCTCAGGTGGTTTTGCAGTCATCTTGCAATGCATGCGCTGACATTCATCACAAGATCGTATCTGTGAATTACGTATTACATTTCGATAGGCTAAGCAATATTTGCATTACGCATTGAATAGTAACATGCCAACTCTTTAACTGCTTTGACAATTCCATAATAAAAGAAAGGTTTTGTGGCATGCATGCCACAAAAATCTTTCTTCGATAATATTGTTCGACTTTTTCCCATGTGTACGAAATTATTGTACTTGTGCCTGTAGGGTTTGCGGAGTCGACTAAGGAAGGATTGTGTATTGCCTGATTCTCATCGGTCGAGAGCGCGACGTACGGGGGTCATCGTAGCATATCCGCCTGCATTCATATTGTCTCGCAAGCCAGACGTACTTTGACGTGGACTGGGGACTAGCACGAGCAGTTAGGAGGGTGGGAGTTCCCTGTGCAGGATGGCTCTGTCAGTCAGGAGGGTGGGAGCTCCCTGGGCAGGATGGCTCTAGCAGTAAGGAGGGTGGGACCTTCCCCCCCCCCCCCCCCCCCCCCCCCCCCCCCAAATTCGCCCCTGCGCCTCGAGAATGATAGCATTATCAACAGTGATGACATCAGCCATTATTTGCAAAGAAACACCAAGAGTCACGCGCTTATAATGATATTTATTGTAAACATGAAACACGATTGGTTACGATGAAATTCCGTCTTTTTGACAAAAACATCCGGCCAGGGAACTCCCATTCTCCTATAATAAAATGAAGATGTGTGTGATAAGGAATTTTCCAGGAGGTCCTAGGGGGATGCCAGGAGGTATAGTACGTCATCAAACTCAAGAAGGGTATAGTGTAGTAGTGGTAGTAGTGGTTATACACATGCGTACTGATTACATGTGTTGTCATAATTGGATTGCATATGAATTTTTTGAGTAGCTGTAAAGAAATCTGGCCATTCGTTACGCTCTGCATAGCTGGGGATGATGTACTAAAGGTGATTTTTAATTGTGCAATCTATGTAACAAAAATAGAAATACAAGCACTCCCAGTTTAAAATTATTACTGAATAAAAGTTCTGTTCATATATGAAGGCCATGCATGCATACATCAGTGTAGTTATTGATTACGGTGCCAATAACGCAGCCTCTGTTTGGTCTGCTCTATTTTCCGATCGACATCAGCTTGTTCAGCCACACCCCACCCTATTTCCGGACGTAAGGCCAAGGTATTTGGGTCTTGGCTGACGGCCATGAACCCAGAATAGAATGTCTTTTGACATTCAGTGCCCAAATAGTTCCATGTGAAAGGGGTGGAGCATAGGCCAGGCGGGAAGCTGTCACTGGTAATGCCATTAAATGGTCGCCTTAAAGCATCATCTCGCTTTCTCTTTCTCCATGAGCTTATGAAGGTATTTCTCTCACTACTCTCTCCAATATATGGGTAGAGAGTGGTAATCCAGCCTGTAATGAAAGGTCCACCTGAATGATTACTAAATTTATAAATGGATGACCAGAACGTTTGGTCCACTCGACCAGAAGCAGCCTCCACAAATTGATCCAGTATAGGGCTTAGTTCATCTGTCCACCACGAGAGGTCGAAATCTTTCAACGCCATTGTCTTTTCCTTGAGAGCTATCCAATCCCCAACCGTTCCTTCTAGTGTAATTTCTGGAATACCACACCGTGAGCATACTTTATAACTGAAGTACTTCTTAAATGCGTCCATTACCGCTAGCTGTGCTGCAGCTCTCTCGACTGGACCCGTCGTCGAGAATGACGGAGTCAAAGCTCCGTATACCTTGTCTCCGACTGCTGTTTTAATTTGGGCAGAAAAGTCATCGAATACCTCAGGCCAAGGGTTGGAGGGGGATCCATTGACAAAGTCGTCACGACGTACGTTGAGCTCCTTCTTACCTTCGTGTTGGACGAAGAAGTGACGTAGCTTCTCAGAGTTGCAGTTAACGTGTGTCGCAAAACCTTGCGCAATGCACATCCAGATGACGTCAGGTGTCAGAACCAATGGGTAGTGTTCGGAATAAGCGATATGAACGGTAGCTATGAAACGATTATCTAATTCGAAGTGAGCGACGTCCACAATCTCTCTTGACGTGTAGAACACGGCTTCGCATTGTACTAGTATTCGTTTTTTAACTGCCTCGTCGACCGTTGATCGCTGTAGTCGCTTTGTAGCTCTCTCAACTTTGTCAACATGAAACGTAGTGTGGTCCATTCTAGCTATAGGTATCAATCGCTCGCTCAACAAATAACATTCCGGATATGTTGTGTTTTCACTCGACACGTACAAATAGAACGAACTGCTCACAAGGATAAATGACACTCTACGAATGAATAATGAACACGTGTTCATCCTGCCTATATATAGAATGCATGGAATATTCTAGAACTCTTTAATTAACACTGTTCACAAATTACATAAACATGCCATAACAGGATATGACGGTCAATGATATCATCGGTATGCGACTTAATAGTGGGCAGCTTGGATACCTCAGTTTCACGAACCTAAATGGAAATGTTGACCTCTTTCTCTATCCCAACCACAAGGGACATCATGCCTCCCACCCAGCCAAGGCGTATGAAGGAGCGCTGCAAAGCTTCCCACACAGGGGTTAGGGTTAGGGTATAATGCTTTGCGAGTAGTGCATTATTGTCTAGAAACATATGAATATTCAGTCGCTCGTGAAATCAGCTTATAAAAGTTAAGTATTATGTTAACACACTTGAGTGTTTATTCATTATAACTCCATGCATGCAATTACAAGTTCATGTATGCATGCAAATACACTCACCCAACCGTTATAGATATTGCACGCATAGTGCATAAGTTATAAAAATGCGTTTATCACAAAAACGTTATGATGCAAGCAAATGCTTGCTCAGCTTGAACCTTATAGTACATACATGCTTGGTTAATACAACAGTGACTGTTGTGCATGTCTTCTCAAGAACCCATGCATGCATTTTCACTAATACATCATTCCAGCACTCCCATGAGAACAGTCCTAGGAATGTGTAATCAAAATCACTTGTTTAAATTGCCAGCCAGATCATTTTCCGGCCTTTTACCAGTTCAAAATACGTAAAAAAAATTGTTTTGTACAATTGTACGTGCGAGGATTATACAATGGACATGCTGATATGGGTTGAAACATGTTTATAACTTGATCATGTTAAAGGTACATGCATTTATGTCAGTATTAGTACACACTCCCTTCACACATAATCTAGCTACGCACTCACTTACCACATGCACTACGCACTCTAGCTCTCTCCACACACTCCTTGTTGTACACACTCCATACCACCCCTCTCCACACACACCCTACAATCCCCCCTCCACACATGCTCTACACTTCCCACTCCAGTCTCCACACATCCTCTCCACACACACCCTACACACTCCCCTCTACACGCACACCATGTACTCTCCACACACACCCTTCTCAACACAATACATCTCCACACACCCCTCTCCACACACACCCTACACTCCTCTCTCCATACTCTCCACATGCCCTTTACACTCCACTCCACACCACACACTCAACTCCCCAACACACCCTACACACCTCTCTCATACTCCCTGCGTACACATTCCACTCTCCACACACACCCTGTGTACACACTCTGCCGTCTTTATGTTACTGCTGGGTGAAGACCAAAGCCTCAAACCACAACGAGGTTGTCTATTGTTGACCAAAGCATGCCCTGATGCATACATCGAAAGTCTCGCTAGAGACTTCCATATATAGGTTTTGACCCCGACTATGAATTTAAATAAAATCCGGCGACCCTACCGAAGCTTCGCTCCCGACGATCGGATCGTCTAACTTGTTGCGGCAATCGATCTAGAAGTCAAAACTGAGTAGTTTCGTTTTTGTTTCACGTCGTCGAACCGCGTGGTTGTCGAGAACGAAAAATACTGCTGTCCTCGTTGCCCTTCCAAAAATAATGGGCTTCTGCTTCTGCTTCTTGAGAACTCATAACTCGGGACAGGAACACTTTTAAGCAATGAAAATAGCACCAATAGCTTTAGAATTTGCTGGAGGACTCGCTTTGATACACAAAAGCCTAAAAGCCTATATAAGTCTTATCAAGTCTAATTAAGCAAAACTACCTAGAAAATTTTCACAATACGTCTGGATTGAATTAAATCAGTTAAATGAAAGGGGGAAAACCTGCGATGCAACAGTGTTAAAAAAATTAAGGAAACAAGTAAATAAAAACATTCTCTCTGAGAAAGTTGGTGGGATATAGGTTTTGCAGGCAAATAGTATACTGGTGAAAAAAGCAAGGAAACAAGTTTCATCAGAAGGGAAAATGTAATAGTCCTATATTTAGCACACTTCGACTAAGGCATATGTTGTTTCTGTGCTAAATATAGGACTATTACATTTTCCCTTCTGATAAAACTTGTTTCCTTGCTTTTTACACCAGTATACTATTTGCCTGCAAAGCCTATATCCCACCAACTTTCTCAGAGAGAATGTTTTTATTTACTTGTACACTTTGTGGTTTACACGTTAATGATGGGACTTCAGTAGTCACCACACCTCCGAAATGTTCTACACGTAACGCGCATATGTATGTATATATCCAACCTACCAGAGCCCCAAATCATCACAAAGTTGGTGGCATATAGGACTGGAAGGCAATAGTAGAGTAAAAGGAAGGAAACTAGGGTCTAATAAGAAGGGGAAATGTAATAGTCCTATATTTCGCCCGACATTATGTTCGTGTGCCAAATAGGAATATTAACGTTACCCTTCTTATTAGACCTTTGTTTCCTTCCGTTTTACACCACTATTGTCCGATCCTATATGCCACCAACCTTGAATGTTTTTATTACTTGTTCCATCACTTATTAATTTCTTCATGAAATAAGAGGTGGTAACTAGACCATTTTGAAATTAGACCATTCAATGTTGTGGTGTTTTCATCATTCCCACACCCCTAGCTTGCTCCTGCTATTTAACCAGCCGCCCAATTGACAAATTTGAAAGTTGAATCTAAGTAATTTGTACTCAGTACTAGCTTATATGAACACCTGTGTTTATAGTCTGTGGGTGATGATGATATGGTGTCCAATTTGACTGCAACACTACTTAGTTTCTACCTCTATGTCCACTGACGTAACCATCAGGTTTGAAATCATCGGCTATCTTCTACCATCAAGTGTTCCAGAAGAACTTTGTGTTTTTCTGCACATAATTTTAAATCAAGTCAATGTTAGTGTACTTTTTTGTGGATTTTTTTCACGCGAAGCATGGATGATGAATACACTTAGATGCACAGTGTAACTTGCAACGTCATTCCGGCATAGATCATCCGGGTAGTTATACATGTAGCTAGCTACACATGCAGGCTTGTAGCCATATACATAAAAAGCTTGGCATATCAACTTAGTCATTATTTTTACACTATACTAATATCCTACTTGGATTACCTTCCACGTGCAATCTCCAAAACTGCAACTTATAAAAGTGTAACAGCCGCACGAGTAAACTGCCGCAAATTCCGGTTTGGTTACCTTTCAAAATCTTTCATAACTAGTATAACACCAGGGTCATAGAACTGCAAATATCGACCTTTACTATACAGACATGGGAACAACAGGAAGAATTCCGCCGCATAAAACGATTGGTTGTTACGGATGCAATGCCACACACCCTAGTTACAGCAGCATAAATGCCCGCGCAATAGACATATCTTAACAAAAGTGTGAAACACTATTATTCAAGATACCTTTAATATTACACTTTTGAGTGGAATACAAGATTTCGATACATGCAATATGCAATAACTACGGCGCTCGTGCGGCAATGACGTATAACTGTCACATCGAAAATGGAGATGTTTTCCGGTGTTCTACGAGAACCATAGTGGTAGGCCTACCACACCGCACGGATTCTTATATCACTCGTCAGTTACTTTCCACCTACGTGAAAAAGAGTCGTAGTGCGATCGGTTTAAACATCCGCATAATGCAGAAATGTGAAATAAATTGGAAAGTCACAGAACGTTGTATACTTGGTTGCTAGGACACCAAATTTACTTCATACGATATACAACCCACGTACATACTATATGATAATTTATAACTAGTCATACTATGTTGTATTTTAAAACCATTATTCCAATGCAGTACCTCAAACTAGTAATTAAATTTAAGAATGGCAAAAAAATTGCCTTAACATCATTGAGTGTGTGTGCGTACTTGTGTGTGTGTGTGTGTGTGTGTGTGTGTGTGTGTGTGTGTGTTTGTTTTGTGTGTTTGTGTGGACAGAGAACATATCGCAGGATGGCGTCACGTTGGCACATCGCACCTACACGACAATGTTTCAAAATCAAGTTATCCATCCTCTCACTGTGTGTTGATGTGTATACCAAGTTAACGCCTGCGAGTCAAAACACAGGATGTAGTAGAATATGTAATAAGAACTTATCACATTAGGGCGCCTGATCAACCCCTAAAAGGGGGCCTGCATCCTTTGGCTATATGGCAACAGCTACGGGTTCACTGAAGCCAGGCAGACGCTCTCCTTGTCTGCTTCACGAATGTCCTTCTGCATCTAATACAACATCATGATGGTCACACTGGTGCACAGCAACTCTAGGGCTCTCCTACATAGATCGAGCGTAGCCTGTTATATCTTATATAGTGTTATCATTTATATTAATACATTAACGTGCAGATGCTTCCAAGTTGCTTGAATGGTTGGTGGATGTGGGTGCTGTTGATCCACAGGTGGCTCTGCTCCTGCTTAGGCAATGTGGTGGCTTCTGCAAGTTGGTGCACCTTGCTAGATCTACTCCCCAGCCTTAATTCGTGAGGCTTTGCAATTCTTTGATGATGATGTCCGTCGCTGTTTTTCTGAATGCACCGCGATAGACACACCCAATGTCGCATGGCAACAAGCCCAACTCAGCCTAAGCAGAGAGGGCCTTGGGCGCCGTATTGTTTCAGAACACAGTTCAGCTGCCTACATATCCTCTCTAAGTACTTCTGGTGTCTGCTCATCTTCTTGCAAGCACCTAGCTGAGTCCATCAAGGATTTTAATGAACTTGTCTCCTCAGATGATGCCTTAGTGTTGGATCATCTTGATGTTGTGATGCACCAAAGATCTCTGTCTGGTAAAATTGAAGATCATTATTTAAGTGTGTTAATTGATAAGGTCTCCTTGCCTGACAAAGTACGTCTGCTTTCCATTCTTTTGCCACATGCAGTTGCTTGGCTCTCTGTGATTCCTTCCCTCAGGCTCAATCTCCATCTTGAACCTGCTGAGTTTCAAATTGCTGTAAAGTGGTGGCTGGGCATTGCTGTTACTGATATTCCTGTTTGCTTCTTTTGCCCATCCCATGCATTAGACCCTTTAGGTCACGATGCCTTTACATACAAGCATGGAGGAGATGTGGTGTACTTGTCGCGGCACAACAAGCTCAGGGATGTCCTCTTAGAATCTTGCCGACGGTCCTGTTTGGGTCCTCAGGAAGTGGTTTGGGGCATGAAGGACATACTGAGAACACGGCCAGCAGACATCCTTATCCCCCATTGGGATTTGGGAAAACCAGCAGCTCTAGATCTGACTGTCACATCTACGCTAAATTCAAGTACGTTATTGGAAGCGGGTGTGACAAGTGGATCTGCAGCTCTGGCAGCTGTTGTGCGCAAGCACAATGCTAATGATGCCAAGTGCTCAGAGCTAGGCTGGACATGTATCCCCATAGCAGTGGAGACTTACAGTTGCTGGGGTGCAGAAGCCATGCAAACTTTATCACGCCTTGCCTCTTGCCTAGCCACCAGGGGAAATTGCTTCAAGTCCCATGCTACCTGTCTATTGTATGGCAGGCTTAGCCTGACTTTGATGTGAGCCAACGCACGGGCACTCCTGTCTTGAGCAGGATCATCTGTGTAAGATCCATATAACTTATTGTATATTAGTCCCTTTGTTTGTAATGTATATGTGTAATGTATAGATAATAATAATAAAATATATAATAATACTTTATTAACCCTTTATTATTTTTTATTTTTAGTTTTTAATTTATTTTTAATTAAGTAAAAAATATATATAATATACTTAATAATAATACATTGCATAACATGAACAAGAATACAAGATGCAGCTGAATACACTAATCAGAATAAATGCACTAAATAACGAATGCTATTATTAATACATACATACATATCCAGACACACTGAGACACACTGGCTATGAAAGTGACAATGAGGAACTATCCCCCTCCTGAAGGGAACAGCCACATTTATTTTTTTACCAAGTTTTTAATTTATTTTTTTATTTTAAATAATAATAATAATAATACTATATAACTATAATTATGTATTCATGATGGTAATTATGTGGGCATCTGAGCAGGATGGTTCTAGCATTCTGCCTCATTAATGTGACACCCAGCAGGCAGTAGATTTGGCTCAGTGCTTCATTGTCAGATAGTCCCATTTCATGGCAAGTCTCTTGCTCAATCTTGAGAAGCATTCTTGGGCTTCACATCCCCAACCACCATAGACTTCCACCACCAATGGAATGCATGTCCAGCCCAACTCTGAACACATCTCATCATTTTTGGCATGCTTCCCAACCTCACCACATTCTGCAGAATTGCCTGAAGCCAAACTCGCTTCCAGAAAGAGATCTGTATTAAGCCGATGGATGACTTCTAAGTCAAAAGCTGCAGGGTGGGAGAGAGACCAGTTTGACACCAGTACATCAGCTGGTCTAGAGAAGTCTATGCCTGAACCCTTCTCCAGTTGAGAAGATAAGCAGGCTTTGGAGCACAGATTGGTAAAACAGTCTCTCAACTTATTGTGCCGTGCAATGATGTCCGCTCCAGAACGACATGTAAGGGTGTGGTGGCAATCTGGATCAAGAGCACTAGAGCAGAAGGGACATTTACTGTCAGCTGGGGAAATAGGTAGACCTAGCCACCATTTCAATAGGACTTGCATCTCTAGAGGCTCCAAAGCTAAGACATTATGCATGCAAGGAATAGCTCTCAACCAGGCATCAGCATTACTGGCTGATACAGCTCTGAGTCTTGCTCTGGTACAGACTGTGCTGTTAATAAGAAGAGACTGAAAGGAATTGTCTTCTATTTTGCCTGATAGAAGGTGCTGCTGTGGAGAAGAGCCAGTCACTGATTTATATGTGATTGCATCGGCAGAGTTGATCTTTGTGTTGTAGAGTGCTATTGCCTGTTTGAGGTGATGGGAAGCATCTGGAGCACTGGTGACATCAATAGCATTCGACAAAGTCTATGAAATGAATGCACTGGAGGAGTGGTTAGACTGATGTCAATCCAAGACCACCATGCCGTAATGGTAGTTGAACTTGCAGTTTGGTGGCTGAAAGTGTATATTCAAAGGCTGGACATTCTTCCAAACAGTGGAGGACATCTTCATCAAAGAGCATAAACTGCCTTAGAGAAGAATCACAAGGCGGAATTGAGCAACCTAAATGGGACAGCTTACAAAAGCTAGCACAGTGGTGAAGTAGCAAGATAGATACTTGAGGGTAGCATAGCTGAGGTAAAAGATGGAGAAGAGAACAAGCCTGCTTTCTCTTTGCCTCAATGTATTCACCACAAAATTCTGAACTTCCAATTGGTGCCCCCAGGATTTCAAAGTTAGATGTAGTTGATGTAACAATAAAAGTTGTACATGTAACGCCATGATGTACAGTGTAATTTCCATTATGTAAGAAGGAACTTGTAGAGAACATGTATAGGTGTCTCTGCAGTTTGACAACTTGAAAAAATATGCCATATTTTTCAAGTTTTCCATTTATAGAGCCACCTATGTTCTCTACAAGTTTCCTCTTATTATTATTATTACTCATACATGTATAAGTACACATTTACACCACTTGAAAAACATGCAAAAATCAAATTTAAACTCCACCCACAGATCTGAAAAAGCCTGAACGTGAAAGTAAAGCTCGAGCATTTGCTGTCACCAGTGTTAGATTGAGACGTTGGTAGATAGCAGTGATGGCCTTAGATTTGCTACACTGCAACAGGATGGCCAGACGGGATGCTAGCTTAGAAATGGTGGACTGGGCTTCTGCACCCCAGCAACCATAAGTCTCAACTGCTAAGGGTATAGAAACCCATCCAAGCTCTGCATACTTACGATCATTAACACCATTCTTCTGAACTTCAGCTGCCATAGCTGCAGACCCACTTGCAACTCCTGCTTCAGTTAAAGTAGTGAGATTAAACGGTGAGGTTACAGTTAGGTCAAAAGCTGCTGGTTTGCTGATTATCCAGTTCTATACAAGAATATTAGCTGGACGACTGTGTCTTTTGTCTGCTCCTATGCCACAACCTACTTCAAACTGTCCCCTCAGACATGCTCGATGGCAGAACTGTGAAAGACATCCTCAAGCTGTTGTGGCATAGCACGACATCCCCTCCATCTTTACATGTCACTGCATGGTGTCCTAGGTGGTCTAGCTGGTGTTCAGGACAGTATGGACAGCAAGAACCTAAAGATGTGTCCATTCAAAGCCACCACTTCAATGCAATCTGGAACTCATCAGGTTCAAGGTGAAGGTTAAGACCTACTGAAGGAATGACTGACAGCCAGGCTGCAGCATGGCGTGAGGACACAGACAACAAACATGCATGGTTGGCAGGGGATGGCTGAAATAGCAGCTGATCAAACTGATGGTTTTCCAACCAGCCGAGAGATCCTTTTGACTATAGCTGGAATGAAGCAAAAGATCTCCTGAAATGGCATGCCCTGGTGGGACTATACTGTTAAAAATATTGAACGACTCCAAGGCATATTCATCAGATGGTATTAGAGACCCGGCCTTACTCAGTGATGACAAATAAGCAGCTGGAGAATGGAGAGCAAGACTGCGAAGGCCAAGACCCCCCCCCCCCCCCCCCCCCCCCCCCCCCCACCAAGGCTCAGTTGAACTTGCAACCATTCTGTGTCAGCTGTATCAATAAATCTATTATAATAATAATAATAATATGCGAGTCGTGGCAATGAAAAGGAACTTCGCGCATATTAAAAAATTTATCCAGTAAGGAGCATCGGAGTTGACGTTTGCAACTAATTTTAAAATGTACGCGTAATTAAAAATTCAAGACACTGTAACTCCATGATGGACAGACTAATTTACAGTGAGTAAAAAAAACGTTGTAGAGGACATAAATACCTCTTAGAGTATGAAATAATTTGAAAAAAAAGCGCTATAGGTCATTTTAGCTGCCACGATCCCAATTACCATGCATGTTTACTGACGCAGAGGCGTATTTAGGGGCAGGGGCTCAGTCGAACTTCACCCTCCGTCACAACTGACGTCATCGTTATTCCACCTTTGGGCAGTCCATTAGAACAATAAGAGTCTGACAAATGTCAATGTATAAGCGGCAATCTGCTTCCAGTATATCATAACCAGTCTATCTACTTTTATGAAGCCGTATAGTCATAATATTGATTCGATCGGCGCTATGTGATAAGCATACCCTGTGTTTAGACCCGCGTGTCAATACACATTTGCTACACCTTTGGTACCGCAGTATAATCTGCATTGTGGGCATCACAGGCGTAATTAAGTTAAGCCAGAGGCTTGATTTTATAATGCTGAGGTTCGGTTCAGTCCTGCGCCTATGACTTAGTTCCCTTCGTCACTTGCCACATGTGTGTGCCACGTGCTTACTGGGAGTCCGGTAGAAAAAAAATTATGGTCCCCATATGCATTTCTACGTTATAGAGGGCCCACCAATTCTACCTGACAACGGAAAACTTTCCAACCTGGCAATTTAATCATGAATGGTTATACAGCGCTCTCAAATTGTCCACTAAATTTCATGCACAAATCTTCGAATTGTGTTCTAGCACAGTAAATCACCGCTACAATCATCCGGCGGAGGACACACTGGGCAACATTCTCCCGGAGGTGGAGGAAGAGGATTTTTGCATAGACTTGCGCAAAGTACTGTACTGCAATCCAGAGGACACACTGGGCAACACTCGCCCGGGGGTGGCGGAAGAGGATTATTGCATGGAGGCGTTCCACAGCGGACGAGGCGGCAATCATGAAGACACACTGGGCAGCACGCTCCCGGGGGTGGAGGGAGAGGATTTGGGCATGGCGGCATGATACAGGCGACGTTGCATACTATACATTTGATGTCAGTTATTGCAAAACGGGCAGTCACAGGAACAGCAAAAAAGAAACAGAACAACAATGTATTGCATGCATCGGATTTTAATTGCAAATCACTGTGGCGAACCTTTTGCTTCCGTAACGGCTACCATGAATACGAACTGAAGGAATAGCGTGAAAACGTAGAGCGTGATGTACGCCATTTCTTATCTCGTACTGATTTCCTCGAGGTGCGACCTTTATTATATACATGAAATTATTCATGCAGTCACGTGCACGGTAGAATTTTATCGGTTTGTACACAACACTATTGCACATTATAGGTTAATACGTCACATCGTCACTTTTATTATAGTCTATAGCCTAACTACCAATAGGATGTGTTGTAGGCAAAAGGACATGCAGTCGTAAGCCAATTCAATCAGGAAGATGCCTGCCTCTCTGCCTGTCTTCTCTATGGCAGGTTCTCTTCTCTCTATGGCAGGTTAACGATTGATCGAACAAGCGCCTACATGTAGGCGAAAAGTGCTGTTTTAGCCTACGTGTAGGCGTTCTATTGCAACGTATGGTCCTCGCATTCAATGCCGTATAAAACTTAGAACTCTAATAAAGTATCACACACTGTAGTTATAGCTACACATGCATGCAGCATTATTTTACACACTACTAATATCCTACTTTGATTACCTTCCACATGCAATCTTCAAAACTGCAACTTTTATAAAACTGTAACAGCCGCACGAGTAAACTGCCGCAAATTTCGGTTTGGTTCTCTTTCAAAATCTTTCAAAACTCCAAGCCTCAATTTCTCTCACAGAGTGGGTCATAGTACTGCAAATATCGATCTCTGTTTAATTACCTTTTCCTATACAAATACTAGGGGGTGGTGGGGAATGCTATAAGCTCTCCCATCGGATCCGCAGCTAGGGGGTGAGGGGAGAGGGGGGGGGGGGGGGGACAATTAAAGCTCGCCCATCGTGTGAGGCTATGCCCCATACGCCTTTTTAATTATGGTATTCTTGGCATTGAAAATCCCATAGCAAACTGCAATGGATACTTTTCTAATTTTAACAGTGGTGGACTCAGGATTTGGTGGGGGGGGGGGGGGGGGGGGGGGGGGGGGGGGAACATTCGTATCTAGGGAGTGGGGAGGGAACACTGTAATTATAGTGAGGGGGGGCTTGGGACATGAGCATGTAGAGGAGGCTATGAGATGCTAAAATGTGTGAGACAAGGGAGTGTAGTGAAGGCTATGAAACACAAGCATCTACTGCAGAGCTGAAAGCAGCCATTCTTTTTAGTGGAAATTTATGCTCTGCATGCACAGATGCACAGATGTATGACCCTCCCCCCCCCACCCCCCCCCAAACCATGCCTTAAAGTTTTTAATTTGCATGTCACACCCCTTGCATATGTACATAAACACTCACACCCATACAAACACACACATACATTAACACTTAGACATACACGAGCCCTCACATGTTCGTGTCTTACTACATGGTCAGGACTACATGTATCTCATAGCCTCCACTACATGTCTCATATCCTCCCCTAAATGCTCAGGTCTCCTAGTCCCCACTACACAGGAATAGACCCATGCAGCTGTGTGTTGATGTGCATGCCAAGTTAACTTTCTGCGAGTCAAAACACAGGATGTAATAAGAACTTATCACATTAGCCCGCCTGATCAACACCTGAAAGGCGGCCCTGCGGCTGTGGAGAACAGGGGTTCACTGAAGCCAGGCAGGCTTGTCCGCTTCACGATTGTCCTTCTGCATCTACATCTTGGTAGTTTTTCTATGGTTACACTGGTGCACAGCAACTCTAGGGCTCTCCTATATAGATCGAGCGTAGCCTATTATATCTTACAAGTGATAAAAACATTCTCTATGCGAGAAGGTTGGTGGTATATAGGAATCAAAGGCGGTGGTGGTGTAAAAAGCAAGGGAACAAGGATTGTGATTGAAAAGGAAAAAAGAAATAGACCTATATTAGCAGCATGTCGTCATGTTTAACTGTGTGTGCTAATATAGGTCTATTTCATTTTTCCTTTTCAATCACAATCCTTGTTCCCTTGCTTTTTACACCACCACCGCCTTTGATTCCTATATACCACCAACCTTCTCGCATAGAGAATGTTTTTATCACTTGTTTCCTACATTTTTTGGTAGATTTAGTATTGTATTTAGTTCTTGAAAAGTAACCATGTAGCAAGAATGTCAAATGACAGTTTTATTTTAGAATCTCGTGGCCATGCAATTTTTGAGGTGTGGGTGTACCATTAAAACACACAGTATTACTATTTAAACAATAAGTACAAGTATTTCATTTATAACCCAGGAGCATGTCATCTTGTATAGGATATACTGCTGTATATTCTGGACCAGGATATACTTCTGTATATCCAGGATATATAGCAGGTAGAGCAGGTGGAGCTAATCCTGCAGCTGGACATGGAACCACTCCTGGACCTGGACCTGAAACAGGTGATTTAAACAACCATTAGTTAAAACAAATCCTCCACTGGCAAGTGAAGCCATATAATACATCAGACAAAGATTACATGTACCCACTGATCTCACGCTATTATCAGATAAACCACAATACGTTGTCATCAGCAACTTTGATACTATTAGATATAAATTATGCACCACAATACACATTAACATTATTACGAAATTGTTGTCAGCGAACAGCGTGCACATATTTCAAACAACAGCACGGAGAGAGATGCAATATCTTCCGCTGTAACTGTTGCATAAAATATTTTAGCGATACACTATACATGCTATAATTTATGTCCAGATCCAACCATAGATAATATACGGAAGGGATTGGAAACGGATCACGTGATGCAATACATTGCATAGGCTGGCTTACGGCCTGTCACTGTAGGATCAATTAACACGTTTTGCCACTGCGTTTCAGATACTTTTTCGAAGAAAACCGGTCGTTGTGTATAGTTTGAGGCGTTTTCCTTTATTCTGTTCCTTGCTTAAGAGGTATGGATCTTATTAGATATGTTTTTATGACTGTAAATGATTTTAGACCCGAGTTTTTTTAAAGACCCGCGTTCCGTGTCTTTGCGAAGCCTTTGTGGGCGTGTAGGAAACGTTAGCGTTGTCATATTGGCTACTTTATTGTAGAATCGAGTGGAGCTTCGTGAGACAAATCGATCTGGCTAGGTATTATCTCAAAAGCTCTTGGCGCACTTTATACGCCCACAACCAGTCTCATGTCAAAATCTTTATTGCCAACTTTTGTACGAGTGTACAACACGCGTTTGAGATAATACCTAGCCAGTTCAATTTGTCTCACGAAGCTCCACTCGATTCTACAATAAAGTAGCCAATATGACAACGCTAACGGTTCCTACACGCCCACAAAGGCTTCGCAAAGACACGGAACGCGGGTCTTTAAAAAAACTCGGGTCTAAAATCATTTGCAGTCATAAAAACATATCTAAAAATATCCATACCTTTTAAGCAAGTGACAGAATAAAGGAAAAAGCCTCAAACTATACAAAACGACCGGTTTTCTTAGAAAAAGTATCTGAAACCATAGATATTATCCGCCATTTTATTTTATTTTTCCTGCATGGATGGAACCTGTTGATTGGTGTTAAAGACTTCCGTTTCCAATCCCTTCCGTATAATATCTATGATCCAACATTCATGGTGTAACGCACCTTCGGGGTGGTCGCTTTGATGGTCCTTTCAGTAGCGCGCTTGACACCTTGTCGTGTCTTGTATTGCACTCGTTTGGCATATCTGTAGGTGTACGAGTGGCTAGTTGTTGCCGGGTTTTTTTTCTGTAAGGGCGGTGGTGTGGGGGAGACACATTCTAATTGGAGCCTCTTGCTTCACATTATCTGCTGTAGACTGTATACCGTAGTTTCTGATCGCGTATGTAGTTCCACCGACAGAATTCGAAAGTTATGCTATATAAGAAGCTATAGTATAGAAATCAATTCGGTCAAAACAATTATATGCGATAGTGTCGGGTACTTACGTGTATGGTAGTTTTGGCTTTCATTTCAAGCTGCGTAACGAATGATAAGAGTTGAGAGTAACGCACAGGCGTCATGCAGAAAATGATACCTTGAATATTCGTCAGGAGCCTTCCTATAACGTTATCGCTGCTCCATTCCGTTTCTCAACCATTTGGCATTATGGTTGGACATTTATACATGGAGCCGTAGGGACCCGAAAAGGCTCTTGGATTCAGTGCGTATACCTCTTCCACAGCGTGCGGGAATATTAAGAATTTGAATCACGCCCACGACACGTGGCTATTATTGCATTTAAAAATAGCTAGCTGATGTAATTGGGTATTTTTAACCGAATACCAAATGAGGTACTATTCGCTTTAGTTAATTGCCCGAACAGTTAGGCGTCTAACAGACCCCCGAAGATAACCTGCGGACGCATCCTGAAGCGATTGGTACACTTGGCGTGCTTTACAAACGTTCCTGTCGTGAGTTATACTCTCCGGAAGGAAGAAGAAGAAGAAGAATAAGAAGCCGACGGAGGAGAAATTTTAGGTGGGACTGGGTACGGACGATGGGGACGAGTATTTTTGTTCTCTAAAAGTACACCGTCTTGTGACACAAATACAACGCAGAACTGTTGTCCTTTTTTATATCGCTCGAATGCCACTAAGAGCAAAGTGACCCGATTCTTAAATGTCCCGCTAGACGTGAGTGACGTTTTTTTAATGACATTCATGATACTGTTGGATTCCTATATGGAACCTACTCGCGTAGGTTCCGATATAGTGTTATCATTTGTATTGCAATAGCATGAAGCGATACAACAAAACACAAAATAAAGAGTTATATATGCACAACCAATAGCAGAATATATTGGCCTTAGTACTGTACGGTACTACCATACAGCTGTTTCCTTGGCCCTGCATGTGGCATCCGTTATATTTCTTTTGCGCAGCCGTGGATGGACATATATGCTGAGTGTTGGATTGAAACATTGAATTGCGGTAGACCACATGTTAACTTGGCAGCCGTATGGGTGCATCCTTTGATTTGACTCATGCACCGCTATACATTTAGGACCTATAAGGATACTGCACAACTCAGGTGTCGTCGCTTACATACTTTACAGATATGGTCCATCGCGCTAAATGTTGCATGCAAGTCCGTCCAATACATGCATGTAAGTCAACGTGAGTATCAGGCCTTCCGTGTGGTTAATAAGGGTGCTGTCATCTGTTTATTTAGTGCAATTAACGTGCACCCAGCAAAAAACCTTGACACCAAGGTGCTTTGCCTGCATGAAGCCATGGAGAAGATTTACGTGTCCCTGAGAATAGGTGTTGGGAGCGGGACCGGAGGGACTTGCATGCTGCAGTGCCTTTTGGGAAAGGACATAGTGTAGACAGGATGTCAATTTGCTGTCGAACAGAAATAGGCCGAGTATTTGCATCAGGGGCTGCGGGTGGAGGATAGATAATGGGACTTTCCAGGTGACAGCATTATTAATTGGTCGAATGAACTCACTTTGTGCAATGCTATATCATGCAGTTTGACAAGACCATGCAACCTCTTGAAGCCCTTGCATATGAGGACACAATGATTTCGGTAGTTTCTGACAAACAGCCACAATCTGAGCTAGTATAGCTATCAAAGCATGTACCACTTTCTTATCATCTGTGAATTATGGTCGGATGTCACCTTGAGGTAGATGGCTTTAATTGCCGATTACCACAGTCAGTTCATGGTATTCCACACTTGTTAGGATTCATAGATCAAAGTCATCAATGCATGGATTCCATACAGAGGGTAATGTGCTTCTTTTCAGTGTTTACCCTGTCGAATTTTCCCCCAGTAGAACTGTGACACATGCATCTACAGCACTCAACACAAGTGTTGCAGCCTTTCTTCTGATGGTTCTTTTTTAGTTGCTGATGCTGCACTCTCAGGATATCTCCCATCAATCTAGAAAAGACATGCCGTGACACCTACCGCATATTATGTACTGCACCGCGCGGGCGCGCATTATGTAATATTGGAGAGCGTATATATATAAAACATGCATAGGCGAGGTTTACGTACTTCTTGGAGGAACCTCTGGATAATGACGCCAGCTATTCCACCGTAATTTAAAGCTCCCTATACCGCGACTTCGATCCGACTTTGTTCATCGCAAAATCCATAATATTGATGGTGACCTCGCTTTGGAGGAGGCATCGAACCCCCCCCCCCCCCCCCCCCCCCTCCCCCCCCATACATTTTAATTGTATCTCATTGCGCACACTTGGCGGCAAGCATAAACTCTACAAAAGTAAAGAAATTAATACAATTAACCATTAATTATTTAAAATAGTTATGAAAGGAAGGACAGCTAACGCAGCGATGCGTTCTCTCTCAAAGACCCTGTATAACATACATGGGCGAGTTTTACTTAGTTCTTGTAGGAACCTCCTCCAAGCTTCCTAGCTAGCTCATAAGGCTGGAACTTGCTTCCCCAGGATCCTTTTGCATGCATGCTGCTACGGTAAAGCCTAGATCACAAATTGACGCAAGACCCCGCGACGCGACGCGATGCGACGTCGCAGGAATAGAAAAAATTTCTATTCCTGCGACGCGATGCGACGTCGCAGCGATAAACCACACCTAAACCACGCCCGATACTGGTACGTTATTAAAAAGTGACGGCCTAGCCCAGTGCAGAACTTTTTTTCATTCATCGCGACGCATCGCGGGCTCTTGCGTCATATTGTGAACCAGGCTTTAGGCTAGTGTAGAATTACGCCAGCGCGCCTGCATGACCTGACAAAGGTTAATAAACTCCTAGCTCGTGAGTTTCTAATTCTGGCAGTGAGATTACCGTCAGTCTAATGCATGCAGATGCATGACATGCAACCGCTTATTGACCGAGCAATGCATTTTATATACACATGACGGCATGCATTCCGCATTCGCCGACAAACTTTACAAACACAAACAGAGAACGTACTAGATCAAAAATAACCATTATAATTATTGCTAATAGTCCCGAAGAGAAGGACAGCTACCGCAGCACTGCCCCGGAGGCGGAGGAAGAGGATTATCGCAAGCTGGCAGTGCACAGCGTACGAGGCTGCAATGCGGCAGAGGTTGAGGTGGACACACTGGACAACACTTTCCCGGAGGTGGAGGAAGGGGATCATCGCATGATGGCTTTTTGCAGAGCACGAACTGGCAATCAATTGCAAAACGGAGAGGACACACTGGGCAACACTCTCCAGGAGGTGGAGGAAGAGGATTATCGCATGGCGGCTTGATGCAGGCGATGTTGCAGACTAAGAGCCATGACATGACGACCGAATCAATTTAATTTAATGACGCGTGCATGTTGCGAGAAGAACAGAAGGAATGGTTACTCATTGATTAGGAATACGCGACAGTCCATGCATGGCGAACTTTTAAATCCAGTAACCGTATGAATGAGAACAGCTTGGAAGAGCGCCAATACGAAGAACGTCGTGAAGAGCATTCTTTAGCTGCTGTAGGTTTCGGTTGGTAATTACTAGCTTGCTTAGAATTCTATCCCTGTTATATTTTTGTCACTCGAGCCACCTTTATATACTCCATTGCTAAGTTGTAAACACGGTACTCTGCTTCCTTGGCCCTTAATGCTGTGGCATCCATTATATTACTTTTGGGCAGACGTGATGGATATATGTATTGGATTGACAACAAAACATTGATTGCGGTATACCACATGTTAACATGGCAGCCGTATGAGATAATTGGGTGCATCCTTTGTTCTCCACCGCTAACCACTCAGTACAAGTGATCCTTTTTTTTTTTCAGTATTTTTTTTATCAGAGCATAGACAGTACTACATGCACTGTCTATACAGTATGGCTGTTCACTCTTTTGACACTCCACTATAACATATAATACATAGCGTCCAATGCAAAAGACGTTTCTCAACCGGAGGTTTTGCATGGGTACGTTCATGAAAGGTGTCCATGCACATACATCAGAGATAATTATCTCTGCATACATGTACACGCCAATCATTAGCATGTGAACATGTACTAGGTAACGAAAGAAGTTTAACCATCGTAACGGTTTTGAGTTACCGCCTAAAATATATCTTACCGCATTACGGGCCGTGGGCGCCGGGCCGTGAATATCAAGATCAGGTAATAATCTTAATTCGTTAACCTTTTGACCTTACGCTTGCAGGCTGAACTACTGAGTTATCCAAGGGGCAGGATGGCACTGAACACATCTGAAACGTTCCTCTTCACGTCTGAGAGTGTCGGGGAGGGTCACTCGGGTGAGAAGTGCACATAACTATAGCTTCAGGGGTGTGCATGGCGACGCGGAAGAGGCACACACGAGCATGTCGGCGTGCAGCGCAAGCGTGATCACGCATGGAGTCACGCGATATGTTCGTTTGTTGCTTTCTGTGCAGACAAGATGTGTGATCAGATATCTGACGCCATTTTGGACGAATGCCTCAAGAGTGATCCGGAGAGCAAGGTTGCCTGTGGTAAGAGTGCATTAATAACCATTAATAATCCACCGCATAATAAGAACCTAGTTGGGCGTGACCGCGGTAGGTCGGGTATCAAGCCTATGCAGTAGCAGCCATGTCATCCCGGGAAGGTTCACACATAGACTTGTTTTTTGGTGTCCTAACTATTATTGCATAATTAGTTAACAAGGGAATGATGCCTGGGGACCCGGCAGAGCAAGCAATCAGTCGGGTACCCAGGCTAGTGTGTGTCATTATTGCGTGCATTTATTAATTAATCATTAATGATGGTCTGGTGCATAAAGCCTTAAAGGACAAAGCCTCCACCACCATCCGATATATTCAGGAGATAAAGATGGATCGCAGCAAACAGTTTAGTCAACCGGAGGCCGCTTAGAAACATAGCCTGTCCACCAGACATCATAATACGCTCCTAGATTATGCCCGACAGCTTGTTGTATTTGATTGTCATCATTAGCCTGGGGACCCAGCCGATGGTGTGCTCTATTAATCACATATTTGGGCTATGATCACATAATAGGCCACACCCCCTATCAGATGATACAATCTTGTTATAGACCTGATACCCCACCTTTGCCAAAATGCAAAAAATAGCGTTACTCCCAACTTGTGTGGAAACCAACCAATGAACTTTTTTGTTGTCCAGGTGTACAACTGTTTAATACGTACCCAGGATGACATTCTGGGTCACATTAGCTGCTTCCAAGGCAGAACCTTAGCCCTGTGATAGCTCTGTGGTAGTACTGTATTTACTTAAATCATCTGTGTAAACACCCCTGTTGCTAAGGCTTCATGGTCACAAACTCGGCATGATTGATCAATGCATTTGGTGTGTGCAAGTGTTGCGTAGTGTTATGTAATGTTTTGTGGAAACATTGCAGAGTGTGCAGCTAAGGACAACGTTGTGATACTGATGGGGGAGATAACGACCAGAGCACAAGTGGACTTTAGGAAGGTTGTGTCCAGTGTGGCACAGAGGATTGGGTATGATGACATCACTAAAGGCAAGCACACTGTGTGAAGGGAGGTGAGGTGGACCACATTAGTGTACCAGTAGAGGTGGACCACATCAGTGTACCAGTAGAGGTGGACCACATTAGTGTACCAGTAGAGGTGGACCACATTAGTGTACCAGTAGAGGTGGACCACATTAGTGTACCAGTAGAGGTGGACCACATTAGTGTAGCAGTAGAGGTGGACCACATTAGTGTAACAGTAGAGGTGGACCACATTAGTCTACCAGTAGAGGTGGACCACATTAGTGTACCAGTAGAGGTGGACCACATTAGTGTAGCAGTAGAGGTGGACCACATTAGTGTAGCAGTAGAGGTGGACCACATTAGTGTACCAGTAGAGGTGGACCACATTAGTGTAGCAGTAGAGGTGGACCACATCAGTGTAGCAGTAGAGGTGGACCACATTAGTACCAGTAGAGGTGGACCACATTAGTGTAGCAGTAGAGGTGGACCACATTAGTGTAGCAGTAGAGGTGGACCACATCAGTGTAGCAGTAGAGGTGGACCACATCAGTGTAGCAGTAGAGGTGGACCACATTAGTACCAGTAGAGGTGGACCACATTATTGTACCAGTAGAGGTGGACCACATTAGTGTACCAGTAGAGGTGGTCCACATTAGTGTACCAGTAGAGGTGGACCACATTAGTGTACCAGTAGAGGTGGACCACATTAGTGTAGCAGTAGAGGTGGACCACATCAGTGTAGCAGTAGAGGTGGACCACATTAGTACCAGTAGAGGTGGACCACATTAGTGTACCAGTAGAGGTGGACCACATTAGTGTACCAGTAGAGGTGGACCACATTAGTGTACCAGTAGAGGGGGACTACATTAGTGTACCAGTAGAGGTGGACCACATTAGTGTACCAGTAGAGGTGGACTACATCAGTGTATCAGTAGAGGTGGACCACATTATTGTACCAGTAGAGGTGGACCACATTAGTGTACCAGTAGAGGTGGACCACATTAGTGTATCAGTAGAGGTGGACCACATTAGTGTACCAGTAGAGGGGGACTACATTAGTGTACCAGTAGAGGTGGACCACATTAGTGTACCAGTAGAGGTGGACTACATCAGTGTATCAGTAGAGGTGGACCACATTATTGTACCAGTAGAGGTGGACCACATCAGTGTATCAGTAGAGGTGGACCACATTATTGTACCAGTAGTGGTGGACCACATCAGTGTATCAGTAGAGGTGGACCACATTAGTGTACCAGTAGAGGTGGACCACATTATTGTACCAGTAGAGGTGGACCACATTAGTGTACCAGTAGAGGTGGACCACATTATTGTACCAGTAGAGGTGGACCACATTATTGTACCAGTAGAGGTGGACCACATTATTGTACCAGTAGAGGTGGACCACATTATTGTACCAGTAGAGGTGGACCACATTAGTGTACCAGTAGAGGTGTACATCTTTGGGATTGTCATTTGCATATTCATGTGTTGTGATGTATTAATCATGTCACAGGGTTTGACTATAAGTCATGCACAGTCCTCAACCTTCTGTCAACGCAAAGCCCTGACATTGCCCAGGCTGTTCACCAGAACAAAGCTGTGGAAGAGCTGGGGGCAGGCGATCAGGTGGGCATTATTAAGAGCTGGGAGCAGGCAATCAGGTGGGCATTATTTAGATCTGGGAGCAGGCGATCCGTTGGGCATTATTAAGAGCTGGGAGCAGGCGATAAGGTGGGCATTATTAAGAGCTGGGAGCAGGCGATCAGCATTATTACGAGCAGGGAGCAGGCGATCAGATGGGCATTATTAAGAGCTGGGAGCGATCAAGTGGGCATTATTACTGCTTAGATATGAGGAGACATCACAGGTGACCCTAGGAGGACCAATCCCTCTAGTCCTCCTTCCCCTTCCTGTCCTCTCCCTCTACTCTACTCTCCTCACTTCTTTCTCATCCCCTTACCAGAGGAGGTAGATCACCACACTATGTCACAGTGTGCTTCACTTCTAGCTGGCGTGGCATTAGGAGTATGAAGTTACCACACCCACCCAGACATCACACCCACCTAGTCTCGCATAAAGGAAATAAATAATAAAAAACAATCTTTCTACACTAGAGCCTTCACTCCATGCCCCCATTACCCCCAACGTCCACATAATCCCCATACCCCCCAATGTCCCCAATGCCCCCCATAGCCCCATGATCCCCCATAGCCCCCCATGGCCCCCCATGGCCCCTCCATGCCCCCTATGACCCCCAATGTCTCCCCATGCCCCTTATGGCCCTCAATGTCTCCTATGGCCACTCTATGTCCCCCAATGCCCCTCCGTGCCCCTCATAGCCCCCAATGCCCCCCATAGCCCCTCCATGCCCCCCATAGCCCCTCAATGCCCCCCATAGCCCCTCCATGCCCCCCATAGCCCCTCAATGCCCCCCATAGCCCCTCCATGCCCCCCATAGCCCCTCCATGCCCCCATAGCCCCTCCATGCCCCCCAATAGCCCCCAATGCCCCCCATAGCCCCTCCATGCCCCCCATAGCCCCTCCATGCCCCCATAGCCCCTCCATGCAGCCATACAGCTGTGCACTAGGTGTTTACACGTAGGTTGCTTCCATCTACACACAGTATCACATGTCCCCACATGCCCATGTGTGGTATAGGTTGATTGGCCTTGTGTGAGACACCGCATCCTTTGGATTGAGATGTTTTGACTACTGTCTCATTGGTGTGCAGGGAGGGGCCAAGGAATCACGCCCACTCTTGCATGAGAATGATTTCAGTAGTTCATGTAACACATTTTTTTGTTTGCACACTTACCAAACTCACCAATAGGGAGAATTTGCCTGCTGGGATTTTTATCAATGAATGTACAAAAATGCACAGGTGCTACAATTGCACCTGCCACCATAGAAACACCCCGCACCTGTGAATGAGTTGTTGATCCCTATTATACCCCTCCCCTATGATATGGAAACCATCTGGAGCAGGTGGTGCAATAATTGCCACTTAAAAGGTTGCTTATATATTTTAGCATGTGCATGTGTTGGGATACCAACTAGTGGTGTGTTTGACTTGTGTCACCCCGCCAAGGGCTTGATGTGTGGTTATGCGAGCGATGAAACAGAGGAGCTGATGCCACTGTCCATCCTCCTGGCACACCTGATAAACAGAAAGCTGGCAGACCTTAGGAGGGATGGAACCTTGCCATGGGCAGGTCCCGATTCCAAGTCACAGGTATATAGGGCACACGTGATGATGACAGTACGTGAGATGTGTCCAACTCAAAAGGTGACTGTTGAGTACCGAAGGGACAACGGAGCGTGTGTACCCCTCAGAGTACACACGGTGGTCATCAGTGTGCAGCACCGTGATGGGACACCTCTGGAGGAGATGAGAGTAGCCCTCCGGGAGCAGGTGGCTAAGGTCTGTGTGTTTAGTATGTCGTCCCCTCCTCCCTATTATCTAGCCATACCTCGTCCCCATTCCCTCCTCCCCATCCCTAGCCTTCCCTCCTCCCCATCTCTATCCTTCCCTCCACCACATTACTTAGCCTTTCCTCCTCCCCACCCCTAGCCTTCCCTCCTCCCTATTACCTAGCCTTTCCTCCTCCCCATCCATGCAGGCAGTAATACCCACTGAGTACCTTGACAAGGACACACTCTACCTCATGCAGCCGTCAGGAAAATTTGTTGTCGGTGGACCCACTGCAAGTGACCAATCATATACCTGTGTGGCTTTTTAATATTGCTACCCACACCCACTCAGGGCGATGCCGGCCTGACTGGACGCAAGACGGTGGTAGATGCATATGGTGGGTGGGGCGGAAGTGGAGGCGGAGCCTTCTCGGGAAAGGACGCCTCAAAGGTGGACAGGTCTGCTAGCTACGCGGCACGCTGGATAGCAAAGTCATTGGTGGCAGCAAAGCTAGCCCGAAGGGTGTCAGTGCAGGTGATAAAGTAGGCTGGGGTGAGGTGGTGAGGTGAGGTGGGCGGCGAGGGTGATGAGGTGAGGTGGGTGGTGAGGGTAATGTTGAGTGATGGAGGTGAGGTGGGTAGTGAGGGTGATGTGGGGTGATTGGTGATGAGGTGATGAGGGGGTAATGAAGTGAGGCAGGTGGTGAGGGGTGATGTGGGATGATGAGCTGGTGAGGGGGCTGAGGTGGCTGATGAGGTGAGGTGATCAGGAGTGGATGTTCAGTTCAAAATGATGTCAGTGGACTATCGTTTTTTTTTTTTCATAGCTTTAATTTTCGGCTGTATTTCAATCCAGCCAATCACAAGGCTTACCCTTTTATGTTCACATGCCAGGTATCTTATGCTATTGGGGTCCCCAGACCACTATCTCTTTATGTGGATTCATATGGCACCAGTGGAATGACAAATAAAGAATTAGAACAGATCGTCCTATCTAACTTTGACCTCCGACCTGGTATCATCATAAGGTATAGGGGGTTTCTAAATCGTGTGACCTCTCTACATGTGTGCTCATGGCTTGTTGCCCATACTCCAGGGACCTAAAGCTCAAGGACCCAATCTTCCTCAGAACAGCCTGCTATGGTCACTTTGGAAGGTCTGAGTTCACCTGGGAAACACCCAAGAAAATCATCACACCACGTGACATCGCTTGCATGTGAATATCATTATAGCCGAGTCTTGTCTGTCCTTTTACGTTACTGATCTGCTTTGTGAATGGCTCAAAAACCACTGCCTTGCTTTCTCACTCAATTCACACCAATGATTTAGGCACCCGCCTCACATAGATTGAATGCCTATATCATTGGGACTAATTGATCTTTTTCTATCCCTCTCTCCATCTATGTATCTCCTCCCTCCCTCTCACACTCTTCTCTCTCTCTCTCTCTCTCTCTCTCTCTCTCTCTCTCTCTCTCTCTCTCTCTCTCTCTCTCTCTCTCTCTCTCTCTCTCTCTCTCTCTCTCTCTCTCTCTCTCTCTCTCTCTCTCTCTCTCTCTCTCTCTCTCTCTCTCTCTCTCTCTCTCTCTCTCTCTCTCTCTCGTTCTCTCGCTCACTATATTTAGTATATTACAATTGTCAGCGGTAGCTAATTTGCCGGCTAATTTCATAGGTGTACGTACTACTACATCCTGTGTTTTGACTCGAAAAGAACCGTTGGGTCTATGATCACATTGTGCCCTTGTATGCAGCACACTGTATACGATCCGTGCACTCACCGTATACTCTCGGTGACACGCCAAATGTGTGTCGCAACAAATTAAACAGGAATGAATTACATGGACAACTTGGTTTGCGCTGCGCATTTATTGTGCCGAGCATGGAGTATATATTAAACTCACTGCCGAGAACGAACTAGAAGCCTAATAAGAATGGTGCCCGTGACGTTCTACATTTTAGCACTACTCCTTCGGTCCGTTCTCATGGTTACCGCGGGAGTAAAAGGTTCGCCCATGTCGCTTATATTGGTGATGGTGGCTGACTTCTAATTCTGTTTTTGTTACTCGCATGTCTAAATTCGGGTCCATTTGTGGCACACATGGATAATGTAGTCTGCAACATCGCCTGCATCAAGCCGCCATGTGATAATCCTCTTCCTCCACCTCCGGGAAAGTGTTGCCCAGTGTGTCCTCCTCCTGATTGTTCCGCCGTGCAGTGCGCAAGGATATGCCCAAATCCTCTTCCTTCACCTCCGGGAGAATGCTGCCCCGTATGTAATCAGGATTGCCGTGTCGTGCGATGTGGACAGCCTCCGTGCCCAAATCCTCTTCCTCCACCTCCGGGAGAGTGCTGCCCCGTATGTAATCAGGATTGCCGTGTCGTGCGATGTGGACAGCCTCCGTGCCCAAATCCTCTTCCTCCACCTCCGGGAGAGTGCTGCCCCGTGTGTAAACAGGATTGTCGCCTAGTGCTCTGCGCAAGGCCGCCATGCGATAATCCTCTCCCTCCACCTCCGGGGGAATGTTGCCCAGTGTGTCCTCCACCTGATTGCTCCGCCGTACAGTGTCTGACGTGCCCAAATCCTCTTCCTCCACCTCCGGGTGAGTGCTGCCCCGTGTGTAAACTGGATTGCCGCCTCGTGGACTGTGCAAGGCCGCAGTGCGATAATCCTCTACCTCCACCCCCGGGGGAATGTTGCCCAGTGTGTCCACCACCTGATTGCTCCGCCGTACAGTGTCTGACATGCCCAAATCCTCTTCCTCCACCCCCGGGAGAGTGTTGCCCAGTGTGTGGTCCTCCACCTGATTGCTCCGCTGTACAGTGTCTGACGTGCCCAAATCCTCTTCCTCCACCCCCGGGAGAGTGTTGCCCCGTGTGTCCTATCGACTGCACCCGCGTGCGCTGTGCAGCGCCACCTTGCAAACATCCTCTTCCTCCTCGACGTGGTGAATGCTGTAAGCGGTGCCCTCCACCTCGGGGCTACTGATAATAGGAGAATGGCAATGCTGCATAATTATGCTTGTCAGTGCTGCTTACGTGAGACTTATCACATTTCGTTTGATGGTGTGTTTGAAAATAAAATACAAGCATTTCACGGTGAATAAAATTATTGTAAGGGTTATGTATGGTTGACTGCCATATTAAAACAGGTATTTAAACTACACTGTAACTGTACAAGCAAGACTCTACTGATGACTCGCACCGCTGATACCATATCCATCGTTTTAAAAGTGATTAATGAGTTAATCATATTGCAATTAGAAACGCATAAATTTGGCTCGTGCATGCATGATATGTCTTCTGACATACTTATTACTGAAGTTGATATTTCTGCAAAACATAATTTCTAACTTCTTCATAGGTTGGTCACACCCCCATTCCCAATCTTATATACGTACGGTGAAGTGTTTTTAATTTCTTCACGTCAGCGAAAAAGTAGAGCTAAACGAGAGGTGAATACATCCTAAAGTATTGAAATGAACGATGGTCACAAAAATGCAAAGCAAACACGCGTGCTCGTTTGAGGATATGCACGCCGCTATGGCGAGGGTGGTCTAGCTTGAACATGAGATCAATGGATTGTTCCGAAAAGAGGTGAATTCACTGGATAATGCATGACACAATGTGTATACGCGCATAAGACGGTGCGCATGATTTTTAGGGCATTTGATATACTATGTTTTGCATACATGTCTCAGTATATGGAGAAATAACCCGAATATTGGCGGCATCTTGCGTTTTTTTCTTCAACTGAATTGAATTCTCTACGACTTTAGAAAATACAAAAAATTATAGCCTCGAGTCAGATTCAAATCATGCTGTGCTATACAATAATCAAGGCATATGTTTAAATTAGTATTGCTGAAAACCACAGATATTTTTCTATTTTTCTAACATTGAGTAGTTTAAACACTTTTTCAAACTATTGGGTGAGGGTGGTGGGGTGTTGCTAACTACTGAAGTGAATTTACTGGTCTTCCCAGCTACTGATGAGCATTGCACTCATGTAATAGTTTCATCAATATAGAAGTGATGGAGGATTTCATTCACATGCATTGCAAAGAAGGAAATAATCAATTTTGATACTGACACCTTTGAGTGATAGGTAGAAATCCAAAGAGCAAGACATCGACCTGGCTGATCTCTCCTCTCCCTCTCCCTCTCCCTCTCCCTCTCTCTCTCTCCCTCTCCCTCTCTCTCTCTCCCTCTCCCTCTCTCCCTCTCCCTCTCCCTCTCTCTCTCCCTCTCTCTCTCTCTCTCTCTCTCTCTCTCTCTCTCTCTCTCTCTCTCTCTCTCTCTCCTTCCATCTCTCTCCCTCTCTCTCCCTCTCTCTCTCTTCCTCTCTCTCTCTCTCTCACTCTCTCTCTTTCTCTCTCTCTCTTAAATATAAATATAAGTTAGAGAGGAATCTACGTGATTAGAATACCCGAGGGCCCTGGGCTGTAGCGTCCCGAGCGTAGCGAGGGCGCTACTAAGGGCCCGAGGGTATTCTAAATCACGTAGATCACGAAGGTGACAGTATCTAACTAATTTAGACTATAGCAACGCGCATGTTTACGTTTATAATTATATAGCAACCAATTGCTTTACACGTTACAATTATCTATTACGGCGTCTTCTAAGTGCCAGAGGGCGGCGGGTATTCTAAGTGCCAGAAGGCGGGTATTCTACGGTAAGTGCCAGAAGGCGGGTATTCTACGGTAGAATACCCGCCTTCTGGCACTTAGAATACCCGCCGCCCTCTGGCAAGGTTTCTACCGCATTTAGATACCCGCAATTGACCAATCATATTACGCGAATCATTTCCGCTATAGTCTAATTATAGGTATATTACCGTAGAGCCAATGTTAAAGACATAACATGCCTGCTAATTTTATAGGTGTACGTACTACTACATCCTGTGCTTTGACTCTAAGAGAACAGTTGGGTCTATGATCGTGTAATGCCAGTGTATATAACACGATATACTACCCTGGCACGCACCGTATACTCTTGGTGATGTCCCCAAACTGTGTCGTTGCAAATTAGGCAGGGCTGAATTACATGGATAACTTGATTTGCCACAAGTATATAAAGACAGAACTTATAAAAACCAACATATTATTGTTAAACGTATTACCAGAGAATGGCGCCCATGACATTCTTTGTATTTACTCTACTCCTACAGTCCGTTCTCATGGTTACGGGAGTGAAAGGTTCGCACATTCATGTACTGTCACTTATATATTGCAATGGTGAATCGGATTATGCTGGCTTCTAATTCTTTCTGTTTTCCCTTTTCCCCTTAGTCTGCAACATCGCCTGCATCAAGCCGCCATGTGATAATCCTCTTCCTCCACCTCCTGGAGAGTGTTGCCCAGTATGTCCTCCACCTGATTGCTCCGCTGTATTATGTGCAAAGCTATGCCCAAATCCTCTTCCTCCACCCCCGGGAGAGTGTTGCCCCGTGTGTAAACAGGACTGTCGCGTCGTGTTCTGTGGGTGTGCTAATCCTATTAGCCCACCACCTCCGGGAGAGTGTTGCCCAGTGTGTGGTCCTCCACCTGATTGCTCCGCTGTGCAGTGTCTGACGTGCCCAAATCCTCTTCCTCCACCCCCGGGAGAGTGTTGCCCCGTGTGTCCTATCGACTGCACCCGCGTGCGCTGTGCAGCGCCACCTTGCAAACATCCTCTTCCTCCTCGACGTGGTGAATGCTGTTGGCGGTGCCCTCCACCTCGGGGCTACTGATATATAGTATCTGGAGAACGATAATCGCATAAGCATGTCAGTGTAATTAATTATTGTTTTATGGGTGCGACTCGATATTAATAGTGTTTGAAATAAAAAGTTTGTGATTTGTAGGCAATAGTGGTGTAAACAGTTGCATGGAAAACAACTGTCTAAGAATATAGAAGAATGAAATAATCCTGCTTGCGATGCAAACTAAGTTTTTCATTACTCCGCTCAGCGATCATGAACATTTTTCATTTGGCCTTGTCTTTATTATTATTTTATTTTATTTTTATGTTTGTAGATCAGAAAAAATAAAATAAAATAAAATAAAATATAAAATAATAATAATAATAATAATCCTGTACTATTATGTTTAGCACAATGTTTTCGCCAAATATAGGACTATTTCATTTTTCGTTTTGATTTCACGTACATGTATTGTTAAATTCCAACTCTTTTACACCAATACTGGCTGGAAATCCTACACAGAATGTTTCTGTTGCTTGTTAGCAATATGAATAGTGTAAAACAATGAGCGTAAATAATTTAATTTTGATGTGCAAGAGGATTTTCGCGAATAACTTCTATAGATGTTGAGTTTCATGGTATAAAATCATTTTTATGTAATATGGTTTACAATTATTGCATATACTAAACATCATTGCACACATGTACAATTGTAAAAGAATGCAACATACGTAAATATGGGTACCATGTACATACGTAAGTACTGCGTAAATATGGGTACCATGTATTGCCTACATTTGTTGATATTGATGAAGCAAAATAGTAAGTATTTAGACACGATAGAGTTCAAATCAGCTTTCTATAATTATGTGAATATGTCAAACGACATAACATACACTAAATTAATCATTCTCATTTGCAAATTAGAAATTAACGTATAAATTCCTTCACTTTAATGCCATTTGGCGTTTTGAAGATATGCTTGAACATGATGTTAATGGATGGAAAAGTGTTCAGTATGCATGTGTAGCTCAGCCTCTAAAAATGATTTCAAATGTGCGTCTCGATAATCCCTTTTTGCGGCAACTATATCCCCTACAGTGAAGTACACATGAGGGAGTAGACGCAACAGGGCCTCGCCCCAATATTGTGTAGGCATATGTGATTGTACAACATCACGTGTTGTGACTCGCAGGGGACGGATCTAAGATAATATTGCTGAATGACATTCAATTTCTGAAGAAAACACTGGCCCTAGACCGCTTACTTTGATATTAAATTTCTCAGTAGAATAGGAATGGTATGCAAGCATGATAGACCCAGCCGATCCTATCACGCGGGGTGGTCGGGGTGGAGAGCGTACATGTAATGACATCATGCAGAATACGCGACGAGAAAACATTTCGCCCTGGAAGGTTTCTCACAAGCGAAGTTTAGTAAACCACACCGTAAACTAAAGTTTTACTGACAGTCGATGGAGTTGCTCAGTCGCCTCAAGTCCACCCTTGCAGTACATATTATAACTATCATGATGTTATATAGAAGTTGGTACATTATGCGGTTTGCGATCCACGCGTTAAATTGCACATGCCCGTCGGTCATATGGTGTAAGTAATATCATGCATGCAGCTGGGCGTATAGATGAATGAATTGATTTACAGCAAGTCCGCGGTGCAGCGTCCGGTATAAAAAGAATTTTCGGACAACGAATTTCTGAATCAATTGGTCCAGGAGTGCGAAACGTAAAAATGGCGTCTGCGACGTTCTACGGCTTAGTGCTACTCCTTCAGTCCGTTCTCATGGTTGCAAGTTTGAAAGGTTCGTCATTCACTCGGTCGGTGCATTTATGTTGCTTGATTGTTTGACTTTCGATCCTTTCTGATCTGGTGACTCCAATATATTATCGCTCGTACCGCGACCTGGCATATTACTTCGCATGCAATAATTAACTTCAAGTATGCAACATCGCCTGCATCAAGCCGCGATGCTATAATCCTCTTCCTCCACCTCCTGGAGAGTGTTGCCCAGTGTGTCCTCCTCCTGATTGCTCCGCTGTACAGTGTGCAAAACTGTGTCCAAATCCTCTTCCTCCACCTCCGGGAGAGTGCTGCCCCGTGTGTCTTCAGGACTGCCGCCTCGTCGACTGTGCTCAGCCGCCATGCCCAAATCCTCTTCCTCCACCCCCGGGGGAGTGTTGCCCCGTGTGTCGTCAGGATTGTCGCCTCGTGCGATGTGGAAAGCCACCTTGCGATAATCCTCTCCCTCCACCCCCGGGGGAATGTTGCCCAGTGTGTCCTCCAGCTGATTGCTCCGCTGTACAGTGCCCGAGGTGCTCAGATCCTCCTCTTCCTCCACCTCTGGATGAGTGTTGCCCAGTACTGGTTTGTCCTCCTCCACCTGATTGCAGCCTCGTGCTCTGCGCAAGGCCGCCATGCGATAATCCTCTCCCTCCACCTCCGGGAGGGTGTTGCCCAGTGTGTCCTCCTCCTGACTGCTCCGCTGTACAGTGTGCAAAACTGTGTCCAAATCCTCTTCCTCCACCTCCGGGAGAGTGCTGCCCCGTGTGTCTTCAGGACTGCCGCCTCGTCGACTGTGCTCAGCCGCCATGCCCAAATCCTCTTCCTCCACCTCCGGGAGAGTGCTGCCCCGTGTGTAAACAGGATTGTCGCCTAGTGCTCTGCGCAAGGCCGCCATGCGATAATCCTCTCCCTCCACCCCCGGGGGAATGTTGCCCAGTGTGTCCTCCACCTGATTGCTCCGCCGTACAGTGTCTGACGTGCCCACATCCTCTTCCACCACCCCCGGGGGAATGTTGCCCCGTGTGTCCTATTGACTGCACCCGGGCTCGCCTGTTCTGCCCAAGGATATTTTGCAGCAACCCACTTCCGCCACCTCCTGGGAGGTGCTGTCCAATATGCCAACCTAATTGCAATGCCGCATTTTGTCCTAAGCCACCTTGCAGACATCCTCTTCCTCCTCCACCTGGAGAGTGCTGTATGCGGTGCCCTCCTCCTGTTGGAAAATAATAACTACGTGGCAATGCATCTGGTATAAACATTTTGTACTCATAATAAATATATAAATTCCTATACAGTACGCTTGCATGCAATAAAACCAGGTGAAATACATGGATGGCTGCCCGCGTATATACTCGCAAAAGAGCTGTGTGCCGTTTCAATTGCATGTCCTTGGTACACTGTTGTGTATAATATTAGTGCTCCCCGGGCGAGGCACGTGACATTGTCATGTCGAATCACGCAGCCAAAGGTCACAAAGGAACTCAATTGACAGGCTTATTGTGACGGCCTCTGCGCTGTTTCTATTAATATATTTATATGTAATTGAGCTAGCTTTAATACTATATGTATGTATATTTGTAGTTCGTGCTCTCACATTCGTTACAGAGGTTAATTAAATTATTGTATAATTATATGTGACAAAGCCAGGCTTGTGCATCAACTTCTATCCCACATATATCTTCCGAGCTAAACGACCCACGTCCTTCCTAATTTCAACACTTCTTGCCACATCAGTTCTGTATTTTATACTATTCATTTTTACACACCATGAGCCCTTTACACCAGTGTTGCCGCGATCCGGAAACGATCTCGTGATCGTCGATGCATATCCTGTATCGCATCCGGTATCGTTAATCGGCGATGTTTAATAAGTAGGTATCGGCGAGGCTCGACGATACCGCCTTTTATTCATAGCGACACTCACTAATTTTACTTAAAATGACAAAAATGTCTGAAGGGAGTGTGCAGTGGATCGTGAGTGTTGTACATGTAGCAGTACGACCACAAGGAATGCGCAAAGCTTTGAGTGGAAGCACTTCACAATAGAACGGCAGCCTGCTGCGAGATTCCCCTCCCGCCAAGTAAGCTGTGTCATAACGTTGTGTCACGTGCGCGCGGAACAACATATCCAAAAGAAACTGCTTGCTATAAGACTTTGCTGTTATTCCTTCTTGGTGATGTGTGGTGCACGATTTTTCAGGCCAGAACTTTCAAAGCCTCTCATAGGCACCCCGAGATATGTTTTGGCTTGCCACCTAACTTTAGCGAGGAAAGCGTGAAGGAAGCAAATGACTTATTAGTGAATGCCATTGTGTGGGGTCTTTTCGACAGTTTATTCAAAAATCTCACACACGAGGTTCTTGTACTGCCACAGAGTTGAAACTAAATCATATGAGGAGGTGAAAGACCTGGTAGATTCAATTCTAATAATAATAACCCGTCCGTGCAGCTAAAGAAAAGTCTTGCACAGGCATCTTCAGTAACCATCACAACAGATGGAGCCACAATGAAGAACACAGGTGATTCCTACATATAATGTATAGCTATCACTAGCCATTGGTAGTGTGTGTGTACGGGGGGGAAACAAAATAGAAGCTTGTCCAGGGGGCAGGCATTTACAAGTCTGTCCTGGGGTGGGGGAGAGACATAGCGGTGCTTAACCTGGGGGGGGGGGGGGGGGGGGGGGGGGGGGGTATTTGCAATTATTGTGATCCATACAGATGATGGAATATCACAACAGCGTTTACCTGCTCTGGTTATTTATGTTAACAGCCTGCAACTACAATTTTTATAGTCACTTTGTACTGTTCTTCAATTCAATCTAGCCGTGGTTCACGCATGTGCAGGGCGCTGTTTGTCTTAACCAGTCACATCTAAGTGTGGACAAAATGCAACTACACCTGAGCTACGGAAACAATTTGAAGATGCAGCAGGTACATGTATGCTGCACAATTTGTAAAAATGAAATAATGGATCCATATTTTCCTGCAACAAGTCACTCACTACCGTGTCCATCCTGGAATCATCAGCCTAATCCACAGGGCTACAATCAAATCTTAAGAAGAATTCATTTCATCCGTATTTTTATTGCAATACAAGTTTGTTGCAGAGTCGAATCATAACATCTATCAATGACAAGCAACACAGCAATATCAGTGGTCCCTTTTTGTGCCTTTTGTGTTCTTAACATGTTTTTCAAATCTTTTTTACCCAGTTTTGTGGTGTACTGCATGCATGCAAGCTAGGTGCATGCATATTAAATCTTCACCACAAGGTTTATATGGCTGCCTCAACCTCGTGAAAGGTTGTAACAAGCTGGCAAAACGTGACAGTGACAATCTTTTACCATGGTTGTCACTAGCTTGCCATTTTTACTTGCATGGGTGTGCATGTGCGTATGTGTGTATGTGTGTACATGTGCACATAGTAAATTCTTATAGATACCTCAATGAACCTGAAACTGATAGACCATTAAAAAAAAAAAAAACTCTGATGTGGTGGACAACACATCCGGCTGCATACACACGTTGCTGCTCTGGCTCGCAAATACCTTGCTATTATTTCAGCCTCATCGGCACCATCCGAGCGTGTTTTCTCAACCACAAAGAACATACAGCAGAGAAAAAGATGGTGGATTTTGCCCTGCCATCTTCACCAAGTCTTATTTTTACGACAAAATCGTGCAATTTTAGCAGACTTATGAGTCCTTTTGTAAGTCACAAATTTCCCGTAATTGTATTTCAACTTCATCATAAGAGATCAATATGAACAAAACTCGTTTATTTCTTATACGCGTGGTCTGTGCGCGCGTGCACTTTGTATGGTTCAAAAAAGCCATTTTTACAGCATCATACATCTGTTTACAACAAATACAGTTGCAGTACAATCAATATAAGCTTACTGCTTAGTGTTTACTAGGCAAATTCCCTACACTGCTATAGCCACTGCCCTATGAAGCCATTTTTGATTAGATCGTCGATTAGGCTCGTGTATCGACGATTTAATGAGCTATGAATATTCGTCGATATAGTGACTCGACGATGCATACTAATTGCGATCCATTAATTCGTAATCGACGATATAATTAGAATCGCGGCAACACTGCTTTACACTCGTCCATGCCAACGTTCGGTAACCTTCAGGGTTAAAAACAAGTAAAAATGAATGACGGAGCGTCAGCGCCAATATTGCAAAGTACCGGAAGGAGTCACGTTGCTATTGGATTCTGCAGAGTGTTAATTGGATTTACTTAATCTATTATCAAGATATTGGTGGTCAAAGTCCGAGCCATTTCCCGGTCGTTTGGGGCCATGCATTCTATATCTTAGTATAGTCTCCATTCAATGGATGGATCGAACGGCGCGAAACGACCAGGAAAATTGCGCATGCTTTGATGATCAATATCTTAAGTGATTATTATAGATTAAGTAAAATGTAACAATCTGCAGAATCGGATAACAAAAGGACTCCTTCGGGTACGTTGCAATTCTGACGCAGGCTGGAGAGACGCTCCTCCGTTCAGTTTTACATATTTTTAACCGAGCGTTTGTACAGACGAGTGTAAAGGGCTCATAGTGTGTAAAGTAGTATAAAATACAAAAGACGTGGTCACGTGGGTTGTTTAGCTCGGAAGATATGTGGGTTTAATTTGAAATTGATAAAGGTTCTATTGAAAAAAGCACAAGCCTGATTTTGTCATAAACCATCCATCATATGGGACAGTTCACGAGAAAATGTATCCTTATATATATATATAATTATAGTATTATATATTATATTAACATTCAACTAATATTGCACCAAACTTATGAAAGTGTGAGGTCCCTGGCCAGTGCAATAGAGCGGATCAGAGCGATTCATGCATGCTATCAACCGGCCATATATCTCGGCTACCACTGATGACTTGGGAGAAGACAGGGTGGCAAATGGCCATGCAAGTGAGATGCCATCCTATAGATTGTATCACGGGGCTAATGGAATACAGGACCAACGTAACTCCTGGCATTTGGGTCCTTTGGTGTGGAGCTTGCAGGCCATGATGACACGGCTCACCTAAGATGCACTCCAACACGAGGGTAAGAATTAAGGAGCTCAACGTACGTCGTGACTATATACTTTGTGAAATGATTCCCCTCCAACCCTTGGCCTGAAGTATTCGATGACTTCTCGGTCCAAATTAAAACAGCAGTCGGAGATAAGGTATACGGAGCTTTGACTCCGTCACAAAAACGGGTCCAGTCGAGAGAGCTGCAGCACAGCTTAGCCTAGTGATAATGGACGCCCCCCCCCCCCACCCCTATCCTATCTACTACCACCCCTGAAACCAAGGAGCAAGAGGTGCCATCCCTCCCTCCAAAAGAGGACGAGGGATGGGGAAAATTGGAACTTGCCCTGCACTTAACACAAACCTTCACATACCTTGAATTGGTTATAGTTAATGTGGGTCTGCACTTATATTGCATTGCATGGTTTCAGTGTAATTATTTAGTACCCTTGAAATGAATTCACATAGGATAGAAGTGGGGTGGATAGGGTAGGGTCCGATATTTGGTATTAAGAGTATGGGATGTATGCAGTAGATTTGTAAAAAATACTTGGAAATGGCTGATGCAATGCAATGAATGTCACTTAGGAAAGCGTTTCATTTAGGATAGGAAAAAGAAACCGTTAGTGTTCTTAGCCTATTCCACAAGTGATAAAAAAATTCTCTATACGAGAAGGTTGGTGGTATATAGGAATCAAAGGCGATGGTGGTGTAAAAAGCGAGGGAACAAGGCTTCTGATTGAAAAGGAATAATGAAATAGACCTATATTAGCAGTATGTTGTCATATATAACTGTGTGTGCTAATATAGGTCTATTTCATTTTTCCTTTTCAATCAGACTCTTTGTTCTCTTGCATTTTACACCACCATCACCTTTAATTCCTATATACCACCAACCTTCTCGTATAGAGAATGTTCTTATTACTTATTTCTTTTTTTTTTAATTTTAAATTATTCTCAGCAGCCTACCTTTTGCACAGGTAAAAGTTGCAAGTTACACCACATTAGGATAAAGTCATATCTCTGTATAATAGTTGTGTTGCAGATTGTGATACCTTATCAGTCACGATAACAATCCAAAACAAAAGAAACCATCAGTGTTCATTGAAGAGTTACAATTCAATTCACTGCTTAGTGTGAGATAAATGATCCCCTCACGCTTCAGCGTGGATCTCTGTAGTTCCATCAGTAAAATGGTGGCTTGGGGTAAATCCCTCAGTGGGTTTTGATGGTAATTTATTGGCTTGCCCTCTTTGTCCAGGTAATTCACTTGACCCTTTGGGGTATCATTGTGTAACCTGCAAGAGAGGTGGCGATGTGGCATAGTGCTATACGTGATGTGCTCTGCAATACTTTCCGTAGTGCTGGCTTGTCATCACATCTTGAAGTTGGTAGTGGCTGGGGTCAGAACTGCTCAAGGACTCATCCAGCAGACATCCTTGTCACCAATTGGGACAACGGCATCGCAGCAGCCTTCGATGTCACAGCTACATCTTCGCTCAATTCTAGTATTGTTATGGAAGCGGGCGTGTTGCTGCAAGAGCAGCTAATATAAGTTCAAGAAACATTATGAAAATGACACAAAATGTGCTCAATTGTTGTATTCCACTGGCGGTTATGGTCCAGAGGCCTTGAAGGCTTTCTCACAAGTTGCCGCCCGTTTAGCCAGCCATTCGTGTGAATACCTATAAATCTAAGGTGCTGGTTGATCTCTATATGGTCGCCTCAGTCATACACTTATTAGAGCTAATGCTCGTGCCATTCCTACTCCCACCTTGAGCAGCAGGTGGATGAACTTAGTGTGTAATTGTTTGTATTGCAGCTTTCACATGGGGCATGAAATGCTCATTTCAAGTTTATATGTGTACATGAATGGGGTTAGAGCACAGGTGCCGTTGAAGGCTTTCAAAGAAAGATTGCAAGAGTGATATTATGCAACTGCGGGTGCATATGTGTAAGAACAGAAAAAATCAATTTACAACTTTATTGTCATGCTTCAATATATGGGATCATGGCAGCGAAAAGGGACCTTAGCGCATATTTTTTCAAGTTTTCAAATTATTTCATTTTCTAAGAGATACCTACACTGTATGTCCTCTACAACTTCTTTTTTACCCACCGGAAATTAGTCTGTCCATCATGGAGTTAAGCGGTCCGAATTTGTAATTACGCGTGCCGGGCATTTCAGTTGCACGAGTCAACTTTTATTTGAAGTTCCTTCCTGGAAAATTTTTATAATATGCAGTTGGTCCCTTTTCGCTGCCACGACCCCATACAGTTTATTTAATAATGGGTGGAATAGTACCAGAAAAGTAATCAATGTGGTTACAACGTTATTGTGCCAATAAAGTGGTGAGCCAGACAGGTGATCATCGTTCAGATCAGGTGGTGACCCTATCTGATCAGAACATATCCAGATAGTGGGCTAGCCAAGCTAATAGTAATACTTGAATACAACTCTCGTTTTAAAGTTGCTCCCCATTGTATGGACCACACTTTTAAATGGTTCGTTTATTTGCCAACTGGTTTAGTTTGGTCCTCTGCATGACCTGGACGTTACTGGAGGCAGCTGATGCGAATGTTTCCTTCAGCAGACAGTAGGTGTACGATACGTGAGTGGCTAGTTGCTGCCGGACTTCTATGCTGTATAGCGTATAGTGTTAAGGTGTCGACAAATGAACGAAACGCTTTTGATTAAGAAAAAAATCTCTTTTATTTTGATACTAAGTTGGTCAGTTGCCTCAAATATTTTTGCGTCAATTTATTAACATGCTAATTTTTTTAAATACGTTAACTGATTTGAAAGTTCGTATGTCTTTACATATCGATTTTTAAGCTTCAGTCAAAATATGGGATTTTTTCACCTCCAAGACGATCCGAATACACTTTCGTCCTATGTGATTACGTACTACTTGCAGTCACGTGATACAATTCGGAGACGGGTTTTATAAGCAACATCCCTCTCACCCTCTCCTACGTGGTGTCGCTCACGATGCCCCACCCTCTCTTACGTCGCTTAGTTGTTGATTAGACGATCTATAGGACTTCAATAAATACACTTCGAGCCCTTTTGAATGTATGTATATAAATTAAAAATGTAATGCGTACAATTAATATTCAGAAATTAATAAAATTAATAATATTCAATAACGGGCTCGCCTATCATCTGCTAGATGTAATGTCCAATCAGCTACAGCTGAGTGGCATAATTACACCATGACGTCAGAGCAATGAGAACTGTACATTCGGATACACAACACCGGTCAGTATAAAATCATACACAGCTATAACATATGCAGACTTGCAGGGTGGCTGTTTGTCCACACGCCACAAGTGCGCGTACGTGCACGGGGAAGTGGGGAGGAGCCACGGACGCACGCCCGATGGTCTCCAGCCAGAGGCAAACAACTCTGATTACATGGTGTGAGAGTTCACGAAAAAATGTCGTATCGCTATTAATAATATATTGTTAAAAATGCTCTTCGTTTGCCGGAACCGCCATAACCTTCCGAACGATTTTAGCTACTTTTAGGTCCTCTCCGTACGGTACATACAAACGGCGTTATACCCCAGATGTTCAAAACTTAAATATCCTTCAGCAGGAGAGTCTCAAAATCAGTATATATATATATATAGCTGATCAGTATGTACTTAACATCGTAACACGACCATGCAGAGATTATCACAGAATAAAATGCATTTTGAGATTTTCGGGTGATTTCTGATTGAAATAATCAGGCCAAAATCAGCGCCTGATCTACCAGCTAAATCCTTTAAAAAAATCCTTTGGAAATCATTCGTAAATCCATATGAGATTTAAGTGGTCACAAAATCCTTTCAAAAATCATGCACCGATTTTGTGAATCATTACAGAATCAGTTATAGAAGATTTATAAATGATTTATTCTGATTTATAAAATGATTTATTCTGATTAACGAAGGATTTCAGCCATTGATAACAACCATGCAAATGCAAAACAGAATGTGTAAATGTTTGTCACTGTTCTTCAAATGACGAGTTCTAATAATCCATTTCTGGGGCATTTTCCATTGGAGGCTGTGAAGCACATAACCTTGTAAGATGTTTCTTTGTCAATGTGATGCGCTCATCAGCATGATCAGTCTCTTCTGGTGCTCCTGCATTCTCTCTGTTCTCTGCATAAGTATCAACACCTTTGATGGAACCCTGAAGTTTTGCAATGCCCTCTACACCTCCTGCTTCGATTAGTCCTCTTTTAATTGCATCTCGAACGGCCTTGTCACGAGTAACCTAATAGAAACATTGAGCATGATTACAGGAGTTACATATTAAATTCATCTTACGCATATTTGCCAACTTTTCTTCAGACATTGGCGTAGTTGCTGTCGCTTGGCCGGGTCTGCCTTTTGCAACATGGTTAATCGCCGTGTGGAGTAGTAGTCCTGTTTCTATCCCATGTCAAAAATGTCCTAGTGTATACCACCTTACCTACCTTAATTCGTTTCATGATTTTTGATTTGAAGGAACCAGCAACATATTGAAGGTCAAATTGACTTCGACAGAACTGATGAGATTGTCTTTCAATGACTTGTCAGATTCACTCCATACATGCAGTTGTCTTTAGCTTGTCTGTTAGGTCAGTGTGCTCCATGAACACATTCTGTAACACTACCTATGAACATAATGATACGATAGTGCAGCAGGACATCACAACTTACCAGTGGTATGACCTCTTTTGCTTTCACTGGCTCTCCCTCTCCAGAAGTAGACTGTGAACTCCTCTCCGCTAGAGAACGCAATTGTAAAGTCACACACTAACCTCTTTTAATAAAGATGTTCACCAAACGTTGACACAAATATATGCAGTGTTGCATGCAGACTGTAGGTGTGCTGTACGTAGCGTTTTATCTTGACCGTGCCGCGTAGGTTAGCGTTAGGATTAGGGATTGTTTTATTTTAAACAGGGGGGACGATAGGAACCGGGAAGTCCTTTAAACACACCTATAAGGCCCAGCTGAATTAAAGCACCTTGTGCTTTGATTACTAAAAGCAGGTGATTATTTCTCACATGACGGTGCTAACACGAAAAAAAACACGGGGGTTACCACACCTACATATGCTGTCGTTTTTTTTTTTTTTCACTTGCAATTGCAACTCTTCAACAATCGCTTCAAGGTCTTCAACTTTGCTCTCGGCAGCTTCAAGATTACTAATCCTTTCTTTCAAAATACGCACTTGATCGCGAAGTTGTAAGATTTCGGCAGCGGGATCAGCGCTCTTTTTCGAAGTCAAGGACAGGTGACATTTTGGCTTTCAGCAAAGGTAGCTATACCACAAGCGTGGCTTGCAAGACGCATGCGCTATCTAACAATAGCCATGTCCGCGGCCGGAAAAGGAAAAAGAAGTGTATTGATTCTCTGTGATTGTTCCAGGTGTAAAAAAAAGATGCTATTCAACAGTTTGCAGACATCGCAGTCTTGCATATATGCAAGCAAAATTTTTCCATTTCTTGAGCTGTTAATAATGCTAAAAGGGCTTTCATCAGAGCTCAAATAAATAAAGTTCCTGCATGGAGCTGCTTTTCACAAAGGTACCCGATACATGTATGTAATTTTCATAGATGATATAGTTTTATTGTGCAAAAATATTAATTTGCCTCGCGCAAACCACGGGGTCAGGTGATACGAAGTAACAACCGACCCCGTTCTCCCCGATGGCTGGCTACGGGGAACGTGCGAAAGTGACCCCGTGCAATGTTAATGTGCTTTTCACCCTCTCTTCTTGCTTTGTAGGATTACTATCAGTTAGAGCATACAAATGTATTTGTTTATTATGTAACATTATTGACATGATCACTAAACCCATGGTCAGCATTGAAGAGGTTGCTACTTTGCATAGGTTGTTAAATGAACATCACATATTATTTGTTTCTGTATATGGAAAGTGGGAAGTATAACCATCAATTACCACATGGCCCTGCACATCCCAGATATAATTGCTGGTTATGGACCATCACATGGGTATTGGTGTTTTTTATATGAAAGAATGAATGGCATCCTAACAAATATTCCAAATAGCAAGAAAAATATAGAACTGGAAATTTTCAACAGAATTATGCAGCAGCTGTCATGTACAAGTTGAGAGCTTCAAAATACTGATGAACTTTGTGATAATATACTTAGTTCTTGAATCATTTACATCAAGTTATTATGGTAGTAATTATAATGCACTGGATACTTATGATGGCACAGAGTGGTTGTACTGAGAAAGGCTGGGTAGCTGTAATCAGTTGCACTCGCATTACTGACATTCCACAAGCAGCTTTTTAAAAACACTTCAGAACTTTGTCTGTATTCTAGACCTGCAAGAAGTTGAAAATATAATGCCCTAATGTCTCAATGAAGCATGAACAAACACACATACACTAACATCACACAATTAAGGTTTAACAATCATGCAGTGCTTGCGACACCCGGCATGCAGGCAGGACATTAGCCTACAGCAAACATTAATTTTGTGTGTGACCAAGCTTTTTGAGCGCTTGTTCAGACCTTGTCTCTCGAAGCGCAAATTTAGTCACATTCGTCGGCCGCACATTGCAAGCAATTGTCACTTACAATTAGACCAAACTATCCGTGGCAGGTTTGTATCTGCAGTTATTGTGGCAATGTGTGGGTAAGGACATGCGAAATAGCTGCTTCACAGGTTGTATTAAACTTTTTATCTTTATAAGAGCAGTGATAATCTGAAAAAGGGGATAACTGAATGAGTACTAGTACTGAAGAATGTAGCTCCAACGATGAATTGGTTAGTTTGTGATTCAGAAACAGACGCTGTACAATTAACATCGCTTTCAACCTCTATAATTATGAAAAGGGAGATACATGTACCTGTTTTTAAATGTAAAACCATCATTCTGATGGATACATACCATATCAAGGCACTTCTGTAATGGCAAATTTCATGCTTGGGTAGCATGCATCCAGCTCTTTTTAAAAAAGAGCATGCATGACTGGTTTCCAAAATTGTGGGACTGAGATGTATCATGCTCTGAACTCACCAATGATCTGCTGAAATAGTGCAATGGGCTGAATTGATAGAGTGCTATAGTTGTTATGACACAACTGATCTTTTGTTACATATATATGCAGGCTGAATGTGTACACTAAAAAAAGTACAGCAATAGAATTATCTTCACAGTTGTGTAAGTTCTAAAACAGATCCAGACAATCAGGTTACATTTCCCTGTTCCCACAGGGTAGGTGTGTACATGTGAGGGTGGGGGACCCCTGTACGTACTTGTGATGAGTGACCCCCCAATGAAATTATGGAAACTGTTCCATGTACCCTGTTCATTGTGGGTCACTCACAGGTGGCAGCCATCTCTAGTGAAGTCGATGTACAAATAATTTTTTTTGAGGGTCACTCACATGTAGGTCTGGTGTTGGGGAACCACGCATGGTGTTGGGTCCCCCATCTTTAAATGTACACACCTACCCCCGTGGGAACAGGGAACTATCACCAGAATGTCAAGATCTGCCTTAGAACTTACACAGGTGGATTCCATCTCCAGTGAAGATGACACGAATAATTTCATTGGTGCATGGTCTCTGACAAGTAAGTCCGGAGGTGGACATTTACACTCCTACCCTGTGGGAACAGGGAACTGTAACCTGATTAATTGTCTTTATCTGCTTTAGAACTTACACAGGTAGCATCCATGCATCTCCTTTGATGATGGCATATAAATAACTTCATTGGGGAATCACTCATAAGTTGGTCTGGCGTTGGGTTCCCCACCCTTTCATGTGCATACTTACCCTTTGGGAACAGGGAAATGTCACCAGATTGTCTGGATCTGCTTTAGAACATACATGAGTAGCATCCATCTGTGAAGATAATTGTATATTGCTCCTGCCAGCCAGACCCCCTGGCCTGTCAGGTCGGCCTGACAGGCTGACCTTTGGCACACAGCCCTGCAGTTGCTCACCCAATTAAGCAGCTTGCTTCCCAGGCCATGCATGCATGTGGGATCCATATAACGTGGGCAACAGGATTAACCCAATTATAATATAGGCACTTATATAATTAGCGGTTGTGCATGGATCTTACAGTGCCCAGGAAGCAAAGCAAACCGCATCCTGTGTTACGTACGCCATGCAGTGATACATTGAATTGCAACTTGTTTACCGTGGCGTATATAAAGTAGGACGATGCACGAAAACTCATATTGTCAGAGATGCTGTTCGCAACTTTCTACGTATTGGCACTCCTTCTGCAGGCTGCTCTGGTGGTTACAGGAATAAAAAGTTCGACGTTGCATGCATGCTAGTATTATTTATCACGTTGTCTTCCTTACTTCCAACTTCGATCGCGATCCGTATAATCGTTATCGTTGCAATCATCCGCCGCCGTAAATTAGACTGCAACATTGTCTGCGTCGTTGCCCCATGCCCTTCCGATGGTTGCCACGACTTTGATTGCAGAGGCCTACGAGGGCTCTGTCCTGACCCACCATGCGACAATCCACTACCGCCATCCCCGGGACAATGCTGCCCAATGTGTCTGGAGGATTGCAGCGCCGTGAAGTGTGCGGCAACGTATTGTCCAACTCCACTTCCTCCACCACAGGGGAAGTGTTGTCCTTTATGCAAAAAAGACTGCCGCCGGGTGCGCTGCTCGAAGCCGTCATGCGATGATCCCCTTCCCCCTCCTCCTGGACAGTGTTGCCCAGTGTGTCCACCTCGAACTGTGGATTGCAGCCTCGTGCTCTGTGCACCGCCACCTTGCGATAATCCTCTTCCTCCACCTCCAGGGCAGTGCTGCGGTAGCTGTCCTTCTCTTCGGGACTATTATTAAACTTGACAAATGGCCTTGGTTCCTTCCAAATACATGCATTATATACTGCTGTGATTTTGTGTTACATGCATATATAATTTATATGTTACCAGCGGAACGGACCGAATTTCAATTTCAATGACAATGTCAAATTTCGCAATAGTTGACTTTCAACTCTGTCTATGCTAATAAGGTTATTAGCAACCCGTATATCCATGAACAGTGTGGCATGTGAACATGTAGTCGTGAACAGTATGGCATGTGAGCATGTAGCCGTGAACAGTATGGCATGTGAACATGTAGCTGTGAACAGTATGGCATGTGAACATGTAGCCGTGAACAGTATGGCATGTGAGCATGTAGCCGTGAACAGTGTGACATGTGAACATGTAGCCGTGAACAGTATGGCATGTGAACATGTAGCTGTGAACAGTATGGCATGTGAACATGTAGCCGTGAACAGTATGGCATGTGAGCATGTAGCCGTGAACAGTGTGACATGTGAACATGTAGCCGTGAACAGTGTGGCATGTGAACATGTAGCCGTGAACAGTATGGCATGTGAGCATGTAGCCGTGAACAGTGTGACATGTGAACATGTAGCCGTGAACAGTGTGGCATGTGAACATGTAGCCGTGAACAGTATGGCATGTGAACATGTAGCCGTGAACAGTGTGGCATGTAGCCGTGAACAGTATGGCATGTGAACATGTAGCCGTGAACAGTATGGCATGTGAACATGTAGCCATGAACAGTATGGCATGTGAACATGTAGCCGTGAACAGTATGGCATGTGAACATGTAGCCGTGAACAGTATGGCATGTGAACATGTAGCCATGAACAGTATGGCATGTGAACATGTAGCCATGAACAGTGTGGCATGTGAGCATGTAGTCGTGAACAGTGTGGCATGTGAACATGTAGCCATGAACAGTATGGCATGTGAACATGTAGCCATGAACAGTATGGCATGTGAGCATGTAGCCGTGAACATTGTGACATGTGAACATGTAGCCGTGAACAGTGTGGCATGTGAACATGTAGCCGTGAACAGTATGGCATGTGAACATGTAGCCGTGAACAGTGTGGCATGTAGCCGTGAACAGTATGGCATGTGAACATGTAGCCGTGAACAGTATGGCATGTGAACATGTAGCCATGAACAGTATGGCATGTGAACATGTAGCCGTGAACAGTATGGCATGTGAACATGTAGCCGTGAACAGTATGGCATGTGAACATGTAGCCATGAACAGTATGGCATGTGAACATGTAGCCATGAACAGTGTGGCATGTGAACATGTAGCCGTGAACAGTATGGCATGTGAACATGTAGCCATGAACAGTATGGCATGTGAACATGTAGCCGTGAACAGTATGGCATGTGAACATGTAGCCGTGAACAGTATGGCACGTGAGCATGTAGCCGTGAACAGTATGGCACGTGAACATATAGTCTGAGTGAGGAACAATATGGCATGAAAATTGAACTTGATGTGTCCAATAGACATCAGGCATGAATAAGAACCCCTTACCCAGGAACCGTTGAGTACAAATGATGAATTATATTATGTCAAAAAAATGGCGGCAGCACACAATCAGCAGACATGCCAGGGCCGTAGCCACGATAAATAAACCGGTCCGGCCATTGGTGGGAGCGAGGGTGGGAGACCATGAGGGAATTAATAAATTACAGTATTAACTTAATAATTGGAAGTTGGCTAGGCTAAAACCGGTCCGGCCATGGCCGGACTGGCCGGACTGGGGGCTACGGCCCTGCATGCACATGTAACTACTCAAAAATGTCTGCATACAAGGAGAGGAGGGCAGCCATACAACACCTCCCTTCACCTGTATGGCCGCTGGTGTGCACAGGTTAGTAACTAAACAGAGACAAAGGAGAAAGAGGACGAAGAAACGGGGAAGGAGGAAAGCTAGAGACATACACGAAACTGCTGCCTCTGAACGTGAGAATCTCCTCTCCTGTGCTCCCTATCTCTGTCTCTCTCCCTATCTCTCTCTCTGCTGCGATCGCGGTGGTGTCTGGAGCTCTTGTGGGTGCATGGCTCGTCCCCAGTCCCTGTCGTCATGGGAACGTCTGTGATCATGCCAACCTCCTCCATTACTACCACTTCGTGAACGCCTGAGAGAGAGAAGAGGAAGGGAAGGATGAGAGAGAAGGGGGAGGGAGGAGTGAGGAAAGAGATGACAATGTACTCGTCTTGTGTAATAAAATTTTCCACCACTTCCCCCCTCACATCTCTCCACTCCCCTCCACTTTACCGTGAAGCCTCCTGACTCTCTATCCCACCCAGACAGTCCTGTAGGGACTGGATCAGAATGTGGCTGGTCTTGAAATTAGCTGTGACAGACTGCTTTATAAGGTTGATGGCCATGTGCAAGGTGTCAATGGCACTATCAAAGTCACCTAGAGCAAGAGAAGTAATGGGAAGTGAGGAGGGCAGAGGGAGGGGGAGGAGACAGAGGGGAGAAGGAGGGCAGAGGGAGAGGGGAGGAGGACAGAGAGAGGGGGAGGAGGGCAGAGGGAGGGGGAGGAGGGCAGAGGGAGGGGGAGGGGGAGGAGGGCAGAGGGAGGGGAGGAGGGCAGAGGAAGGCAGAGGGAGGGGGAGGAGGGCAGAGGGAGGAGGAGGAGGGCAGAGGGAGGGGGAGGGGGAGGAGGGCAGAGGGAGGATGAGAAGGGCAGAGGGAGGGGGAGGAGGACAGAGAGAGGGGGAGGAGGGCAGAGGGAGGGGGAGGAGGGCAGAGGGAGGGGGAGGGGGAGGAGGGCAGAGGGAGGGGAGGAGGGCAGAGGAAGGCAGAGGGAGGGGGAGGAGGGCAGAGGGAGGAGGAGGAGGGCAAAGGGAGGGGGAGTAGGGCAGAGAGAGGAAAAAGGAGGAAAGGTGAGTGACGGGAGGGAGGAGCAGCCAAAATGTACTACACTGGTACACAAACCACCCACATTAATTCAGCTGGGGCATTGACAACAGTACTAGTGGCAGCCATGTCTACCCAACTACACAGGTAATTACTGAGCTCACTACGTATCCCAGATACAGTAATATCATTTACTAAAAAACCCAGCTACATGTAAAGGCAGGATTCACACACACACACACACACACACACACACACACACACACACACACACACACACACACACACACACACACATACACACACACACATACACACACACACACACACACACACACACACACCAGCATTGGCATCAGCCACAGCTCTTGTAATGGCACTGCTAGAGATAGCCCTGTTCCTCTGGTTAGCATCGTTGGCCTCTTCCTCAGATGCCATTTTGTGGGCGTTCATCTCACTAATGGCAGCTGCCTGGTTCTTGAAACGCGCTGCCGCCTGCGCAAAGAGCTGTGATGATGGTGGTGGTGGTGGTGGTGTTATGATGAGGAGTTTGTGGTGATGGTGGTAATGATGCTTTTATTTATACTGTATCAGGTTCACATGATACATGTACCTTAAAATTGGTCTTGCCCACGGGGTCTGTGAAAATTGAATACTTTTTTGTCAAACCCAACTCTGTGAAAAGTAGTCATAAAAGGCCAATAGCAGGGAAATATATTGTTAGAGTTCCATCATCACCAAGACATATGATGCTGTTTCCTGCCTCATATCTAAAGTGGACCCAAAAAGACAAAAATCCTATATTTAGCACATCTTTTGGTTCTGTTACATTTACACGTGCTAAATATATAGGATTTTTGTCTCATTTTCCTTTTCCCAAAACCTTGTTCCCAAGTTGGTCTGGTGTTAATGGGGTTCCCCACCCTCACATGTACATACCTACCCTTTGGGAACAGGGAAATGTCACCAGATTGTCTGGATCTGCTTTAGAACTTATACAGGTGGCATCCATCACCAGTGAGAAGTCGATGTACGAATAATTTCATTTGAGGGTCACTCATGTGTAGGTCTGGTGTTGGGGAACCACGCATGGTGTTGGGTCCCCCATCTTTAAATGTACACACCTATAGCTACCCCATGGGAACAGGGAACTATCACCAGAATGTCAAGATCTGCCTTAGAACTTACACAGGTGGATTCCATCTCCAGTGAAGATGACATGAATTATTTCATTGGTGCATGGTCTCTGACAAGTAAGTCCGGAGGTGGACATTTACACTCCTACCCTGTGAGAACAGGGAACTGTAACCTGATTAGTTGTCTTTATCTGCTTTAGAACTTACACAGGTAACATCCATGCATCTCTAGTGGTGATGACATAGAAAGAACTTGCATGGGGAGTCACTCATAAGTTGGTCTGGCATTGGGGAACCACCCCGGGCATTGAGTTCCCCACCCTTACATGTACATACATACCCTTTGGGAACAGGGAAATGTCACCAGATTGTCTGGATCTGCTTTAGAACATACATGAGTAGCATCCATCTGTGAAGATAATTGTATATTGCTCCTGCCAGCCAGACCCCCTGGCCTGTCAGGTCGGCCTGACAGGCTGACCTTTGGCACACAGCCCTGCAGTTGCTCATTCAATTAAGCAGCTTGCTTCCCAGGCCATGCATGCATGTGGGATCCTTATAACGTGGGCAACAGGATTGACCCAATTAATATAGGCACTTATATAATTAGCGGTTGTGGATCTCACAGGGCCCAGGAAGCAAAGCAAGCATCCTGTGTTACGTACAGTGATACATTGAATTGCAACTAGTTTACCGTGGCGTATAAAGAAGGACGATGCACGAAAAATCATACTGTCTACAGAGATGCTGTTCGCAACTTTCTACGTATTGGCACTCCTTCTGCAGGCTGCTCTGGTGGTTACAGGACTAAAAAGTTCGACGTTGCATGCATGCTAGTTATATCGAGCAATTATTCATCACGTTTTCTTCCGTAATTCCAACTTCGATCGCGATCCGTAATCGTTATCGCTGCAATCGTCATCCGCATCCGCCGCCGTAAATTAGACTGCAACATCGTCTGCAAGGTTGCCCCATGCCCTTCCGATGGTTGCCACAACTTTGGTTGCAGAGGCCTACGAGGGCTCTGTCCTGACCCACCATGCGACAATCCACTACCGCCACCCCCGGGACAATGCTGCCCAATGTGTCTGGAGGATTGCAGCGCCGTGAAGTGTGCGGCAACGTATTGTCCAACTCCACTTCCTCCACCACAGGGGAAGTGTTGTCCTTTTTGCAAAAAAGACTGCCGCCGGGTGCTCTGCAAAAAACTATCATGCTATGATCCCCTTCCCCCTCCTCCTGGAGAGTGTTGCCCAGTGTGTCCACCTCAAACTGTGGATTGCAGCCTCGTGCGCTGTGCACAGCCACCTTGCGATAATCCTCTTCCTCCACCTTCGGGGCAGTGCTGCGGTAGCTGTACTTCTCTTCGGGACTATTATTAAACAAATGGCCTTGGTTCCTTCCAAATACATGCATTATATACTGCTGTGATTTTGTGTTACATGCATATATAATTTATATGTTACCAGCGGAACGGACGGAATTTCAATTTCGCAATTATAGTTGACTTTCAACTCTGTCTATGCTAATAAGGTTATTAGCAACACGTATACCCGTGAACAGTATGGCATGTGAACACGTAGCCTGAGTGAGGAACAGTATATGGCATGAAAATTGAACTTGATGTGTCCAATAGACATCAGGCATGAATAAGAACCCCTTACCCAGGAACCGTTGAGTACAAATGATGAATTATATTATGTCAAAAAAATGGCGGCAGTACACAATCAGCAGACATGCACATGTAACTACTCAAAAATGTCTGCATACAAGGAGAGGAGGGCAGCCATACAACACCTCCCTTCACCTGTATGGTCGCTGGTGTGCACAGGTTAGTAACTAAACAGAGACAATGGAGAAAGAAGATGAGGAAACAGGGGGAGGAGGAAAGTTAGAGACATATTCGAAACTTCTGCCCCTGAACGTGAGAATCTCATCTCCTATGCTCCCTATCTCTGTCTCTCTCTCTATCTCTCTCTCTGCTGCGATCGCGGTGGTGTCTGGAGCTCTTGTGGGTGGCTCGCCCCCGGTCCCTGTCGTCATGGGAACGTCTGTGATCATGCCCACTTCCTCCATTACTACCACTTCGTGAACGCCTGAGAGAGATGAAAAGAGGAAGGGAAGGATGAGAGAGAAGGGGGAGTGAGGAGTGAGGAAAGAGATGACAATGTACTCGTCTTGTGTAATAAATAAACTTTTCCACCACTTCTCCTCTCACATCTCTCCACTCCCCTCCACTTTACCGTGAAGCCTCCTGACTCTCTATCCCACCCAGACAGTCCTGTAGGGACTGGATCAGAATGTGGCTGGTCTCGGAATTAGCTGTGACAGACTGCTTTATAAGGTTGATGGCCATGTGCAGGGTGTCAATGGCACTATCAAAGTCACCTAGAGTAAGAGAAGTAAAGAGAGGGGGAGGAGGAAAGGTGAGTGTTACATATCAGTAATATCATTTACTTCAAAATCTAGCTACATGTAAAGGCAGAATTCACACACACACACATACACACACACACACAAACACACACACACACACACACACACACACACACACACACACACACACACACACACACACCAGCATTGGCATCAGCCACAGCTCTTGTAATGGCACTGCTAGAGATAGCCCTGTTCCTCTGGTTAGCATCGTTGGCCTCTTCCTCAGATGCCATTTTGTGGGCGTTCATCTCACTAATGGCAGCTGCCTGGTTCTTGAAACGTGCTGCCGCCTGCGCAAAGAGCTCAGCCTGTGTGATGGTGGTGGTGGTGGTGTGATGGTGGTAGTGTGATGATGATGAGTATATGTGGTGATGGTGGTAGTGATGTGTATGGTGGTGGTGTGCATATGTGATGGTGGTGGTGTGTGATGATGAATTGTGTAGAAACATACATCATCACAATGGGCTAATTTAAGCTTATCACATGAAATAGTGGGTCATGGTTAACAAACCATGAATAATATACGTGTACTTGGAAACCAGTACATGTGTGTTTTAATTTATACTGTATCAGGTTCACAAGATACATGTACTTTAAAATTGGTCTTGCCCACTGGGTCTGTGAAAATCGAATACTTTTTTGTCAAACCCAACTCTGTGAAAAGTAGTCATAAAAGGCCAATAGCAGGGAAATATGTTGTTCGAGTTCCATCATCACCAAGACATATGGCGTTGTTTCCTGCCTCATATCTAAAGTGGACCCAAAACTGTGTGGAACTTTTATCATGAAATGTTGCCAAGTATACCTTTCCCTAGGTCAGTTTTAATATAAATATCGATTTCTTTTCCAACAACTACAACATAAACTATATAGTGTTCCGGTTCGGCTCGAACCGGTATCTAACGATTCGAGGTTTGACTCGGTTCAAACGAATTTCGAACCTTTTGAACCGCTCATTAAATATTCATTGTGTATATAAACCATCGCCAATAACTGTATGATTCGCTACCAAATATACATATACATGTATACATGTTTGTGTCTGTGTTGATAGTACTAAAGTAAAATATACGGACAGCACACGCGACCGCCGGAATCAATTTGCTAATTAACAGCCAATTATAACCATCATTTATAATTGGCGATCACGAACCGTTCGAGGTTCAGTTTGATCGCAGCCAGTTCGGTTCGATGTTCGGTTCGAATGGTTCGAACCCGAACACTAATAAACTATGCTCCCTGTTCTTGGAGCTGTTATTGCCTCAAGTAGCATGTGAAGGCTAAAGCACATAGCTATCAACACACCACGTTTTGCATCAGACAGATAACATCCTTAAGAAATGTACAAATATAATGGCCTTGCCTTTAGCATGGGGGCTGAGTGACCTTAGTATGGGGGCTGAGGGACCTTAGCATGGGGGCTGAGGGACCTTAGCATGGGGGCTGAGGGACCTTAGCATGGGGGCTGAGGGACCTTAGCATGGGGGCTGAGGGACCTTAGCATGGGGACTGAGGGACCTTAGCATGGGGGCTGAGGGATCTTAGCATGGGGGCTGAGGGACCTTAGCATGGGGGCTGAGTGACCTTAGTATGGGGGCTGAGGGACCTACATGGATAAGCTCGATATTAAATCCCTGTTTTAAAAAAAAAAAGATAATAAATCATTTTCAGCACACACTTTATCATGCCTAAATATCAGGTCAGGCGTAACCAAATACAACTACTCAGTCTCCATGACAACCACCTTACCATGTTGCCTCCCTCCTGAAGGAAGGCTGGGTTGAGGTGAGGAGCAGCTGCTCCTGCCCTGAACATTGACGGATCAAATCCAGGTAGGTGGGGAAGGCCAGGCTGGTGTGTGTGCGCGTGTATGTGTGTGTGTGTGTGTGTGTGTGTGTGTGTGTGTATGTGTGTGTGTGTGTGTGTGTGTGTGTGTGTGTGTGTATGCAGGTGTGCGCGCGTGTTGTGTTATGTGTGTGTACGTGTGTGTGTGTGTAAGTGTGTGTGTGTGCGTGCGTGTGTGTGTGTATACGTGTGTTATGGGTGTGTGTGTGCGCGCGTGTATGTGTGTGTTCAGGTGTGTGTAGGTGTGTGTGTATGTGTGTGCAGGTGTGTGCGTGTACGTGTGCATGTGCGTGTATGTGTGTGTTCAAGTGTGTGTGTGTACGTGTGTGCAGGTGTGTGTGTGTGTGCGTGATGATGAAATTGGTTAACTCACCACAACAAACAATAAGTGATAGTAACATACACTCACACACATACTACACACTCACAGGTCTAAAGTTGAGGGGGTTGATGTGGGGCATTCCCAGGGGAGGAAACGGAGGCAGACCGCCCTGGAAGGCAGCCGGGTCAGGAAGTATCCCCCCAGGTGGTCGCAAAACAGCTGCTAGGCCCGGTGGAAGAGGAGGAAGGCCTGGAGACAAGTAAATCCATCACACACATAGCTGGCCCCTCTGGCTACCCACATTCACTGAGGTGTGGGTGACTACCCTCATCCACACTGAGGTGTGGGTGGCTACCCACACCTCAGTGTGGATAGCTAGCTATCCACATCCACACTGAGGTGTGGGTGGCTACCCTCATCCACATTGAGGTGTGGGTGGCTACCTACACCTCAGTGTGGATAGCTATCCACATCCACACTGAGGTGTGGGTGGCTACACACATCCACACTGAGGTGTGGGTGACTACACATATCCACACTGAGGTGTGGGTGGTTACCCTCATGCACACTGAGGTGTGGGTGGCTACCCTAATCCACACTGAGGTGTGGGTGGCTACACACATCCACACTGAGGTGTGGGTGGCTACACACACATACACACACACACACACACAACATCCACACTGAGGTGTGGGTGGTTACACACACACATACACTAGCCAAAGTAGATAGTGACTAAGAAGTGTTGTAGCCATACGTACTGGCTAAATGAGAGTGTTAGTATAGCCAAGTTATGCAACAGGCTTGTAGCCAGTTATGGGCGTGGACAAGGATATATGACCAGCCCGCTGATGTGGTAGGTATTACTCACTCCACTGGCACACATACCTGGCAGTGATATGGACGGTCTTATGCTGCCCACACTTCCACCAGCACTGGACTGTCCCAAAGATGGCTTTGGGGTTCTTGTCCCACCCGCTGCAGGGGATCCCCCCCCACCAATGGGACTGGAGGAGGCGGGCTTCTCAATGCTCCCACCTGTGATACCAGCTCCACCTGGAGGGGGAGGAGGGAGGGAAAGAGAGAGGGGGGGAGGGGGAGGGAGAGAGGGGGAGGGAGAGAGGGGGAGGGAGAGAGGGAGAGAGAGAGGGGGGAGGGAGGGAGGGGGAGGAAGAGAGGTGGAGAATACTGTTGAATCAGATATTATTTAGCTTTCAAACACATCTCCAATTCAGTACAGAAGTCTACATGCTACAACTTGATTATATGAAGGTCAGAGGGTAACACTGAAGCCTCTGACCTTTTTAATGATACCCTTATCCTTATGAAGAAAGTGCAAATGGTGTTGTTAGAGCCTGCTACATGTTACCTTGAAAGAATATCACACCATCTTGTGTGAATAGTAACTACTAATGTACATCCCAAGGTGGAAATTTACATTAAAGCATACGGGACATTGTTAACGATCACACACACACACACACACACACACACACACACACACACACACACACACACACACACACACACACACACACACATACACACACACACAAAACAGCTGCCTTCTAACACTCACTTGGGGTCTGGCACTTGCTCTCAAACTGGTGAGGACTTAACTTGGAGGCGTGCATCACCAGTGGTTTTTGACCATGAATGGTGCTGTGAATACACAAAGGTGAACAAGAGTGCACAAGAATAGTGCACAATACAAGAGAGAGCAAAGGCACACGTGCATGGGTGAACAATGGGTACATACATGTTAAGGATAATTTGGCACTTGACATGACCTAAGACAATACCACTTACTAATTTTGGCACTAGATACAATGATTTGAAGCATACCACCTCAATGAACAAATGCTACACACATTGCTGGTGAGGGGGGGGGGAAGGGGAGAACTCACATCTCTGGGAGCTTATCGACTGCCACGTTTGACAGTACCTCGCTCTCAAGCTCAGCCAAAACATACCTGAAGGAGGGGAATTGTGGTCAGTACCATCCCTGTCCCTCAGGAAGAGCTACACCCACCATTAGTCACAGGGACAGAGGTACCCACCATTAGCCACAGGGACAGGGGTACCCACCATTAGCCACAGGGACAGGGGTACCCACCATTAGTCACAGGGACAGGGGTACCCACCATTAGCCACAGGGACAGGGGTACCCACCATTAGTCACAGGGACAGAGGTACCCACCATTAGTCACAGGGACAGAGGTACCCACCATTAGTCACAGGGACAGGGGTACCCACCATTAGCCACAGGGACAGGGGTACCCACCATTAGCCACAGGGACAGGGGTACCCACCATTAGCCACAGGGACAGGGGTACCCACCATTAGCCACAGGGACAGGGGTACCCACCATTAGCCACAGGGACAGAGGTACCCACCATTAGCCACAGGGACAGAGGTACCCACCATTAGCCACAGGGACAGAGGTACCCACCATTAGTCACAGGGACAGAGGTACCCACCATTAGCCACAGGGACAGGGGTACCCACCATTAGTCACAGGGACAGGGGTACCCACCATTAGCCACAGGGACAGGGGTACCCACCATTAGCCACAGGGACAGAGGTACCCACCATTAGCCACAGGGACAGGGGTACCCACCATTAGTCACAGGGACAGAGGTACCCACCATTAGCCACAGGGACAGAGGTACCCACCATTAGCCACAGGGACAGAGGTACCCACCATTAGCCACAGGGACAGGAGTACCCACCATTAGTCACAGGGACAGGGGTACCCACCATTAGCCACAGGGACAGGGGTACCCACCATTAGCCACAGGGACAGAGGTACCCACCATTAGCCACAGGGACAGAGGTACCCACCATTAGCCACAGGGACAGGGGTACCCACCATTAGTCACAGGGACAGGGGTACCCACCATTAGTCACAGGGACAGGTGTACCCACCATTAGCCACAGGGACAGAGGTACCCACCATTAGCCACAGGGACAGAGGTACCCACCATTAGTCACAGGGACAGGGGTACCCACCATTAGTCACAGGGACAGAGGTACCCACCATTAGCCACAGGGACAGAGGTACCCACCATTAGCCACAGGGACAGAGGTACCCACCATTAGCCACAGGGACAGGAGTACCCACCATTAGTCACAGGGACAGGGGTACCCACCATTAGCCACAGGGACAGGGGTACCCACCATTAGCCACAGGGACAGAGGTACCCACCATTAGCCACAGGGACAGAGGTACCCACCATTAGCCACAGGGACAGGGGTACCCACCATTAGTCACAGGGACAGGGGTACCCACCATTAGTCACAGGGACAGGTGTACCCACCATTAGCCACAGGGACAGAGGTACCCACCATTAGCCACAGGGACAGGGGTACCCACCATTAGTCACAGGGACAGGGGTACCCACCATTAGTCACAGGGACAGGTGTACCCACCATTAGCCACAGGGACAGAGGTACCCACCATTAGCCACAGGGACAGAGGTACCCACCATTAGTCACAGGGACAGGGGTACCCACCATTAGCCACAGGGACAGGGGTACCCACCATTAGTCACAGGGACAGGGGTACCCACCATTAGTCACAGGGACAGAGGTACCCACCATTAGCCACAGGGACAGGAGTACCCACCATTAGCCACAGGGACAGAGGTACCCACCACTCACCCTTTTGACTGGCCGTTAGCCCTGTTTTCGAAGAACTTGAGGGACTTCACTTCCTTTAGACCTGCATCTCTGACGGCCATGATGATGTCATGATCTGTGGTCCACTGTAAGAGATAAGAACACTCACATACAGAGCTGAGCACATTGTGAGTGGTGATGTGAGTGGGGGTGGTGATGTGTGATATGTGATGATGCAAGCTGCATGGTAAAGTGTGTATAGGTGGATGAGTGTGAGGTGTGGTAGGGGAGGAGTGTGAGGTGTGGTAGGGGAGGAGTGGTGTGGTAGGGGAGGAGTGGTGTGGTAGGGGAGGAGTGGTGTGTGGTAGGGGAGGAGTGGTGTGTGGTAGGAGTGGTGTGTGGTAGGGGAGGAGTGTGAGGTGTGGTAGGGGAGGAGTGGTGTGGTAGGGGAGGAGTGGTGTGTGGTAGGGGAGGAGTGGTGTGGTAGGGGAGGAGTGGTGTGTGGTAGGGAAGGAGTGGTGAGTGGTAGGAGTGGTGTGTGGTAGGGGAGGAGTGGTGTGGTAGGGGAGGAGTGGTGTGTGGTAGGAGTGGTGTGTGGTAGGGGAGGAGTGTGAGGTGTGGTAGGGGAGGAGTGGTGTGTGGTAGGGGAAGAGTGGTGTGTGGTAGGGGAGGAGTGGTGTGGTAGGGGAGGAGTGGTGTGTGGTAGGGGAGGAGTGGTGTGTGGTAGAGGAGGAGTGTGAGGTGTGGTAGGGGAGGAGTGAGGTGTGTGGTAGGGGAGGAGTGGTGTGGTAGGGGAGGAGTGGTGTGGTAGGGAAGGAGTGGTGTGTGGTAGGGGAGGAGTGGTGTGTGGTAGAGGAGGAGTGATGTGTGGTAGGGAGGAGTGGTGTGTGGTAGGGGAGGAGTGGTGTGGTAGGGGAGGAGTGGTGTGGTAGGGGAGGAGTGGTGTGGTAGGGGAGGAGTGGTGTGGTAGGGGAGGAGTGGTGTGGTAGGGGAGGAGTGGTGTGGTAGGGGAGGAGTGGTGTGTGGTAGGAGTGGCGTGTGGTAGAGGAGGAGTGGTGTGTGGTAGGGAGGATTGGTGTGTGGTAGGGGAGGAGTGGTGTGGTAGGGGAGGAGTGGTGTGGTAGGGGAGGAGTGGTGTGTGGTAGGAGTGGTGTGTGGTAGGGGAGGAGTGGTGTGTGGTAGGAGTGGTGTGTGATAGGGGAGGAGTGGTGTGTGGTAGGAGTGGTGTGGTAGGGGAGGAGTGGTGTGGTAGGGGAGGAGTGGTGTGTAGTAGGAGTGGTGTGTGGTAGGGGAGGAGTGGTGTGTGGTAGGAGTGGTGTGTGGTAGGGGAGGAGTGGTGTGTGGTAGGAGTGGTGTGTGGTAGGGGAGGAGTGGTGTGTGGTAGGAGTGGTGTGGTAGGGGAGGAGTGGTGTGGTAGGGGAGGAGTGGTGTGGTAGGGGAGGAGTGGTGTGGTAGGGGAGGAGTGGTGTGGTAGGGGAGGAGTGGTGTGGTAGGGGAGGAGTGGTGTGGTAGGGGAGGAGTGGTGTGGTAGGGGAGGAGTGGTGTGTGGTAGGAGTGGTGTGTGGTAGGGGAGGAGTGGCGTGTTGTAGAGGAGTGTGAGGTGTGGTAGGGGAGGAGTGGTGTGGTAGGGGAGGAGTGGTGTGGTAGGGGAGGAGTGGTGTGTGGTAGGGGAGGAGTGGTGTGTGGTAGGGGAGGAGTGGTGTGTGGTAGGGGAGGAGTGGTGTGTGGTAGGGAGGAGTGGTGTGTGGTAGGGGAGGAGTGTGAGGTGTGGTAGGGGAGGAGTGGTGTGGTAGGGGAGGAGTGGTGTGGTAGGGGAGGAGTGGTGTGTGGTAGGGGAGGAGTGGCGTGTGGTAGGGGAGGAGTGGTGTGTGGTAGGGGAGGAGTGGTGTGATAGGGGAGGAGTGGCGTGTTGTAGAGGAGGAGTGTGAGGTGTGGTAGGGGAGGAGTGGTGTGGTAGGGGAGGAGTGTGAGGTGTGTAGGGGAGGAGTGGTTTGTGGTAGGGGAGGAGTGTGAGGTGTGGTAGGGGAGGAGTGGTGTGTGGTAGGGGAGGAGTGGTGTGTGGTAGGGGAGGAGTGGTGTGTGGTAGGGGAGGAGTGGTGTGTGATAGGGGAGGAGTGGCGTGTTGTAGAGGAGGAGTGTGAGGTGTGGTAGGGGTGGAGTGGTGTGGTAGGGGAGGAGTGTGAGGTGTGGTAGGGGAGGAGTGGTTTGTGGTAGGGAGGAGTGTGAGGTGTGGTAGGGGAGGAGTGGTGTGTGGTAGGGGAGGAGTGGTGTGTGGTAGGGGAGGAGTGGTGTGTGGTAGGGAGGAGTGGTGTGTGGTAGGGGAGGAGTGTGAGGTGTGGTAGGGGAGGAGTGGTGTGGTAGGGGAGGAGTGGTGTGTGGTAGGGGAGGAGTGGTGTGTGGTAGGGGAGGAGTGGTGTGTGGTAGGGGAGGAGTGGTGTGGTAGGGGAGGAGTGGTGTGTGGTAGGGGAGGAGTGGTGTGGTAGGGGAGGAGTGGTGTGTGGTAGGGGAGGAGTGGTGTGTGGTAGGGGAGGAGTGGTGTGGTAGGGGAGGAGTGGTGTGGTAGGGGAGGAGTGGTGTGTGGTTGGGGAGGAGTGGCGTGTGGTAGGGGAGGAGTGGTGTGTGGTAGGGGAGGAGTGGTGTGTGATAGGGGAGGAGTGGCGTATTGTAGAGGAGGAGTGTGAGGTGGGGTAGGGGAGGAGTGGTGTGGTAGGGAAGGAGTGTGGTGTGGTAGGGGAGGAGTGGTTTGTGGTAGGGGAGGAGTGTGAGGTGTGGTAGGGGAGGAGTGGTGTGTGGTAGGGGAGGAGTGGTGTGTGGTAGGGGAGGAGTGGTGTGTGATAGGGGAGGAGTGGCGTGTTGTAGAGGAGGAGTGTGAGGTGTGGTAGAGAGGAGTGTGAGGTGTGGTAGGGGAGGAGTGGTGTGGTAGGGGAGGAGTGTGAGGTGTGGTAGGGGAGGAGTGGTGTGGTAGGGGAGGAGTGGTGTGTGGTAGGGGAGGAGTGGTGTGTGGTAGGGGAGGAGTGGTGTGTGGTAGGGGAGGAGTGGTGTGTGGTAGGGGAGGAGTGTGAGGTGTGGTAGGGGAGGAGTGGTGTGTGGTAGGGGAGGAGTGGTGTGTGGTAGGGGAGGAGTGGTGTGTGGTAGGGGAGGAGTGTGAGGTGTGGTAGGGGAGGAGTGGTGTGGTAGGGGAGGAGTGTGAGGTGTGGTAGGGGAGGAGTGGTGTGGTAGGGGAGGAGTGGTGTGTGGTAGGGGAGGAGTGGTGTGTGGTAGGGGAGGAGTGGTGTGTGGTCAGGGAGGAGTGGTGTGGTAGGGGAGGAGTGGTGTGTGGTAGGGGAGGAGTGGTGTGTGGTAGGGGAGGAGTGGTGTGTGGTAGGGGAGGAGTGGTGTGTGGTAGGGGAGGAGTGGTGTGTGGTAGGGGAGGAGTGGTGTGTGGTAGGGGAGGAGTGGTGTGTGGTAGGGGAGGGGTGGTTTGTGGTAGGGGAGGAGTGGTGTGTGGTAGGGGAGGAGTGGTGTGTTGTAGAGGAGGAGTGTGAGGTGTGGTAGGGGAGGAGTGGTGTGGTAGGGGAGGAGTGGTGTGTGGTAGGGGAGGAGTGGTGTGTGGTAGGGGAGGAGTGATGTATGGTAGGAGAGGAGTGGTGTGGTAGGAGAGGAGTGGTGTGTGGTAGGGGAGGAGTGGTGTGTGGTAGGGGAGGAGTGTGAGGTGTGGTAGGGAGGAGTGGTGTGTGGTAGGGGAGGAGTGGTGTGTGGTAGGGGAGGAGTGGTGTGTGGTAGGGGAGGAGTGATGTATGGGGGTTGCTAAGAATATTCAGGGTGAGGTGACTGGGAGGGAGGGAGGGGGTGAGTGGGTGTAGAGCAGTGCAAAGGTCATCATGTAAGGAAGATGTAAGTTGGAGAGATGTGTACCAGAGGTGGCTTGGGGAGGTGTGAAATACTACGTATCAAAGGTGGTTGCTATATGACCCAGCCCTCTTGCCATTTACTTAGAGGTTGTTACTGTTATGAAACGTGTGGATAGTATTGAGGGAAGGGGTGTGTGTGGGGGGTGTTTAGGCTGGTGCCATAATGCCGACGCCATTGCAACATTTCCTCTCTCTCTACCTCTCTTACCCAGGTCAGGTTACCAAGGAAGATGGAGTTCTTGCGGTTGGGTTCCCGGGAGTAGATGCCGAGGAAGCTGTCGGGGAGGGCCCCTCCCTGGGAGGTCTTGTGCGCGTCTATGCGTGCCTGGACCATCTTGGCCTTCTGTTCGGCATTGAAGCGTGCAGAGCCAGAATCTAGACATCACAACACACATCAGTGTGACAAAGATACACCACACACACATGTAGTGAGAGTACAAATTTAAAAAAAAAAATTTTTAAATTTTTTTTACAGAAATAATAAATTCCAATTGCAAATAATGACAAAGAGATGAAAAAAAAAAAGAAGTTAAGTAATTTGTCTACAGCTCAATGTATTGTTACAAGTACAAAAATAAAATAAAATGAAAATGAATAAATAAAACGATGAAACGGCAAGTAGTTATTACAAGCAGTTATTACAATGTCTTGTGCAAACTTTAAAATATGTACAAAAATGGACAACTTCCAGATCTAAACTTGGAACAAATACTAAATTATTATTTTATATAATGAATAGTTTTACAAGCCAGTATAATTAAACATGAGGTTACATGAACATCACTGGTACACATAAGGTCAGTACATCACTGGTACACATAAGGTCAGTACATCACTGGTACACATAAGGTCAGTACATCACTGGTACATATAAGGTCAGTACATCACTGGTACACATAAGGTCAGTACATCACTGGTACACATAAGGTCAGTACATCACTGGTACACATAAGGTCAGTACATCACTGGTACACATAAGGTCAGTACATCACTGGTACACATAAGGTCAGTACATGTACATCACTGATAAAGGCAAGGTACAACCAGTGTACATGAGCAAAGGCTACACACATGATGTGGGGGACCATAATACAACCCCACTGCGTGGCACTAGTGTGGCCTGGCACGGGGTGCTGAAGATGCTGGAATGGAACAGATGTTAAAAATTGTCAAGACACCCCCCAGACTTGGCGGCAACTTGTTTCTGAGCAAGGTTCACTGAGCTCCTTTTGGGGTTAAAGTTACACGTGATCATAGATTGTGCAAGGTACAAATATATATAAATATAATCACGTGACTTTCACATATATTAAGATATCAAATTAACCATTGATCAGCTCCAACGAATATGCTGTCTGTCGCCTACTAGTAGCACCTAGACACAAACACACAATTACACACACACACACACACACACACACAAAGACACACACACACACAAAGACACACACACACACACACACACACACACAAAGACACACACACACACACACACACACACACACACAGACACACACACACACACACACACACACACACAAAGACACACACATGTCTGTCGCCTACTAGTAGCACCTGGACACACACACAGACACACACACACACACACGCACACACACGCACACCACAAACCTTCAAATGAAGACGGCTCATCTGACCGCATCGCCATCAACTGAAACGAACAAAACGGGTTTTAACAGCCCCCCGCGGCTTGGATGTAAACCACATATACAGCTAAATGAGTCCACTCGCTACACACTTCAAACGCAACGCGTTCTACAAGAAAGACCATACCTCATCCTCCGCCGTAGCGTCTGGGCGGTATTTGTGAGTAACAGCTGGTGCAGTTAAGACTTCATCCAACAAATCTTCTCCATCCAGGGCTCTTGAGTCAACTGGGCTTTGCCGCTCCCGCTAAGGAAACAAACAATATATACATTAGCTGGAACAGGTACCAAGAACTACGTACATTAGTAAACGTAAGTAAATACTCACATCTTCCAAATCAACATCTAAGACGTCGTTGTAGAGCCATTCCTCGCTATTCGCCATTTTGTGGTTTAAGCACGTGATCCGAATGTTACCGTACGTTCGAAATACAAATTACTTTTGTTTGGGCACGAGAAATTTCGTGTAGTACAGGTAACAAAATAATAGGCTCATTCCTGTTGCATAAAGGAACTTCAAAAGACTAATCCCGCCAGTCTATGTATGATTCCATCTTAGCATTGCTTGAGGTCAATTCTCCCATTCACCCAAGTTTGAGGGGCTGATACGTGTGCGGTTTACCACTTTAGGCTTTTGTGCGTGAATGTATCGATGTGCTTACGTATATGTGTGCATGTGCATGTTTGTATTCCTTTGATGGATGAGCCCTTGGCGCACAGAAACGACAGCTGTGGTTGAACTATTGTCAGTAGTTTATGTTGAGGCTGGGCAGGGCTATCTATAGGTTTTATTCATACGTACACGGTAATAGGGGCTTTCCTCATGGGAGAGGTGGGCTCGTCTTCTTTAAAATACAGGTCTATGTTGAGCCCCCCAGTTTGTGTTGCATGATTTGGTGTGTTATGTGTTGATGTGTTCTATCAATATGGTATTAAGTTTGCGTGCACATGGGCAGGTGACGCTGCTCCAATTGTCAGGGGTTAGAGCCTATTCCCCCCAAAAGGATTAAAAAATGGCGCCGATCATGCCACCCATGTGGACTTTTTTTTTTTTACAATGAAAGAGCGTCGGAGGGAGGGTGCAATTGGAGCGTGGATTCGGAATCGGGGTGAAAAGTTGAGTCTACTGAGTCGGCGAGTCAGTTTACCCTTCAATACAACGCTAACTACAAACCCCTATTCTCACGTCGCAATTATAATGTGATATAAGATGTACTCACAATTAAAGTGATGATTGACGTGGTATTTTACGCGTGAAACTGTGATGTTTACATGTAGCACAGTTAATTAGGTCTTACGTCCGGTCCGTGGTTTGAGACCCTTTGATGTAAAGGCTGTCATATCCTGCGTCCTAATCAACAATAAATTTTCAGGTCACATATTTATCACTCCACATCCGGTTGTGTCAGGCAGGCCTTATAGTGAAAAATATAATGAATTACAATGTGCTCTTACTTAAAAAGCAACTTCGAACAAGATATATAATAGTTGGTGAGCTACGTGCGCGTGCACGGAAAAATGACATACATGTACAAGCACACGTAACATCGCACTGAGACTATACAGATTCACAAAAAGTCACTGCATATAATGTCATGTCAGGAAGGGCCCGGCTACAGAATGGCACAGGCCTCAAAAACGTTCAGGCCTTCCGCACCAGATTTGTGGCATTTCCCCCCATCGCGCGTACCCGCCTCTGGGTAGTCTGCAGGCTGTCCATTTTGATTGGTTCGGTACGTACCTGGAGGTCCATTAGTATATATTTGTGCAGCGGCGGCCTCCATTTCCTCGGCTTGTAACCAATGTTATTATGGATGCTAAGAATTTCCTTGGGCAGTATTTGATGACTGAACTTCAAGGTATTCACAGTCTGCGCGATTATACACATGTACGAAGTTTATATACACGGCGACAGTGCGACTCGCGTACGCGTAACCGCGATAATGAAATGACGCAATCCTCCGCGTGCACCATGGGTGGACGCGAGCGGGAGTTTATACTGTGCATACCTCCGTATATCACTCGAAAAACACTGCGGACGTACGTGATATTCCATTGAATGAATTAACAGGCTGTCCCATTAATTAATTACAAATTATTAATCTCTGCCTTTGGTCCCGGTCCCCCAGATGCTCGTGGGAGGGGGGGGGGGGGGGGGGGGGGGAGGAGGATGTGGGAAGGGAAAGGGGGCACGTCCACGTCTCCCCCGCAAATTTTTATTTCTATATCTGATATTTATTATTAAGTGTATCCATGAATATTAGTGACACAGTTCCCCCCCCTCCCCCGACCCCCAAAGTATCCAAGTTATCTCCTATATACCTACTTCTACAATGAGGTTACACAGACATGCTCGAGCTCATAACCTTTGAGTTTATGATGGGAAAGACCGCGCCCGTCTCCCACCCACCCCACCGCCAGGTCGAATTCGGGATCTGACAATGCATGACCACGCCTTGTCTTTGTTGGAGTATTTTACCTCTGAACCACGTAACGTTTTTTGCAATCATGCGAGAGAGAGAGAGAGAGAGAGAGAGAGAGAGAGAGAGAGAGAGAGAGAGAGAGAGAGAGAGAGAGAGAGAGAGAGCATTTGATAAAATCAAGCCTACAATAGCTTCTCATGAGGCCAATTTTCAATGTCTAGGCCTAGCTATAGGACTTGCAGATGTGTGGTGCACTGAAATTGAAATTTTTAATATTCTAATTTCATGGTGTCCCAAATTTTTAAATTTTTGTATGCCTCTGATTTAATTAGCCATGTCAGGTGCAGTGGAAACATTTAATGTTAGGACTGATTTCCACTGAACATAAAGCATGTTTTTGGCTGCCCTTGTGCTTGGCATGGGTTCATCTAACGGCTCTCAGCTACAGTTTTCCCTCTGCACTGAGAATGCTTGACCACACCATTACTGCAAGCATTGAAAATATGCTGTTTGTTTGATGTGACATGCATGTTTTGAGATGTGTTGTCTTCATTGGAACTAAAATGTTTCCATTAAAGTTATTGCCAACTTCAATACAGGCAACTGCCTTTGATGTTACCGTCACATTGTGCAACACCTTAATCTGTGTTTTGATAGTACATGTACACGTGGCACACATGAACTGGTCCCACACCAGATGCTTCTTTCCCCCACCTCCCATGTGATAAAACCCATGCAGGCTCATTTCTGATCATTAGCCCTGCGTTTTCTTACATACATATCATATGGTCATATCGAGAAATAGGATTACGGGGTATAATTCGGTCATGCCATAGAAAATGTATTGACGCATTCGGAAAACTGCAGCTTACTGCAGAACAAATTCAATTTACCAGTAAAATTTCTGTCACTCTTGTTTCCGTTCGTTTTACACCAACAATGATCAACCCTATATCTCGTTAGAGAGAATGTTTTTATTTACTCGTTTCATAAGTTTTTTTTTCACCCTATCGTAGTCAATAATCAAATCTAGGCCAGGAAGAGTGTTTAGAATTTGGATGATCCCCTCTATCTCCAATGCAATAATTAATAACTATAATAATAATAATAAGGATGTGTGGAGTTTAATATTATTTGTCCCCTCTTTTCCTGCGGGTGCGGGGACGTCCTCCTCCCCGGCCTCCTCGCCATGCTGGTTCCGGCCAGGCGGGCCAGGGTGGCAGTGGCCATGCAGGCCAGGGGGGCAGCACTGCTGGTGGTGCTGGCCGGAGCAGCACTGTTGGTGGTGGTGGAGGCAGCGGGGCTTCTGGAGGTGGCAGGGTGAAGGGGAAAGGAGTCGGAGGATGAATGTACTCTTCATCCTCTTCCTTCTCTGACCCCTCGTTGGTAAAAAATCCCCTCAGGTCCATCTACATGTACGTGACAGAGAGTATGATTAAATTTTTACCTCTTTCTTTTTTCGAGCAAAGTGCAAAGCCTTACGCGTGAATCCACATAGAGATCATTAAATTTCTACCTCGTTTTGAAAAGTGCACTATTCAGCAGGTGAGTGGCTTTGATACCTGCAAAGCCTTTACACATGTGCGGACTGTGCTATAATTCTATTGGTCCAATTCTATACATATTAATGACAGGGAGTTAAGGGGTGTTATGTGTGTCAGTTGTGCTAAAATTGTATTGGTCAAATTTGATACTCTTATATGCTCTCATCTAAACATGGAGGTGTAGTCTATATGCAGGTAAGGTATAGATGGATAGTGCGTGGGAACTTGCAGGAAGTGAACTAGATAGCAGCATGTAGATCAATAAGGATATGTTCTCAGGTGGCACATGGTAACCTTATCTCTGTCCGCCTAGCTATCTCCTCTGACACTACATACCTGCCATTGAGGTCTAACTGGAATGGCCCCAAGTCGTTTAGTGTAAGTGTATAAGTATTTAAAAAGTAAGGTTCAGTGAAGGCACATCGCCTGCATTAAAAGTAAGCAGTGCTGCCTTAGGGCGGGGGGGGGGGGGGGGGGGGGGGGCTGGTCGACCGCAACAGTAGATCATGGGTAAGCACTGCTTAGAACCAAAGCCACAGCGCAATATCTTAAAACAATGCCTTTGTTATTTTTTGTTGTTGTTGCAAGTACAGTGATTTGCAGTACTGCCTTATTATAAACCGTTAGGGTAGAGATTTGATTTTCGAACCGCAACCGTTTTAATTTAGGCAGTAATATATACGTTGAATCGTGGACTGATAAGCACTGCGTACAACAAAAGCCATAGCGCCCACAATAAAACAAGACCTTTGATTTTTGTTGTTGCAAGTATAGTGCCTTATCATAAACAGGGCGCGGGGGTTTTCGGCCGCTGTACCGTTTAAGTTTAGGCAGTTAACCGTATATATAGGATCGAATAGTTTAATTGGACAATCACTCATAAGAACTATAGATATAGCCACAGGGCAATTTCATCTGTATTAAAATAAGTGCCTAGGTACTGCCTTAGCATATAAGCAGCTAGGGCATGCACCGTGCACTCCTAACAACGAAAGCCACATCGCCTGCATTAAAGTAAGTATTATTTGCAGTACGGCCTTAACATCAATAGCTAGGGTGGGGCTGGTCGACCGTAGCCGTTTTAGTTTAGGCATGCAGTAATATATAGGTTGGATCATGGATAAGCACTGCGTACAACAAAAGCCACAGCGCACCTTCTCCCAAATAAAACAAGGCCGTAGTTATTTTGTTTTTGCAAGTATGGTACCTTAGCTTAAACATGCAGGGAGCTGGGGTTACCGTTTAAGTTTAGGCAGTAAGAGTAGAGCAGTATACGATCGAATAGGTTAATTGGACAAGCACTCATAAGAACGATAGATATAGCCACAGGGCAATTATTCCTGCATTAAAGTAAGTGTTTTATTTTTTATTTTTAAATTCAGATACTAGCTGCCTTAACATAAACAGGGCGGGGGCACTGTTTAGGTTTAGGCATGCAGTAAAGGGTAGAATATAGGTTGCATGGAGGATAAGCACTCCTAACAACGAAACCCACAAACAAAAGCCATAGCGCAATTTCTCCAAAATATAACAAGGCCTTTGTTTTTTTTGTGGCCGCAAGTATAGTGCCTTAACTTAATCTCGGCGTGGGTGGTCGACCGCTGTACCGTTAAATTATGCATGTAGAGTAGTACAGGTAGAATAGGTTGGATAAGCACTCCTAACAACGGTACAGCACCATCATCCATTCCAACACCACTTCTGCACTTGATGCGAGAACCACGCAAGCAAAGATTTGTTGCTCGAAGTATTGCAAAACTCAGCTTTGCACGCAGCCATCCTGTAGTTTGCCCCAGTGGTTTCTCCCATTTAATGCTAATGCTTTGGGCTACCGGCAGAATTGCCAAAATTGGATTAAAACTTTTATTTCATTCTTTTGTTCTGTTTGTTTTGTTGATTATGTTTATGTAATAAATGGTGTGCTGTGTTGTGTTAATGTCAATTGTGCATTATGAAGTCTCCTAACAACGAATGCCACACCACCTGCATTAAAGTGTTATTTGCAAGTACTGTCTTAATATAAACAGCTAGGGTGGGGGCTGGTCGACCGCAACCGTTTTTGCTTAATATAGGTTGGATCATGCATAGATCAGCACTGCTTAATTAAGACAAAGGCCACAGCGCAATATCGATTCTCCGTAATAAAATTAGGCCTTTGTTTTTGTTTTTTGTTGTTGCAAGTATAGTGCCTTAACATAAACAGGGCGCGGGGTTGTCCACTGCTGTACCGTTTAAGTTTAGTCAGTAAGTAGGTTAATTGGACAAGCGCTATATATAGATATATAACCACAGGGTAATTACTCCTGCATTAAAGTAAGTGTTTTTTTTTTCTTTTCAGATACTGCCTTAACATAAACAGGGCAGGGGCACCGTTTAGGTTTAGGCAGTACAGGTCGAATAACTTGAATAAGCACTCCTAACAACGAAAGCCACATTGCCTGCATTAAATTATAAGTATTATTCGCAGTACTGCCTTAATACAGCTAGGGTGGCGCTGGTCGACCGCAACCGTTTTAGTATAGGCAGTAGTATAGGTTGGATCATGGATAAGCACAGCATACAAACAAAAACCACATAGCATGATCTCATGCATTTATGGTGACATCTGCATGACGTGCGTACGCTGTAGATGAACGGATATACAGATGTAGATTTAGATGAACACTCGGGTGGAGAGAAGGATGAATACCCAGGTGTGAGGGTGGGCAGAATAACGATTTTAAAGATTTGGGGTCGGGGCAACAAAAAGGGACCTGTGCATTATTATAAAATTTTCCATTATGGAGCATCAAAGTTGCTGCGTGCAATTAAAATGTACGCGTAATTAAAAATCCACACCACTGTAACTCCATGATGGACAGACTAATTTCCAGTGCGTAAGAAAAAATTTGTGGAGGACATGCCTGTTAGAATATGAAATATTAATTTGAAAAAGTATGCGCTAGGTCCCATTGCGCTGCCTCGATCTCACAACAGGACATGGGTGGGAGGGGGGGGGGGGGGGGTTCTAAACAAACTTTGGCCACATGAATCCTAATATGTTCATTGTGTGTATGCATGCTATGTAAACGGGTGCAGACACCTTACAATGTTAGCAACGCCCAAATTGCTTAACAATTCTACCCATGAAATATAATCTAGAATCTATCTCGGCCACATCATGCGCATGACTAGTTCAATGGAACTAGGAGTTCAGATTGTAGACAAGATTTCCAAATGCTTTCCGACCTCTTGCTGAAAACGATCCGTGATAGACAAAGAAACAGTAAATGGAAACCCATCTCAATTAAAAACGTGTATTAAAGTTCAAGCCACATAAGCACAAATTTTCCAATGGCTGGATTGTGGGAAATTCATGGGGTACGAAAGGTACAAAATCTAATTTATACGAACCCGTAGGCTCACCAGATATGTTCACAGGCAAAGTCGCCTGCTTTTGAAACCGCTTATTGATCTTTTCCACTTGAACATGGTGCTCTGTGGCGTATTTGCCATCAAAATCTTTGACTGCACATAGTATTGAGCCTAGAATCTGCGTGTTGACTCTTGCATTTTTATCCCGTGCAATACAAATGCACTCTACAAATTTTAAAAACTTATCAAAGCCTTTGTTTCGTAGATAGCCAACAACAATTTTTATCCCGTTGTTTGTATCACAGCTCTTGTCTATAAATGGAGGGATGACTCCTTGTAGTAACAAAATGGGCCGCAGCACTTCAAAAGGAGCGGAGCGATATATCACCGTTTCAAGAGCGTTGAACACATAATGGTGTGGCTCAGACATATCCTGCGTAGAAATCTATACCTTTTGACTAGTTAATCCTATAAATAGTCCTACGCCTGGCGACAATATCGGAATGCGATTAACAAGCAAGTCACGCGCCAAAAATGCAATTAGTACCAAATATAAAATGCGTTTTTAAATTAGTGGTAGCTGGCTTGCCTTCTGTGTTGATGAAAAAACAGTGGCTTCAAAAGACGCCCTATTACCAGGCCAATTTTGGCCACATGTATCCAACCAACGTTTTCCTGTGAATTCTTTAGTCCTACAGAGCTCTTTCATGGTCACATGACGCGTGGGCTTTAATTGCGTTAATTGCTTTATTGTCCGCCATATTGGTGCTCGGAAATAGAGTTTTGGTACTTTTGATACTTATAACTCGCGCTCCGAGGGCACAAGTATTTTTACAAATGTTATTCATGTGTTAGACCACAATAATATATATTTAAACGACACTCTGAAGTAATCCCATACTTCTCCGAGCACCAATATGGCGGACTAATTAGAAGATGAATGCTATTAAGTCACGCGATGAAAGAGCTCTATAGACCTTATTCACGCGCCATTTTGAATTAATTATTGTGTGACAAAATGTGACATTATTAATAGTTAACTGGCGGATCCGAATGACGCTGTCGATATAAGATATCTATTTTGGTTATGATGAAGGTAGTTCACAATATATACACACAAAAAACCTGAAATAGTGACTGGAACACCGAACAGGGTAAACTGAAACATCAGAGCTCCCGAATGAATGCCATCGCTCTCGTTTTGGTCTGAGTGCAAGTTGAAATTTTCGGGGCATCGATGGAATTCTAAATTGAATAGCTCTGCATAAGGTGATGCGCACTTTAGGACCTTTCTAGAATGATATTGTAATCTTCTTTGTGAATGTATATTTGAACAATTAAAGAAAAACATTCTGTAACGAGAAAGTTGGTGGGATATAGGAATTGGAGGCAATGATGGTGTAAAATGGAAGGGAACAAGGTTTTGAGAATAGGGTAATAGAAAAATATCCTATGTTTAGCACTTCTTTTGGTTCTGTTACATTTACACGTGCTAAATATAGGATTTTTGTCTCATTACCCTTTTTTCAAAACCTTGTTCCCTTCCTTTTTACACCGTCATTGCCCCAATTCCTATATCCCACCAACTTTCTCGTTAGAGAATGTCTTTCTTTAATTGTTTCCTCTATTTTTTTATTATCATTTAATATCGATTATTTATGGCAAGTGCCCACCCCCCACACCCACCCCCCCCCTCCCCCCTCCCCCCCCCCCTCCCCCCCCCCCCCCCCCCCACCGCCCGCTGCAATTACCGTCACGAGCAGACGCCCTCTTTTTTTTTTGGGATCACTGTAAGGAACGCGGGAGAATTCTAACTCGTTTCGTTGTTCAGCTTTCCTCTTTTGTTTGCACATTTCTAAATATACGTAAATGTCGCCATGGGAGCGCTTCTTATTTAACACTACGCATTACGTAATGATTACTTATATCAGTTTTTTGCTTTATTCGTACATCTGATACTTGAAGATGTCCTTCCAGGAGATTCTAAAGCGATTGGTATAATTGGCGCTCTTTAAAACCATTCCTATCCGGAGTTATACTCACCCGAGAAGAAGACGACGACGACGGAGAAGAATTGGCGTGGGGACGAGGAAAAACACGAGCTTTTTTGTTCTCTTAAAGCAAACAGTTTGAAGACTGGAACAAAACATTTAAATGACCGCCTTTGCCTTCTGGATCGATAGGAACAAAGAGCTAAACTATCCGTTTCTTACTACGCGAGTTATAGACCCTTTGCATGCGTGGGCGTAAAAAACGTAAAAGTCACGTGCCGCGCCATTTTGTAGGGCAAATAAGCATTGATTTGAATCAGATCTCTACGTATTTCTATAATGCCGTCTAGTTGCTGCGCGTTCGGATGTACTTTGGGGTACAAAAAATCTACAGGAATGAAGCTGTTTCGCTTCCCAACAGATTCGAAGCAAAGAAAACTATGGATTGCCGCCATTGGAAGAAAAGATTGGCTACCGAATGCATCAACTAGACTTTGCTGATTACATTTCGTACATGGTAAGTACTAAAGAAATACATGCTCCCGTGTTAATAACAAGTCTTACTAAACACATTCAGGCAAGCCATCCCGCGATGTACTCCACCCTGATTATGCACCTACTAAGTTTAATGCAACTGATCAAAGCGGACAAACAATTGAAACGATTTGAAAGGCATGTCAAAAGGGATGTTGCAGTTGTACATGTACGTCGTTTCGTTCTTTTGGTTGATAATTGGATGCAAACTGGCGCTAGGCCGCCTATGATTGACCATGCCACTCAAACCTGGCAGGTTTTCCAGCTCTCCTTGATCATTAAAAAAAGGCAATTAAGGATCAATTGTCCCAGGCAGAAGTTGAAACCTCAAGACAGCTATCACGAATACGCATCCATGTGGAACGTGCCATTGGGAGGTTGAAGAATTATGGTCTGTTAAGTTCCACGCTACTTATTTCTCTACTCAAGACAGCTACTGATGTTAATTATGCCACAATTGACAAAATACTCATTACATGTGCTGCATTATCTAATCCTCATCCTTGTTTAGTGTAACTGTCCTTTAATTGAGGTACATTGTATACATATACTTCATGTGAATTGATACGATTGTGTACATTGTAAACATGCATACATCATGTGATTACAATTGTGCACATATACATGTGCATTACAATGCTCCATCACATTTATAACAGTGCCATGTACCTGTAGGTGGGAATTGCAGTCCCACACATGAAAAATGGAACCATCCAATAGGGCATGTTGGGTTGTCACATAATACCATTTCGCCATACTCAATGTCGTGACAAAAACAAAAATTCTCAGCCCCAACAAAAAGTGAACTTTCTTCTATTGCTTTTGGCAGAAAGTGCTTCACATAAAACTCTGACAGCTTTAGAGAAACCTTTTCCCAAAAAGACTTATCTCTGTATATTCGTTCAATAAATAATCCTTTTGCTGTCCAAACACATGGCTGAGATGTGCAAGATAGTTTGTTGTACCCTAATCTGCAAGCCGCTTCAATCTTTAAAAGCAATGCAGCAACATGGCTGCACAGTTTGCCCAAACTGCAAGCAAAAAAAACTGAGATGTCATTTCACGTATGCATACATGTAATTTGTGAGTCTTCCTTATAACTTACCCAGCCATGCAGGTACAATGTGCAGTTTCCACAGTGCCATTTTTTCGATTGATAATGACCCATGCCTCGTTTGGCTTTTGCATCGCTCGTTGGCTAGGGTTCACTAAAGCCTTTAGAATGCAAAACTGTGTGCTGCGCTCGCAGTCACTGGTACTACCCACGTCATAATAGTATACCCTACGATCATACCCGTTAAAAAAGTAGTTGTAAGCTTCCACCAAGGATTTGTAGGCTTTAAGCGACTCTTGTCTGTATGTACCTTCGGTGTTCACTAAATAGGAGTACAGGTCTCCGAACTCCATTGTGGGCCACCTCTTTACATCTTCAGACCAAAGCCCTTCGTCAATACCAAACGGATCTGGAAGACCTATTCCACCGATCCGTAGCTTTTGCAAGTAGCGCTTTCGCGCATCCCATGAAATAGATGAAAAATAAGCACTTATCTGCACCGCCATGCATACAATTATGCCCTACCACCCACGCAAAATTGGGCACGGCAATTTTCGGTGCAAACGGTCTATACGCTGGTCGCGTTTTTTAAATGATATTCACGACCCGGGTCAATTCCTATATAGGAACTACTATCGTAGTTCCTGATACAAGTTGCAAAAGGGAGCACAGTTTGCCCTATTTCCATCCACCCAAAAATGGAATTATGCCTGTTCGCTAAGTATAGGTAGGGCTAAACTTAATTATGGCGCACTCTACGCACCGTAAATAACCATGCTGTTTTTAACCTTATATATTAACCGCGCGTTTCTACCAACCACCAGATGGAAAACAAGCCATTGCATAGACAATATTAATACTCCGAGACCTTTCTCGGTTCTGCCACGTACTGTATAACAGTTTCGGCGTCCTTTTGTACGCGGGAGTTGAAAAATTGGAAGCGCTGAACAATACTTGACGGGGGTGGCATACAAAATCTTCCACCAGCTTTACGAGGACAGCGAGCTCCTTATCCGCGGGGTTTCCAGGAGCAACCAAGCTGTGTATTTATTTGTAAGTGGCACTGCCAGAGATAATATATAGAGGGATTGGAAACGAATCACGTGCGCCATAGACTTTAGCAATTTTAGCGCGCCCTATCCTTGCACGCGTGAATCACACCTACGTTGACCAAAAAAGGGGGCGGAATTGTAGGCTTGAATTGAAGTCTTGAATGTTACAAGGTAAAGAAACATGCCTTCTCAAGTTAAAAAAAAGTATTCGATAGACGATCCATTAAAGATTCATTGAATACTGATAGATTCGATTTTGAGCCATTTTTTAACCGAAAAAGAAAAAAAAAAAGGCCATTTTTTTTACTTTGCGGGGAGAATCCGGCGATCTAGAATAACTGTTCTCGTCATTATTTGTGTATTTAATGCTCATAGTCTAGTATGTGCCTACCGCTATGTTGTTTGTGTATAGCATCTTCAGAAACTTCGCTGTAATGTTATGGGTACCCTTACTCTTGCGGGGAGCCACGGCTTTTTGTAACGATGGTGGCTGGTTTTGATATGTTACTTTGTTAGAGCTATGTTGGTTGTGTGCCTAGCACATATTTTTAAAGTTAAATCACGTTCCAATCGTTCTGTACATATCTTCAAAGGTGATGGGTGGAACAGCCCCAATGAGAGGGGGGGACAGGGGGGGGGGGGGGGGGCAAAATCCCCGGGCCCGGGCCTCAATGGGGCCCGGGCCTTTTGAACCTTTATCAGTCACTAGGCACGCCCCCTAAGGCCTGGTCGATAATGAATGGCTTAGTAGTTCGGGGCCCAGATCGTTGTAACCAATCAGCGTCTTGGGTTACACTTTCTGTTTAATGAGCTGCAAGAATGAGTTACCATCACAAATCAGGCGCCCAGAAAAGAAGGGAAAAGGCAATGCGTGCTGAAGGGCAGAATGCGCTAAAACAACATGGGTTTGCAGGGGTTGAGACCCGCGATACGCAATGCGGGGGGGGGGTGGGGGTGTGTGTGTCCGCTTCAGGTCCGATACGAAAAGCGTGGGGGGGGGGGGGGGTGCTGTCCACTTTAGGCCTGACACGAAAAGCGGGGAGGGGGGAGGGGGGTGCTGCCCGCTTCAGGCCCGATACAACAAGCGGGGGGGGGGGTGGGGGTGGTGGTGCTGTCCGCGATACGAAAAGCGGGGGGGGGGGGGGGGGGGGGTGGCTGTTTAGCAGAAGAGGGGGCGGTACCTTTTATACGAAAGGGGGGGTTGCAACCCCCAAACCCCCCCCCCCCCCCCCCCCCCCCACCCCCCGATCCGCCTCTGATTTGCGTTTAAAGATTTAATGAGATTGATGAGATTCATTAGGCTAGGGGCCCGAGAAAAAATTTGCCCCGGGCCCGGGCTGGCTCTTGGCGGCCCTGGGGTGGAAGTAAATTGAGGTTTCGGCACATTAAGAACGCGAGGAAAAGGGAGAGTTTGGTCGTGACAATTCCTCGCGCTCAAGTATATGTACCTGTTACAGAAGGCCTAACCTTGTCCGTGCCTGTTCCAGATCGAGGTTATATCTGTACAACCTTCTAAACGTGCTTGTTGTATAAAAATTCTAAGTGCTATACATGTATTCGAACCGCTTGTAAGGATTCGTTCGAGGACTGCGCGCGTTAATTAGTGTTGATTGGCCCCGTTTCCAATCTCTCTGTATATTATCTCTGGCACTGCCACACACGCTCAGAAAAACGGCGCGCTGTTTTACTTTATGACTGATTTTGTTCGCCAAAAAGAACGGCGAGCAGTTTCAGACTCTCAGCTTCCGCAGTATGATTTTCAGTCGTCCGTATCACGGTCAAATGGCCCCGCCGAGCCCAGTAAAGCCATGCCACCAGCTTGTTGTTCCTCGTCGCCAAAATGTTGTGTAGCCTAACCCGAGACCTAAATCGTCTCGTACCGAGACCCACACTCATAGCTGCGGATGGATTACATCACCGCTACGCGAGGGTAGGCGTAGCGGTGATGTAATCCATCCGCAGCTGTGAGTGTGGGTCTGGGTATGAGACAAAGACCTTAACGCGCAGCGTCAAGCCGAGGGTCAGTTAGGACTGCCAAATCACTATAGCACAGCAAGGGTACAATGGGTACAATACACTAACTGAATACTATGATACATATATAGCAGGTTTAGCCAGTCCCTTGGACATGCATGCGCAGGTGGAGTAGTCCAAAGGTCACAAACTCTACCGAGGATTGAGGGTTGGTCTAGCCATTCAAGATGCATGTGTATTCTACTCAGGTGGAAGCGTGGTTAGATATAAAAGTCATTGGCATTATCACCTCTTCACTGAACACCATGGGACCATCTGTCAATGCTGAAACATGTTCAGATGTCAGAGTGTGGCTCTCAGTTATTTGCCCTAGCTCAAGCTTGTATCTGAGAGGATCTAGGGTGAAGTGGCGGAGTGGACTAGACTTTAATGATGGGACATCACTTCCTACAATCATGTAATAGTATATTTAATTTTATTTTATCTGTTTGTATATGTTGCGCGCGGTCGATCGATTTGCGCGATCCATCGATTGCTCTGCGCGAACAATAGATCTATCGTTTGCGCACCAATCTATCGATCGCGCAACCACCGATGGATCGCGCAACAATCGATCGATTGTGCAGCAAGTAGCTTGCGCGATCAATAGAACACACTTATACAGCAATGCGCTTGCGTAGTCGATTGATAGCGTACGTGTGCGAATAGGTGCAAAAGCTTGGTGACTAGTGTTGCCAATAGTAATACAGCTTCAAAAAAGAGCTGCATTTTAACTAAAGCAAAGTTTGACGCCATTGTCAATTATCTCCTGCATCAGGCAAACAAGGTCGATCATCACTTCCACTGGGTGAAAACCAGAAAGTTACAGGTCGTCGATCTTCCTCTCCCGCAAGTCCTTGTAATTCCGATTGACGAAAGCGTCAAGGTTTGGTGTAGTACATGTCCACAATGAGTATATCTCCTTGTATGTATAGGTAAACGCTACCTATTTTTCTATTATAGGAATTTCTTGGTGTATTACGTGCAGACCAGTTGGTTGATGTAATTCAGGCAATCCATGCCAACGAATTGAAGCACAGTGGCTATAAGAAAGTATTGGACTACGTAATTACATGTATACGCTGAATTCTCTTACTGACATGGACATACTGGCATGTATGTCTTGATTTCAGATGCAACGTCAGTACTTTGGAGTGACAAGAGGGTTTGAATAAATGAAGGTTCAAACTGTTCATATTGGTGATAAGGTAACTGTTAGCATTCCCAAGCTAGATAGATCCAAAACTGATGTACCACAGCTTCCTTGTGTTATTGCACATGTGTATGGGGACAAAGTGAAGACGTATTGCCTTACAACTTATTATGGAATCCTAAAAGGATAATTCTGTGGATGGGATCTCCAGTCTTATGATGGTCAAATTGATGCTAGTAGTGCTGAAGTACATTTATCACTTCGTGAAACGGCTCTGAAATTCCATCCACTGACAAAATTCACAAAGTCCAGATGCAAATGCACAAGTGGATACAAATCTACGAGGTGTATTTGTAAGAAGAATGGCGTAGAATGCTCCACTCAATGTCATCTGTCTACAACTTTTTCCAACCAATTCGACACAAATTATCACTCAAGTCAACTTTACTTTCATCATCTAATGGAGCAATATTGGACACAGCTGAGTGGCTGAATGACACACACATGGATGTCACTAATAAGCTCTTGAAAGAATCTTTCCTGCCATAGATGGTCTCCAAAATCCTGTTCTGCAACAGAATGTCATTTGATGCCCCAAACAATGAATTTGCACAGTTCCTAAAAATCATCGGTTGCTCATATCAAATATTGGGGAAGAAATGAACAAAGTCTGCAATTATGACTCAATGCAACTGAAACTAGACTCATGCAGACTGCCTTTCGATTGTGTCGAAATCTATTCAATGCTCTGAATCCCAAATAACGATTAATGTCATGAATGTCCAAGAACAAGAAGACAGCTAGCTACTCTTGTGGTGATCTAGCTGTAGCTTTTGCCACATCACTGATTCATGGAGAAGTTCCAACTCAACTGCATTACAAGCAATTGTACAATCTTCTTAAAGCCGGACTGTGTTGATAAGTTTGGTATAGTTCCTTTTCCATCTACTGTTGTGAATCGCCACCCACGGATTACTTACCAAATTATATTGCAAGTGTAGGTCCACAGATGATGGCAAACTGGAAACCGTTGCTGTGCTTGCAGTGAGCGCTTCTATTCAAACTGTGTTGGAATCAGTGCAACTCAGTTAAAGAAATGGATGTGTGACTTGTGCTCCAAAAAAAATGTCATAAGGATTCTGCATGTCAGTATGCTATCCATGTAATATTAATGTCATCGTTTGATATCAGAGTCATGCATGCAAGTATCGTTGCGCGATCGATGGATTGCATTGCCATTGTCAGTAAATTGCGCAAAATGTTTGTTGCGCGATCCATCGATGGTTGCGCGATCGATAGATTGGTGCGCAAACGATAGATTTATTGTTCGCGCAGAGCAATCGATGGATAGCGCAAATCGATCGACCGCGCGCAACATATATATTGTGTATTTGTTTGTTTGTTCTATAGCTGTAAATAAACAATATATATTTAAAAAGTACACAATCAATTTATTGCATGAAAACCATCATCATGCTGCATTGTCGTCGAAACTTTATACACGCAACCCAATGAATTTTATTAGTGTTCTCTATCAGCTATACTATTGGCAGTGCTTTGCCCGCTTAGGTTTACGTACATGTGAACAGTGATATGGTTTAATGCCTGTCAGCACTAGGTGTTTTGCTTTAAAGAAAGAAAACAAAAATAATTTACAATCTTGATTTGCAATTCTTTGCATGCATACATGTGCAAGCAACGTACATGTGTACGGGAATTATGTTTTATTATACGGGAATTACACGGGAATTATATTTTATAGCTATATTTCCTAGGCTAGGGTATATTACTGCCAGAAGAAGGCATCTGAAGGCTAATCCCTTCAACAGCGGTCTTCCCCTTTGAGCAGCACGTGACGCTGAGCATGGATCTCATCCTGGCGTGCAGCAACAGCGAGAGCGGGAGAAACAGCTGGACGATCTGCAACACGCACACCACTGTAATGGACAGGGCGATGTTATTATATTTGGCTATCGAGATGAAAATGGTATTGGCTCCATTGAAAATCGTCACGATGGCGTACATCGTAGGGTAGATCAAAAGGGGAAGCACCTTCTTGGTGAGCGTCATGTGTTCATCGTGTAGGGACGACTCTTTGGTCCACCCCAGGCCAGCGCAGAAGACGATGATGATCCCTCCAATCAGAACGACGCACGTAACGCTCATGATGAACTGAGGGGCGATTGTCGCGCCTACCTTAGCGCCGAGAACGCCCGCAGAGTTCGTGGTGTTAAATGGGGGGTCCTTTATCCAGCACCACACGCCGGTCAGGCCATAGGCGTCAAAAACAAACGGTATCCACGGAAACAGGAACGAAACAAATATTACGGCAATCAAACCAGTGACTTCATGCTTCTTCGCAGTAATCTCAATTTTGCACACTGTCATCATGAACACGTAGATGCTCATCAGAAGAGCCATAAGTGTCCTGGAGTTGTTGAAATAGACATCTGCAAAGCCGAGAAAGGAACAGAACCCTTCCCAGCCGCTTTTTATGCTAATTGTCTCGTTGTCGGCTGGCTTGCTTACGTCAGCCGATAGAACCTCCAGACCCAGCACGACGGAGAATCCCAGGTTGAAGAGAGAGAGGTATAGGATGAGGCGAAAGACTAGAAAATTATAGGTCTTGCTGATAATGACCAACATAACTGCCGAAATACCGGCGAGCGTACCGAGGATTGCAAAAGTCGAGCTAACTCCGATGGCAACTTTCGCACTTTCCACTGACAAAGACATATTGATTAATTATGTACTGTAATTTGTGTTCTGAGAACTCCTTTTGTAGAATTTATGGCGTCATACAAGGAACTAATTTCGATGTACATCATAGATTAAATATGGAATGTGAATTAGCATGCCGTAATTATAATTATGAGAAAGAACAGTACTCACAGGTATGGAAGCTTCTCAAAACCGATCAGAGAGTCTCTTCTCTGACATATAGGACCTTCGCTCCTCTTCAGCTGCTGCTGCTGCTGCTGATGGTTCTAACAGTGGTTGTGTTTCATCTTTTAAAGCAGGTTGGGGAGCTGTGTAAGTGGTATGGAGAATCTAAGTCTATGGGACCCGACTGATGGTTGTTAGTAGTACAAAGTCCCCAGACTGTGGTGTCAGGTGGTACACGATGGTGCGGGCCCAGCAAACAACCACCAGGTTCCAGCATCGGCCGATCTGTAGGACAACAGCGTAGTTCTGTGTTGGTCAAGAGCGCTATCTGTTGGACAAACATATACATCAATACTAATGATGACACTCCCGTATAGATGAAGGATGAGCAGTACGATAAGCATACATGGCTAAAGGCATATCCTAAATACATTCTTAATAATATCTGTAGAATCATTCCATTAGCCAATAAATTGTAACATTATTTTATTTTGAAACAAGCAAAGGTGAAGGCTGTATGGGCTGTTTGTTAACGTTATACTATATTTACATCAGCGCGGTGAGAATATGATCTATGCCAAATTTATACTTCCTAGATCGATTACTAAAGCTATTGAATTCCCAATGTCTGCTACTTCCCCGGGAAATAAAAAAAGATATCTCATGCAAGCTGTAATGGATACAAACATCTGAAAATTCCATTCGTGATATCGTAGTTTAGTGGTGTTCGGAAGGTCTGATTGAAGAATTAACTGTAGTCCAAATAACCGATTCATAAATTTCTTTGTCCGCTTGTAAACATGCTGAAAAACGCCGCCAACAACGCCTCTGTGACCACCCCAGCGGAATAAAAATTAGCTCGAGTTTAAACGCCTGACGTATCGCCGTGAACACTTCCTCGTACTCTTATAATTATCAAGTCATGCGGCAGTACAAGATATGAGACAGTGTTCATAATCATAGCTGCCAAGATATAAACATCAGATTGTTCCCAAACTGATGTATTGTCAGTTGCTTTATAAAAACATAAAGTGCATGTGGTTTCAATGTTCAAAAACTGCCTAATAATCACAACAAAAGGGACCTTTAAAAAAAAAAAGACTTGAAATGGATGGAGGACATACGAAAGCTGCCGCCCTCCCTTACACTCACACATACACACAGCACACACAATTCTTAGCATCACCTTATTAGGGGGAGTTTAGGCTGTTTTATCTCCGGTCTAAATGAAATACGACTTGATGGGCATGCCATCCACTAGGTGCTTTGGATAAACTACATGTGTGTAACTCCCCTATGGTTCTGTAGGTAGGCATATCGTAAACAAAAGATGGTCTTGCAAATCTGCCTTTCTAACACTTAATATGCAGATTGGGAGAACAGAAGGTTCAAACCAAAATAAAATGAATGTAGAATTTGTGATGAGATTTTAATAACAATTGTTATTATTTTATGTTATTGTGAAACCTTATTTTGGTCATGTATTGAATAAGACATTCACAGCTAGACATAAGTCATTCAGGGAGCATATTTTACTTGTGCTGGTATAGAATGCACATCAAACATGTTGCATGCATCAAGGGAAATAGTGTCAGCACCATTCCAAAATAGGATTCAGTGTGCAAAATCATTCCTTTTAATAAAAAGAAACAGCCAGTCGCATTGCAAGATGACATACAGCCGAAAAATCATACCGGGAAATCACCTCAACTCTTATATATTGAAATGGCCTAGTGAAGCTTCATAGGTGCCATAGGCAGTAGATAACACCAACCTGGGTAATAAGTTGAAGAACACCTATCTCACTTCACAACTGTACCGTATACATGCCGCATTGGATGGATATGCATAACGTTATTATATTATAGTGGGTCGTGGCAGCGAGAAGGGACCAAGTGAATGTTGTAAAAAATTTCCAGCAAGGAACTTCAATGTTGACTCGTGCAAATAAATGTTCAATGTTCAATGTTGACTCGTGCAAATAAATGTTCGCGTAATTAAAAACTTAGGCCACTGAAACTCCATGATGGACAGAATAATTTCCAGTGCCCAAGAAATAATTTGTAGATATGTCTCATAAAATTTGAAATATGCCCTTTTAAAGAAGGTGAACACTGCCATAATTATGCCCATTTGTATTTTACCAAATTATCCCTTTTTTCGCTAACGATGCTTAAAGTAAAAAAAAGTTCGTGACACAAGTGAAATATATATTTTTCGTATTAGATGTATACAAGTAAATAAAAACATTCTCTACGAGAAAGTTGGTGGGATATAGGATTTGATTATGACATTGGTGGTGTAAAAAGCAAGGAAACAAGGTCTTATCAGAAGGGAAAATGTCATAGTCCTATATTTAGCACATTTCTAGGGCATGTGTTGTTTGTGTGCTAAATATAGGACTATGACATTTTCCCTTCTGATAAGACCTTGTTTCCTTGCTTTTTACACCACCAATGTCATAATCAAATCCTATATCCCACCAACTTTCTCGTAGAGAATGTTTTTATTTACTTGTTTTCTTTATTTTTTTTCATACCCATTTAATTATACAAGACATTAGTCTCGTACCCAGACCGTCTATGACGTAAGCGATTATCGCTGTAAACAGTATAATCACTACGTCCATACGTATGGACGTAGTGATTATACTGTTTACAGCGATAATCGCTTACGTCATAGACGGTCTGGGTACGAGACTAACAAGACAGAGGAGGCTGATAGTCGATTGTTTATCAAAGTATTATATTATATAAAAGCGAGTCCTCCAGCCGATTCTGAAGCTATTGGTTAAATTTTCATCGCTTAGAAATGTTCCTGTCCTGAGTTATGCGTTGCCAAGAAGAAGGAGAAGAAGATTGAGAAGACGACCCGCCCCTTGTTCCGAGACTGGGTACGAGGACGGGCAGTACACTCTTGTTCTCAACAACCACGCGGTTCAGCGACATGAAACAAAAACGAAACTACTCATTTTTGACTTCTAGATCGATTGCTAAAACAAGCTACACGATCCGATCGTCGGGAGTGTTGTTACAGACGGGTCGCGTTTTTTTTAATGACATTCATAGTCGGGGTCAAATCCTATATGGAAGTTTCTAACGAAACTTCCGATATTTACACGTTTTACGGAGGTACACGGGAAGCGTTCTAACAAGTGGTTTCAACGGGGAAGACTAGCAGTGCTGTGGCGTAGCCAGCATTGTTTCCGCGTTGCCCGGAACCCCCCATCCCCCCCCCATAATATACGGTATACATGTATTTCAATTATTCCGTCGTTCTCAAGCTCGCGATCGGTCGGTAAAAAAGATGCCAAAAAGAACAAATAATCAGACGTCGTTAACAACGCTCGGGTTCTCAACTTCAAGCAAGAGAGTTGCTTCGATCACATCAGCAAGTGCATGTACTCGTCCCGAGAGCAGCTGCAGCGAGATGGTGTCAACACCAAGATCAAGCACTCCTCCAAATAGCAGCATGGTGGTGCGTACTCCAAGCTATCTAGTTCCTGCAGAAAGCAGAAGTGAGGTGGTGATGAATCCAAGCCCAAACAATCCTCCAGAAATTAGCAGCATGGTGCCATTGGTATGTACTCCAAGCTATGTGGTTCCTATAGAATGCAGCAGTGAGGTGGTGTTGAATCCAAGGCATAGCAATCCTCCAGAGTGTATGTGGTTCCTACAGAGTGCAGCAGTAAGGTGGTGTTGAATCCAAGGCCAAGCAATCCTCCAGAGATTAGCAGCATGGTGCCATTGGTATGTACTCCAAGCTATGTAGTTCCTACAGAAAGCAGCAGTGTTGTGTTTACTCCCATCAGGAGAAATAAAGCCATGTTGCAATCAGATGATAGATCAATTGATTGGCTATATTCTGGACCCATTAAGCAATGATCACTCATATTTCATTCTTGAAGATATGTTTTGGTTCAGCGTAACACAGTTGTAGTCCCTCTGGGTCCGTGTACTTTTCCACAATTTAATTTCTCGTCTTTCTATTTATACATGGAGGACCTTTTGGGCTCGAATGTCAATATTGTACGTGATCGAATTCAATTTGTGGCCTAAATTCAGCGCATCGCAAAGTATTGGAAAATGAAAAATGAATTATCGTCGTCTTTATCAATATAATGAACAATGCTCCATCTGCAACGGAATAATGGTCTGGAAGCAGTGCCGACCTGTCTCCAATGACCGGAATCGATCCCTCTGCACGGAACACGTATACGCCCTGTAGGCGTGTGTACCTATTTATAAGTTGTTGCGTTCTGTATCGTGTGGTGTGTACCCGATGCTACAAACAGTATAATGTGTGTGTGTGTGTGTGTGTGTGTGTGTGTGTGTTGACGAAGATTAATAGTGTGTGTCTCAAGTTTTTACGTAGCTATACCTCAATCGCCAGTCAGCGTCCTGTTTAATGGCATACGAAATGTGATCAAATGGGACAGTTTAGCCATAGATTATAAATCACCTTAATTATGACCTTATGGAACCCTTCCTCCTCACCCTCCCTCCCTCTCCCTCTCCCTACCTACCCCTGCCTTTCTATATCTATAAAGTGTGTACAACAACAGCACTGACAATTCAAAGATGGTTGCACAAGGTCAGAGTACTCTATCAGGTTGCCATTGTAACTAATAAAAACAATATGAGAGAGGTGGGAGGTGTGACACATCACATAGTATCTTTTCATGGGGTGAGAAAACTGCACTTCATTAGTACATGGTGCAAAGGATGATCTGTCTCTGGGCTTCGAATTACTGCTTACTAATGTCATTTCTTGCGTGCAACATGTACAGCTCTCTAATGTGATGAAATTTTTAGTATGTAAGTATTTTCTGTCAAGGCACACGAGATATTATGAAGGCATGCATGCTGTGCATATGATATATGTATGTGTGATGTGTGTATGTGCGTGTGTATGTATGCATGCATACCTAAAGTTTAATACACCCCTTTCGTATGAAATGGACTAACTGGTTAACATCAGTACTTCATTTCCAAATTTATCTACTTTAAACCAGTACCCTAAGTTTTTATGTGTGTACATGCAGGAAGGGTCAGGATGAAGTCTTTATCACAAGGAAAAAAACTCAACTGGAAAACATATTAAAATTTTATGTGTTGTTGAAAATAGTTTTCCACGCTTAGGGACCTGCAGTTTGAAAGTATTGAATTAGACACAAAATGAGCTTCCACCTAAATAGGGCTGGTACTCATGATATCGACCGGGGATGGTACATGTAAAATGGTGGGGTTGTGCTTGGTTATTGGCAGGGCCAGCTTTAAGTGGCAGCTGGCAGCCCAGGTAAAGGCAGCAGCTGGAGGCAGTTGCTCAGTCAAAGCGTTTGTGCATGCACAACACTTGTAGGCAGCAGTAATTCTATTTTGATTGTTCATTAATCAGTGCCAAATGGTAGCACTGTATGTGTCTTATCGCAAGAGCAGATGATCCCTGGGCACAGAGATGGTGGAAGCTGTTGGACTCTAAGTTGAATATGTTCTAAGTTGTATGTGGCTGGGCAGTGCTAGTTAGAGGTTTTTTCTCCAACATGTTTGGTGGGTTTTTTTTTCCTGCTAGAGGTTTTCCCATTAGGAGATGTGGGCTCATCTCCAGGTTGAACCCCTTGCCTAGCCTTGTGTGATTGCTGTAGCAGTGTGCAAGTGTAAAGTCTATCATGTACTATTATTAAAAGTTGGTGTGCACAGGTGACACAAATCGTCATGGCATGTGATCTGGGAAGTGGGAAGGTATGTACCACTAGTTTACTTGTTGCAGCTTTGCTTGAAAGATATATAATTGTTCAGTACATGAAAGAATCCACATGCATGTACAAATTATCTCCCTTTGGAGCAGAAAGACAAAAACGTATCAATAGTGTAGAGAAGGTCCAATGCAACTATACAGTACATAAGGTACTTCACGTGGTTAGTTGGGCATTTATATGCGCGTAGCTGAACAGTTATGGGGATAGCGGTATCGTATATACAGCTGTGCCATTGATACCAATAGTCATCGATGTTGTCCTGTTTGAAGCAGGTGCAACTCTCTACTTCAGGGCCATTCAGGCCACTCAGGCCAATTTGTATTTTCCAAACCGCTCAACGTTAATGTCTAATTGCAAACTAAAAAAAAAGGCGTAACAACTGCATAAGTAATCACACACACACACACACACACACACACACACACACACACACACACACATACACACACACACACCACCATTACATATATAGATGGGAAGCATATGGCTCTATAGAGCATTCAGAACAATCTGTACAACAGTATCATTCGTAAGGTGGACAGTTTACTACTGTGCGTGTGTATGTGTGTTGTGTGTGTATGTGTGTGTGTGAACCTGGTTAGAGTAAATGCAACAGTGATCCTCTTAAGGTGTTTTGCCTTTACATTTGGAGTGTTTGGTGTGTATTGAGGTTTTCTTGTATTCCTATAATATACAAAAATAAAAATTATTTAAATTTTTTTTTACAATATTTAGCAAAAATGGCACTTACATACATGCAGCTATTACGTGTATGTATGGATGCATGCATGTGGGTATGCATGGATGGATGTGGATGTATGTGTATGTGTGTGTGCATGTGTGTATGTATGTATGTATGCATGTATGTATGTATGTATGTATGTATGTATGTATGTATGTATGTATGTATGTATGTATGTATGTATGTATGTATGTATGTATGTATGTATGTATGTATGTATGTATGTATGTATGTATGTATGTATGTATGTATGTATGTATGTATGTATGTATGTATGTATGTACGTACGTACGTATGTATGTATGTATGTATGTATGTATGTATGTATGTATGTATGTGTGTGTGCATGTGTGTGTGCATGTGTGTATGTATGTATGTATGTATGTATGTATGTATGTATGTATGTATGTATGTATGTATGTATGTATGTATGTATGTATGTATGTATGTATGTATGTATGTATGTATGTATGTATGTATGTATGTATGTATGTATGTATGTATGTATGTATGTATGTATGTATGTATGTATGTATGTATGTATGTATGTATGTATGCATGCATGTCTGTGTGTGTGTATGTATGTATGAATGTATGTATGTATGTATGTATGTATGTATGTATGTATGTATGTATGTATGTATGTATGTATGTATGTATGTATGTATGTATGTATGTATGTATGTATGTATGTATGTATGTATGTATGTATGTATGTATGTATGTATGTATGTATGTATGTATGTATATATGTATGTATGCATGTGTGTATGTATGTATGTGTGCATGTATGTATGTATATGTGTGTATGTATGTATGTATGTATGCATGTATGTATGTATGTTATGTGTATGTATGTATGTGTGTATATGTATGTATGTGTGTATATATGTATGTATGTATGTATGTATGTATGTATGTATGTATGTATGTATGTATGTATGTATGTGTGTGTGTGTGTGTGTGTGTGTGTGTGTGTGTGTGTGTGTGTGTGTGTGTGTGTGTGTGTGTGTGTGTGTGTGTGTGTGTGTGTGTGTGTGTGTGTGTGTGTATGTGTGTGTGTATGTATGTATGTATGTATGTATGTATGTATGTATGTATGTATGTATGTATGTATGTATGTATGTATGTATGTATGTATGTATGTATGTATGCATGTATGCATGCATGCATGCATGCATGCATGCATGTATGTATGTATGTATGCATGTATGTATGATTTGTCCAGTTTATATCTTGCAGTTGATTTTAGTATATGTTACAATTAAAGTTACTGTGGATCTTGATTAGATCCACACATAAATATATACATACGTACACATTAATACCTATATACACATACATATATGCATACATACATACAGATACAGATACACTATATGTATTATGCTTCTGTACAATATTATTAAATGTATGTAGGGGCTGTTGACTGAACCAGGGTCAGTACATACATAACTTGGTTTATGACAAATGAAGCCAGCTTGTGTGACCTGAAGTAGAGGGCCCCACGGTTATTGTGCCCCCTTCTTAGGCACATCCTTGATGGTCTACTTACAAATACAAGAAGAACAGGCCAGTACTAGTGTATATCAATTAACACTGCAATAGGAAGTAGAACCAAAAACTGAATGTTAACCAAAGGGTTGTATTTGTATGCATATACATGCACGAATACAGAATGTGTCCATGCATCTGTCCATCCATTAATCCACATTCATCCACCCACCTACATGAGTGTCCCCGGGGGGGGGGGGGGGCCATGGCCCCCCCCCCCCCCCCTTCGGGACTGAATGGCGCCCCCCCCCCCCCTTGTTTACATACATGCGCACCCCCACTGGCTGAATTGGCTGAAAGTGGACAGCACCCACCGTCTACTGGTTGAATCTGCCGAGAGCGCGGACACCTCATTGACTGAATTGGCCGAAAGCTGACATCCGCCCCCCCCCCCCCCCCATTGGTTGAATCGGCCGAAAGTGGACAGCACCCCCTCCCCCCTACTGGTTGAATCGGCCGAAAGTGGACAGCACTCCCCACCCCCCACTGGTTGAATTGGCCCAAAGCAGACAGCACCCCCCCCCCCCCCACTGGTTGAATCGGCCAAAAGCGGACAACGTATACGCGGCTGTTAAATGGCGCCCCCTTGCCCTATCCTGGCCCCCCCCCTCCAGAAAAGCTGGGGATGCCCATGTCCTACATACATACTTGCATATATATATATGGGACAGTGTCCAGCTAAATCACCCTTATGGTACTTTTTCAAAATTTCCAGAACAAGCAAGTAATGCTCGCATTGAAATGTATGGCTAATTATAAATTCAGTGCCTAATAACTTTGTGATGGATAGTCCGATTTAGGATGCATAAGGACCATTTGACAGAAGCTCATGGGTGTTCAAGGAAAATCAAAAAATTTGAAAACTTGAAAAACCAGCCAGAAGGGTGATTCTGCTGGACACTGTCCCATATATATATTATATTATATTATATATTAGTATTATTATTATAATCATAATTATATACATACGTACATGTACATGCAATCATGCATACATACACACAGATAATTATATACATACGTACATGTACATGCATGCATGCATACATACACACAGATATTTATATACATACGTACATGTACATGCATGCATGCATACATACACACAGATACAATACACACACATACATGCAGTTCTTGGTTCTACTTCCTTGCAGTGTTAATTGATACACACTAGTACTGGCCTGTTCTTCTGGTATTTGTAAGTAGACATCAAGGATGTGCCTAAGCAGGAGAAACTATAACCATGGGGCCCTCTACTTCAGGTCACAAAGCTGGCTTCATTTGTCACGAACTGTACATGTTGCATGCAAGAAATGACAACATCAGTAAGCTTTAAGGGATACATGACATTAATTGGAACAGTTGACAACCCATTCGAAGCCCAGAGGCAGATCATGCTTTGCACCATTGTTCTTATTAGGTACTATGGCAACCTGATAAGGTACTCTGACCTTGTGCAACCATCTTTGAATTGTCAGTGCTGTTGTTGTACACACTTTATAGATATAGAAAGGCAGGGGTAGGTAGGGAGAGGGAGAGGGAGAGGGAGGGAGGGTGAGAAGGAAGGGTTCCATAAGGCCATAATTAAGGTGATTTATAATCTATGGCTAAACTGTCACATTTGATCACATTTTCGTATGCCATTAAACAGGACGCTGACTGGCGATTGAGGTATAGCCACGTAAAAACTTGAGACACACACTATTAATCTTCGTCACACACACACACACACACACACACACACACACACACACACATTATACTGTTTGTAGCATCGGGTACACACAACACGATACAGAACGCAACAACTTATAAATAGGTACACACGCCTACAGGGCGTACGTGTTCCGTGCAGAGGGATCGATTCCGGTCATTGGAGACATGCAGGTCGGCACTGCTTCCAGACCATTATTCCGTTGCAGATGGAGCATTGTTCATTATATTGATAAAGACGACAGTGATGCCGCGGTCAGCCATCATCGATCCAGTCACGTTCACGGCTAACCGTACCGGATCGCCCCGGTCACGTTTACGGACGAACAGTGGCCGTGTTTTACCAATACGGTCACGTTGGCGGTTTAACGGTTGGCCGCCTTGGTTCAACCCGGTCCCGGTCGATATCCGGTCCAAACTAACAGCACAAATTATTAACCATCGTATTTATATTATTTGCATTAAAAAGTTTGTTATACACCCAAAAAAATTACTCTTTCCACTCTGCCAGCATCCATCCGCCATCTTTTGCGATCAATTACGAGCTTTAACTGAGAAAATACCCTTTCAGAGGGAGCACTGGACGCCGGAATGACTAAATACTTTAGGACTATAGCAGAGGAATGTGAGGGAAGTTGGCTTCATGGTCGTTCCACCATTGCATCACGTCATTAACGCACCAGTTGGTTTGTGGTTCCAGCATATAGTGCTTGAACTCTTCTTCTATGGTGTCCCTCGCGCTTCTGTTTGCTACCCCTCTTTGGTAGCAGTACATGACTGCAGCGGAATGCATTGAATGCAGTTGAAATTTGCACTAGTATAAAGTTGGTTCGCAGAGACGCAGTGATAGAAACGATAAAACATTATATGTGAGTGCGTTCTGCATGTGCATATGGTACATACAGTTGTGGGCTTCAAGCAGGTGCTTTTTCATTCGGGTTGTCGAACCATCAACACGAGAAACCCATGCACGTTATATCTCCTGCCTTTTGGCACACTGCGCATAGACCCCACTTGTCGCAATCAGAACGGGGTGACAGCTTGTAGTGCTTCCACAGCCTGGAGTTGATAAATTTGGAACTGCTGGGATGAATCGCACCCTTGGCAGCACTGTTATTAGGCTTGGTCAATACGTTTCATTTCTTCAAAGCAGGTGGTTCTTCTGAAACTTCTGCAGAATCGACACAATCAATTATAAGTGTTTCTTCAGACAGTTCCGCGACAGGACTTAAGCCAAACCCAGCAGACATTGACTCAGAAGTCAGAATTCGGGAGGAAACGAGAGCACACTAGAAAGCCAAAGGCAATTGCACTGAGCATCTATATATCTATAGTGTGACTCACAAACCTAAAATCCAAGCACCAAATGAAATCCAAGCAACAAAATCCAACCCACAAGATCCTAATTATATTCGCATAAATAGTTGAATATATTATATTCGTTACCCGGCGGTGTCGGAGTACGTCTTATAATCAAATTGTCACTTCGGATGTATGAATACGGCATTGTGTCCAGTCTCACAGGTTCCCAGTCCTCGGACATCCAACAAATTTTCTTCGTGGCCGACCGGCAGTTGACCGTCAAAATTTTTGGCGGTCCACGGTTATTACCCCAATAAGGCTGACGGTTAAGTGGTTTCGCGAACTAATTCAATTATCCACTTTCCCTGACGGTCACGGACGCGGTCAAGCCAACCGTATCGTCTAGTTTGATGGTTTTGACGGTTGGCGGGCGAACCGCGGCATCACTGAAAAACGACGATAATTCATTTTTCATTTTACTTTGCGATGCGCTGAATTTAGGCCACAAATTGAATTCGATCACGTGCAACATTGACATTCGAGCCCAAAAGGTCCTCCATGTATAAATAGAAAGACGAGAAATTAAATTGTGGAAAAGTACACGGACCCCTCTGTTTCTAGTTGCTTGGATTTTGCAGAAGATTGGACTGTAAGGCACTTGTATCCCTACCAGAAACAGAACTGGATAAGTATAAACCACAGGATGTAATACAGCTCAGTAATGAGCAAAATAATTGGCTATTGAAAAATGCATTTTGGCCTGCATCTCACTTTAAGTTTCTATCTAAGTTAGAGTACACAAAGCAAAGAGAATTTCAACATATTTGGTTGGAAACGTTCCCCTGGCTTTCATACTCGATATCTTGTGATAGTAGATTTTGTATCAATTGTGTCATATTTGGTAAAACGAAGTCTATTACTGGCCAGCTTTGTACAACTCCAATGACCAATTTTACACGTGCCAAAAAAAACACTAACAGAGCATATATGAGTGACACTTGTCAGTTTGTAGCAATGCTACAGACAGGTCTGTTGTCAGTACAATACCAACTTGAACATCAAGCGAACGCTAAGGTTAGAAAAAATCGTGAGTTTCTAAAAGGTATTCTCAAAGTTATGTTCTTTTGTGGTAGGCAAAATATAGCACTAAGAGGCCATCATGAGGTCATGTCATTCATGAATGATGAGAGCATGCAAAGCAGTGTTCCTTCTGAAGGTAATCCTGGAAATTTCTTGGCATTGTTGAGGCTATTAGTTGAGTTTGGTGATATGGTTCTGAAGGAGCACCTTTCTTCTGCGCCAAAAAATGCTAAATATCAGTCACCTACATTTAAAAATGACCTAATTAATGGTACAGGTGAATGGATACAAGAAAAAAATTCTACATGAAGTAAGAGCAGCTAAATATTATTCAGTGTGTGCTGATGAAGCTTCAGATGTGGCAAATAAAGAGCAACTGTCACTCATTCTCAGATTTGTTGATCAAGCTGGGTTGGTCAGAGAAGAATATACATCATTCTTTTTGTGTGAATATGGTACCACTGGGGAGGCAATATCGAATTTAATTACAAATGCTCTGAGAAAATATGGGCTGGACTTAAGATATCTATGTGGACAGGGTTATGATGGTGCAGGGAACCTGGCTGGTAAGTATCAAGGTGCAGCTGCTGTCATCCAGCATATACCCAATGGATCTTTATTTCCATTATGCAACTCATGCTTTAAATCTTTGTGTTGTTGCAGCTTGCAGTGTTCAATCAATCAGAAATATGCATGGAACTCTCCAAGAATTCTCAATATTTTACAACTCATCTCCCAAGAGGCAAGGAGAGCTTGAGTAGCAAATACAATCCAAGACTTGTAGTACCAGATTGAAGCTCGCGACTCTATGTAAAAACCACTGGGTCACTAGAGTCACCACATATGAATCATTTTACGAAATTCTGCCGGCAGTTATTAGCAGCATGGAAGTTATTAGTACTGAACCAGGTTGGAATACTGAATCTTCACAAAAGGCTGCTACTCTTTTGAGAGCAATCACTCAACTTGAGTTTCTCATATCATTTGTTGTGGTTAAGCATGGTATTGTATGTATAAAAGGGCTAGCAGTGTCACTGCAGAGTTCCCTGCAAGATATCTGTAATGCTTACAAGGAGGTGGCTGCAGTTAAGGAAGCTCTTTTGCAAATTCGTGGTGGTATTGATGTCGAACATAAAAAGTGGTATGATTGTGCTGCAGCTCTTGGTGATACTATAAATGCATAGCCACCATCAATGCCCAGATTGTGTAAGCACCAGATTCATAGATGCAATTCACCAGCTGAAACAGCAGAGAAGTATTATAGGAGGACTATTTCTATCCCATTTTTTGATGAATTTTTCGATGAATTGCTGTCACATCTTAATATCAATTTTCTGAGATGCAGATAAAAGCTATAAGAGCAATGGAGATTGTACCATCTGAGTTTATGAGGAATGCACTTCTGCAAAAATATCATTTAGAATCATTGAAGAAAGATTAGGAATTTTACAATGAATATATATTCCTAATGAATCCTAATCTTGAGCAAGAACTACGTTTATGGCATTACAAGTGGAGCAGTTATCCTCATGAGTTGCCAAACACTCCATCTGCAGCATGCATCACACCTAACACATCACACAGGTTCTGATTTTCTCGCACAATCACTCCCTCCTCTACACACTTACACAACACTCCTTCGCACACACTCTCATATACTATACTTACCAGCTCCCTCTTTCACTCAGACACACTCACTCACACTCAAATGCTGAATACTCTCGTTCCCTCACACTCTCTCTTACTGACTCACTCAATTACTCACGCACAAACTCACATCCTTTTTGCTCCTCATATACTCATTTGCTCACACTCTCACTACTCGCTCACTTAATAACTCACACATGCTCGCACTTAACCACTCCTTTAATATTCACTAACTCCCTCACTCACGCTGAATCATTTTCTCACACATACACCAACCCATGCTCCCCCATTCATCACACATATGTACATAAGCCAATGTCTCAGAAGCAGATGTGTCTTTTTTTCACAAGACTGTGCATGTCAATCTTGCAAATCTCAATATGATGCAGCTTCCATTAAATTGGAGTTAGTTTTGATAAGAATATGAATATTTATGCATGAATGACTGTGTACAATTTTAACCAATCAGTATAGTGTCAGTGTGTATAAATGGCAAGGTACATTTCTTTGGCTTTATAGATCGCGGCAGTACAATCATGCCAAGAATTTCAATCATGATAGGAAATAACACTGTAAGGTGTATTACAGGCTAGAAAAAAAAATGATACATCTTACAATACAGTATATAAGTGAGACTTACCAATTTTGCGTATTAATACTACAAGTCCATAGGTTAGTTGCTGTTTGCGGCTGGACACAATTCAGATAATTGGCTAATACGGTATACTTTTGAATGGTGTAAAATAATTTACTTTTAGAACTCATTATAAATCGTACTTTTTGTGAGCCACATTTCATGCTTTTTTCAGATCATAACTTTGAGAGGATTTGATTTTTCGTACTCCCTATCATCGCACTAAGTAAAATCTCCAACGCGCACAACCTACAATATTGCTAGACTTGCTGCGCGTCGTTTTTATACGCCCATGTGATGGAGGCGGTAACTGAGAGGGGGTACTTTGATCGTGTGTAGCAAAGACTGCGGCAATAGGATTTAGGTCAGCGAGTTATGGCATTAACAAGACAGATCAAGAAGCTAATTTACAACAATTAGAACAAGCCACAGTTTGTTTCACCAACCTACGCGGCGCCGGTGCAGTTTGAATGGAGCATCAGTACATTAACAAAGGTCAGGAGCGATGCAGGGTGTGTGGTCGCTTGCTTGTGGCAACTGATAAGAAACCAAAGCGTTAAAATCAATGCACAGAGTTTGCATCAGATTTACACTTAGAATTCTGAATCAGTTAACAACATCCACCCATGCACTCAAATTCTGTTATCAACGCAAACAAGATATGAGGGTGGTACTGATAGCTGAGATGAGGGTACAGGTGGCTGACATGAGACTGGTACTGGTGGCTGAAATAAGGCTGGTACTGGTGGTTGAGATGACAGGAGGCTGAGACGAGGCTGGTATTGGCTGAGATAAGACTGGTACAGGAGGCTGAGATGAGGCTGGTACTGGCTGAGATAAGTATGGTACAGGTGGCTGAGATGAGGCTGTTACTGGCTGAGATAAGACTGGTACAGTTGGCTGAGATGAGGCTGGTACTGGTGGCCAAGATGAGAATTGGTACATTTGGCTGAGATGAGACTGGTACAAGTGGCTGATCTCAGACTGGTACAGGTGGCTGAAATGAGGCTGGTACTGGCGGCTGATGTGTGGTTGGGATGAGGCTGGTACTGGCTGAGATAAGACTGGTACAAGGGGCTGAGATGAGGCTGTTACTGGCAGAAATGAGACTGGTACAGGTGGCTGAGATGAGACTGGTACTGGCTGAGATGAGACTGGTACAGGTGGCTGAGATAAGGCTGGTACTGGTGGCCAAGATGAGACTGGTACAGGTGGCTGGAATAAGGCTGGTACTGGTGGCCAAGATGAGACTGGTACAGGTGGCTGAGATGAGGCTGGTACTGGTGGCCAAGATGAGACTGGTACAGGTGGCTGAGATAAGGCTGGTTGGGAATGGGATTGATATGACAAAAGTGCTATTTAATCAGAGCTAACAGCACCAATTAAAATATACATTGTGTAAGACATAAGTAGTTGCTCTCAACTATGAAAGAACAAATGCTGTTCATTGCCCTACATAACGCCCCGCCAATCCCACATTAGGACCTAGTAAACAAACATATTAACAATACTCCCGGTATTTCTTGCTAACTTTTAGTACATTTGTTCGCCGTCAGAAAAAAACTGTGACTACAAACCATTGCAAATATCTATTACTGAGTATCTTTACGAAACAACCTTTATTTCTGATTTCCTATTGTCTCAGGCGTGGAGAATCGCTTCTGTATCGAAAAGGTACGCAAAGACTAACCCGCTTCCAAGGCCCGTAGCTTGCTGTAGCAAGTTGACTACGCCTCGTGGTTTGCGATACAAATAGAAAAAAAAAATGTTCCTTTCCTTGTACCGTGTTAAAATGGCGATTAGTCCATCGGTGTTTTTTGAGTGAGCTCACGTTCCAAAGGTCTTCGGTTGTCAAGGTCGTTGTTAAGGGCATGAAATAATCATTTCAATTTGTGTGTGTGTGTGTGTGTGTGTGTGTGTGTGTGTGTGTGTGTGTGTGTGTGTGTGTGTGTGTGTGTGTGTGTGTGTGTGTGTGTGTGTGTGTGTGTGTGTGTGTGTGTGTGTGTGTGTGTGTGTGTGTGTGTGTGTGTGTGTGTGTGTGTGTGTGTGTGTGTGTGTGTGTGTGTGTGTGTGTGTGTGTGTGTGTGTGTGTGTGTGTGTGTGTGTGTGTGTGTGTGTGTGTGTGTGTGTGTGTGTGTGTGTGTGTGTGTGTGTGTGTGTGTGTGTGTGTGTGTGTGTGTGTGTGTGTGTGTGTGTGTGTGTGTGTGTGTGTGTGTGTGTGTGTGTGTGTGTGTGTGTGTGTGTGTGTGTGTGTGTGTGTGTGTGTGTGTGTGTGTGTGTGTGTGTGTGTGTGTGTGTGTGTGTGTGTGTGTGTGTGTGTGTGTGTGTGTGTGTGTGTGTGTGTGTGTGTGTGTGTGTGTGTGTGTGTGTGTGTGTGTGTGTGTGTGTGTGTGTGTGTGTGTGTGTGTGTGTGTGTGTGTGTGTGTGTGTGTGTGTGTGTGTGTGTGTGTGTGTGTGTGTGTGTGTGTGTGTGTGTGTGTGTGTGTGTGTGTGTGTGTGTGTGTGTGTGTGTGTGTGTGTGTGTGTGTGTGTGTGTGTGTGTGTGTGTGTGTGTATGTATGTATGTATGTACATCCGCGTGGCGCGTAGATGGTCGGCTCATGGCATTGGATTTTCTCCCTTGCCCCCGTTCCTATTACTACGCTGCCACGTGTAAAGTGGTTTGTTCGCTGGCCCCGTCATGCCGCTACCATCTGAGATCTATTCGGCTCTTCTCGAGAAGACAGTTCCTGAGTGGTGCGCTCTATCTGGAGCTACACGTTTTTTTCTTCCATCGCGTCAACCGAACCACTGACCGGCAACATTGCTACGTCTCATAAAACGAGAAAGTTTGTGTTCTAGTGTGTGTGAAGGCTGTTTGTAGTTGAAATAGAAGATTGAACGATTGTTGGTTTGAAAATATGAACGGACGCGCTCACCGTGGCTCCACTGAGCAAATAAAGCCCAAGTATCGAACGGCGTAGTATATGGTGTTGTGTTGGTGTCTTGCGTGGACGTTACAACTATATTTGTGTCCCCCACTGTTTCTTCTCCCCAAACGTGACTGTATTGTATGCGTGTAAGACATGTATATGTACAGTTGCGATGGAGGAAAAAAAAAAAAATGTATGTATGTATGTATGTATGTATGAATGTATGTAATGCATGTAAGTATGCATGTTATGCATGTACGTGAAAAGTGATAACAATGATTCTTAAACGAGGTTTACGATATGCATGGGAAATGCTGTTGCCACACACGCACACACAACATGCAGCCTACAAAAATTACGCACATGCTAATGTGCCCATGAACACCTATAATATTGTGTGCATAAACACAACACATGTGCACATACAGCTAAAGAAACACATATTAAAGCAACAGAACCTTAACCCAACATGCAACATGTTGCCTAGCTTACGAAAATACGCATATGCTAATATGCTCTGGTACACACACTGTGACACGTCGTTGCGTCGTGCAGAACCGACAACTGAATTTCACACACGTTTCGCCGTTTTAGCTAGACCCATCGCTGCAACTGCCTGCATGCATCAACCATGCCAGCCTGTAACAAGTACACTACATAAACACAATTTATACATATGCATGCACGCACGCACGCACGCACGCACGCACGCACGCACGCACGCACGCACGCACGCACGCACGCACGCACGCACGCACGCACGCACGCACGCACGCACGCACGCACGCACGTATGGAACGCCGTTTGTTTCAGCACACAGGCCACACACGCGCGTGCAAGCAGCGTTCGTGAATCTCATTACAACGCGCGCGTAGTCGCATTTCTGTTGCGGACCACACGCGCGCGTGCAATAAAATGTTTGACTCGCGCGCGACGTGAGCTAGTGCACTCGCGCGCGTGCGTCAAAGCTAGTCTTGATTCCAGCCTTGTAACTTATGCTCCCGATCCGAATCCGGTCACAACAGCAGCTTACATGAATCTCATTACAGCATGCGCGCGCGTTGGCAGATTCTGCTGCGACCACACGCGCGCGTGCAGTTTAAATGCTTGACTCTCTCACTATAGTGCACGCTCGCGCGTCTGTCTACTGGTCTTGGTTCATTTCCAGCATAGATGCATGTATTGTTTTATTTAATTGGGAGTCAGTATGAACAAATTTATGTACATTGATGTATTATATCAGTATGTTTAAGTACCGGTTATGAATGTGAGTGCTTGTGTGTGTTTGTATATATATATATGTGTGTGTGTGTGTGTGTGTGTGTGTGTGTGTGTGTGTGTGTGTGTGTGTGTGTGTGTGTGTGTGTGTGTGTGTGTGTGTGTGTGTGTGTGTGTGTGTGTGTGTGTGTGTGTGTGTGTGTGTGTGTGTGTGTGTGTGTGTGTGTGTGTGTGTGTGTGTGTGTGTGTGTGTGTGTGTGTGTGTGTGTGTTTGTGTGTTGGGGTTAGATAAAATGCTCTGAAGACATCATAAGTCGCCTACTATAGAGTGAAATCAGACAGAAAATTTCACACCATTGCTGAGTGATACGTTTTCGGGTGTCCTTCACCCGATTTTCATCGTCACACCGAACAATAACGGGTGACGATAGGTGACCTTCACATTTCTGTATTTGCAGTGTCCACGTGTCAACTCCTGATGCGTTTTCATGGTTGTTACATGTACAGTACATGCACATGTAATCAGTATGAACAGGTGTCCACCCTTGTCCGTCTGCTGCTGGCCCACTGTGCAAAAAGGGTTGTTATAGATACTGCATAACGGTGTAATAATGCGTATAATGTCTCCATACGCACTGTTATACATATGTTATACGCTGCTAATTAATGTTATACACAGCGTATAACAACCCACAATGTGGTCATGCCAGCAACAAATGCTGCCAGTGAGCGAAGTGCTTCTGCTCTGCAGGACCATCATGTGTGATACAAGGCTCAATAATCTTCTTGTTCTCCATTACATAAGGATTGCTGTGATTCACAGATTGCCTACTGAAATCAATTTGTGTGTGGCAGTGAACATCGCCTTTCTCTATTTGGCAAGTTTTGAGACACATTATTCCATTATTCTTGTCTCAAAGTGAGACATCATAAATGGGAATACATATGAGTATATGTTACCAGTTGAATCCATAATGTACCAGCATATAAAATTCCAAATAAATAAACCTATAGTGTCGTTTGGCACTTTGATTCATTAATGCAGAGGGAGATGTCGATTACCACATACCTACTTTGCTGTTGTCCTAAGCCAAAAAATGCTTCTCAGATTGGAGGAAATGCGTTAGCTTCTGGGGCTCCGCCCCACACCTCGCCAGGCAGGCGCGTATTTAGGGGGGGGGGGGGGGGGGGCTCAGGGGGCTCGGGCACCCCCCTCCGTCTCCGTCTCAAGAATGAATACAAGAATGGGCGTGGTTTCACGCTAGCTCCTCAGCACCCCCCTCCAGCACATTCTGGATACGCGCCCCCTCCTTTTCGTATCGGGCCAGAAACCGACAGCACCCCCCCCCCCCCTCCCCCCCCCAGCTTTTCGTATCTGGCCTGACCTTAAGCACCCCCTCGCTGAAATCCTGGATACGGCACTGCCAGGGGAGCTTACAGCGCTCCCCCAGACCCCCTAGCTATGATCCTATTGCTCCTCATCCACTCATGATACCAGCCTGACCACTTTTCAGGTGCTTCCGACGGGCCTGATATTTGAACAATTGCCCCTACGCGTATACAAATAAACACCCGTACACCCACCGCTACCTTCTGCTCTCTTGTACCAACTGTAAGCAACTGGCCCCCCTCCCCAGCCCTATGTACCCACTGTAAGCAACTGGCCCCCTGCCCCCATGTACCCACAGTAAGCAGCTGGACCCTCTCCTCCTATCTACCCACTGTAAACAGCTGGACCCCCTCCTCCCATACCCCTGCCCCATGTGCATGTATGCAGCTGGACCCCCTGCCTTCATGTACCCACTGTAAGCAACTGGAACCCCTACCCCCATGAACTCACTGTATGCAGCTTGACCCCCTGCCCACATGTACCCACTGTAAGCAGCTGTACCACTGCCCCACATACGCCTGCCCCAATGTACCCACTGTAAGCAACTGGCCCCCTGCCCCCATGTACCCACTGTAAGTAACTGGCCCCCTAAAACCGCATTATTCATAGAAAAGCAAAGCCGTTGTTTGTGTGGTGAAAAATATTATAAGTATTGCTTGACCTACAGTAAATGGGGTTTCTGTATACCTAAATGTGTATATTGACGATGCGGCATGCTGAAATTCCTGAGAATTTGTCTGTGCTTGGTATTTTCAGCGTAAAGTACCCCCTCTCCCTTACGATATCCGTATATAAATTTATTATTATGAGCTGCGCATTATTATTAAAGGCTAGGGTTGCGATATGCGCATATAACATAGGTACTACTACGACGATGCCCCATTTAAATGAGAGGGTTTAACAGTCATTTCATGATAAAATGAGCATGATACAGCTCTCTCTAAAAACGCCATTATAATCAGTGGTGGCGCATCAAGGCGCAATGGGTTTACGGTGTCGGAGGGATCAATGACTCCCCGGCTGCAATGACTCCCCAGTCATTGACACCTTAGGTTCACGTGACTCCCGCCTGGGTTCAATGACCCCCACGTGCTTGACGATTCTAGATCTATTATAGTTACAGCTGGCGTGGCGTTGAAGATGGAGGAGTTTAAGGAAGAATTGAGAGCTGTTGAAAAGTACCTGATATACGGAGAATATGAGGAAGGGATGGAAAAAGGCGAAAAAGCTAACTTCAGGAGGAAGTGTAGAAACAACTACAAGCTGGAAGACGGTGTGCTACACTACCGCAAGAATATTACTTGCGAGGGCAAAGATGATGCTTTGTGGCGTGTTTGCGTTCGATCAGATGAAGAGAAGGAGCGCATCCTCGAATCATGCCACGCTGGAGTTGCAGGTTTGTTGCAATCTTCTGCTTGATTTCAAATAATAGATTTTGTATGCACAGGTAGTCATCTGGGACGTGACAAAACAATAGATAAGATCTCCGCGAGATTTTTTTGGAAGAATATGTATGAAGATATCAAGAAGTACGTCAAGGAATGCGATGTATGCCAAAGGATGAACCCTAAGTTTGTAAAGAGCAATGCAAAGTTGCATCCAGTTCCTGTCCGTGCGCAGGTGTGGCATAAAGTAAGTGTGTTACTGATTTTTGATTGAAGAAATACAAATAATTTTATTCAACATAGGTGGGTATTGACTTGATTGGTCCATTGCCTGAAACGAAAAAAGGAAACAAGTATATCGTAACTCTTTTGGACTATTTTAGCAAGTGGCCTGAGGCATGTCCAATTCCCAACAAGACTGCTTTAGCAGTGGCACAGTTCTTATTTGAGATGTTTTGCAGGTTAGTTATATTTATATATACCTTGGATACTATGTTTTAATTCATTTAATTTGCTGCATAATGTTATCATCTACTTGCTTGCAGATTTGGATGCTGTGAAGTGGTTATCTCAGACCAAGGACGGGAATTTGTTAACGCAGTGCAGGCTGAATTGTTTGCATTAACTGGAACAAAACACTGCCTTACATCTGCATACCATCTACAAAGCAATGGGCTTACAGAGAGGTTTAATCAGATTTTGCAGACTGCACTGCAAAAAGTAGTTAATGATGAACAGAACAATTGGGATGACCACATCTCTGCAATACTCTTTGCTTACCGAACAGCTAAACAGAAAGCTACTAAATTATCTCCTTTTGAACTGATGTATTGTCGGTAAGAATTCATTATTTGCACCTCCTTTCATTATGGTCATGTCTTTGGTTTCAATAGTAAGGCTATACTTCCTGTGGAGATGGACCCCTTGAATGAAGTGAGCAGTGGCAATGAAAAGGAATGTGAAGATGATGAAAAGGATGCTGAAATGGGAATTATAATGGATGAGGAAGATGATGAGAACACAGGATGCTCTGGTATAATTGAAGATTGGATTGATGGTACTACACATGAAGCATGCAGTGGCCTGGAAGTAGACCATATAATCCAGCGTGCCAAGGAAATGCAGCAACTCAGGGATAAGATATATGAAAGGGCACTAGCAAATATTCAAGTTGCACAGCAAAAGGACAAGGCATTATATGACAAGAAGCATGCTTCATCCAAGGTATTGATATGGCAATTGTTAACAATTAACTTTTTTTCAATCTTTACAATAAAGGTGTTCAGTGTTGGAACCCAGGTACTTTTAAGGAATAGTGCTCGAGACACAAAGAAAGGAGACAAATTGAAGCCACGCTGGATGGGTCCCTACTGCATTCACACTGTCAATGACAAAGGTGTTTACACTTTGCGTAATGCTAGGACTGGGAAGGTTCAAAAAAATGGAGTGAATGTGTGTCGATTAACAGAGTATCATTTACATTCTTTGGAGTCATCAGTTCTACCACAGCCCATATCATCAGTTGCACCTAATTGTTTATCATCAACAGGAGAAAATAAGACAGTTGTGATCGATGAAAATGCTCCAACACCTGAAAAGATGCAGAGCAAGGTGTGGATAAGTACTTTGAAACTTTATTCATCTGATAAAGATGATTTGGAAAATGGTAGAGAGCTGTCTGATGCTGTCATTGATGCAGCTCAGACTCTTCTAAAACACTGTTATACCAATATCTCCGGTTTCCAGTCACCACTACTGGGAAGAGTGCTCCAGTTTGAACCAGCTTCTCATAATGCAGTACAAATTCATCACACTGGTAAGCTCATGTTGACTATATCATAAAGGTATAAGCTTTATTGCTTTTATTGTTCAATGTAGAAGGCCATTGGGTGTGCAGCAGCAATATTGGAGCCAAACAAGGCGAAGTGCTGTTGATGGACAGTTTGGTATCATCACCAAGTGATTCCCTACTTCTCCAACTTGCACAGATTTATCAAGCTGCACCAGATGTGCAGAATATGTCAATTAGGGTCCTTCCTGTGCAACAGCAGAAAGGAAGCAAAGACTGTGGATTAATTGCAGTAGCATTTGCAACAGAATTGTGCAGTGGGGAAGATCCCACAAGAGCTGTATTTAAACAGTGCAGCATGCGACAGCATCTGTATAACTGCCTTGAGGCTGGAGAAATATCTCGATTCCCACAGTATACAAAAAAAGAATTACGTTCTCTTCCAAAGAATACTGCCAAGCACTCCACACTCAAGACTTTTGACCAAGAACTTTTCTGCCTGTGTCGTCTGCCTGAGTGCTATGACAAACGCATGGTGCAGTGTACAGCGTGTAAGAGCTGGTATCACTTCCAGTGTGTGGGATTTAAATCAAAGAAGGAAGTCCCTAAAAGCTGGAAGTGTAATAGCTGCATTAGTGAATAAGAGTTTCAATTTATTGAGTGGCTGCACCATTGTTGCATCATGTATTTGTTCTTCAGTCATATTATTATGTATCATACGAGAGTTCATCGCAAAGATGGCAGAATTTAATTAACGTCATATACCAACCAATCATTGCAATCATCTGGGATGGGGGTCATTTATACCTAGGTACCAATGCTTTATAGGGGAGTCATTGGAATCATGGGGGGGGGGGGGGGGGGGGGGGTCATTCATACCTAGGTACAAATGTCCGGGGGGTCACTAATCTCTAGGGGTCAATGACCGGGAGTCATTTATCCCTGGTGATCAATGACCGGGAGTCATTGAAAACGGGAGTCATTAGTACCTACGACAACGGTATTATCTAATTATCCCTAGAAACTCTCAAATAAAATAAAAAATAGAATAAAGAATATCGTGAAAACCACGCTTCTTTGAGACATCCAGTGCACAGATATTGTATACAGCATCACAATATACATATAGAGCCCCAAACACAAATGTTAAGAGCGGAAGCTGTAGCGGAACTAAGGCAGTGCGATTACGAGGATACATAGATGGTAAAAATTTGTAGCTTTTATTCTATGCAATAGAGGTGGACGCTAGTATAATTTATGCTTTTAAAGTGTAAGTGGCTTAACTGAAATGAGATTATAGTCAATTTATAGAAATAGCTGTTCAGCATTGGGTAATAATCACGCAGTATGTAGAATAACACGCTCATGCAGCTATTATCCCTAGAAACCTGCAAATAGAATTTAAAAATAGAATAAAAATTTTCTAGGGTTATGGACCCTAATGTCCTTTGCTGTGTTCTGTTTAGTTTCTAAAATAAACCAACATAACCTTTTTTTTTAAAGTGAGATACTAACCAGTGGCTGAGAGAATCCCGCGCATGTTCGTATACTTATCAGTATTTTATTATACTTATGATTATGCAGAGAAATAATGGTTTGCCACACCGCCATTGATACCAACTCGCTGTCGCACCTTCAAAGCTTACACTCGCGCTCCAATGTATGTCATACGTAATGCTACTATAGCGATTTATTTTAAAGCAAAATAAAAATAATTTGGAGGATCACATCCAAGCTCGATCGATACGTGTAGGCTGGCCACCTCGCGACACCTGGCACCTTTGGCTGAAACCCTAGCCCTGATGGTGGCTCGTGGTGCGCTCTTATTTGGAGACGGACACCTGGATGGATGGGCTATGTGGAAAGGTGACAAAGCGGAAAAATTGACTTCGGGAGTGGCCCGAAACGAGAGGAATTCCCTCTGCGGATTTTGGCCACGTAAGGGGGACATTACTTGGAAGCTGCCTCTGAGGACCATGTGGAATTTTTTCACAAAACACGAAAGTCTGATGAGGCTGGACCTTGGAACATTGTCCGAGAGCGTATGCGAGGAGGAGCCTTCTGTAAAATGTAATAGTAATAGGTGGAACAGCAGAATTATTCTAGCACGTTTTATTAATACTGACAGAGATACACGAATATACAGCAGTAAGGTAATTAAATGCACCCTACTATATGTACTAGACAGGAACAAAACACCTGGAGAGGATGGCTGTGGCATTGGCTCTAACTAGTATGAGGATCAGCCTCCCATATAAGGCAGCTAGGACCTCAGCCTTAGCCCTGTTGGAATTATTATCATTTATTTATTTTTATAATAATATTTTTTTTTTTTTTTTTCTGTTTTGTAATTCTTTAATGAGAGTAGTATTCTTAAAAATAATAATAATAATAATTTTCCATGTAATTGTTAATTATAATAATGTACAATTTTTTTTAATGATGTAATAATAATGCAACAATGGAAGGTGGTATTTTGCCTTTAATAAATGCACATTTATTAATGTAATAATACGTATATAACAAAATACAACACAGGGATTATTTCATACACAGGTACACTATTATATAAACGTAGAGCTACAATGTATATCAGGCTACAAAGTATGACTAATGCACTATATACATGTATAGAGTAACTAAACCAAATTGCATGCTCTGCTTAGGAGAGCTCTGGCATTGCACCTCACCAGGGTTATGTTTAGCCTCCCATAGATGTCTACCAAGAGCTTCGACTTTTGGTGTCCTAGGCCAAATGGGAAAAAGCCTGCCTGGCTTCAAGCCCCCAGTTCCCATAGCTCTCCACAGCAAGAGGAATGCATTTCCATCCAAGGGTATCACACTTGGGGTCATTCGCCTGGTGCTTCCTCTGCTCTGCCAGTAGTGCAGTTGTTCCTGCAGTAACACAGGTGTAAGAGGAGACGTTACTGTTACATCAAAAGCGGCAGAGATTCCACCTATCCAATTGTTCATAAGGGCATCCGCAGGACTTATTTATTATTTTACGGAACTAATTATTATTATTATTTTACACAACAGCAGAATTACATGATAAGGCACTGCAATTCACTCCGCATGGTCTCCCAAAAAGAACTATCCAGCACATTGGACACTTGCATGTTCAATCTGCTGTTGGAAACCTTCTCCAATGCTGACCAAGCTCGATTGCTTTCAGTTTCTGCACCACGTGCATCATCCTGGCTGTCTGTTCTACCATCACAGGGGCTGGGTCTACATCTTGATGCACCGGTCCATAAAGTTGCCATAAAATGGTGGCTTGGTATGGACACTTCCCATGCAGGGATCACAGTGTGCACAATGCCCTTGACCCTCTGGGACATCATGCCACCACTTGTAAGTAACCTATCCGCTTAACACACATACCCTTATCGAAGCTGGAGTGTCTGCAGGATCAGCTGCCCTCGCCACTGAAGGCAGAAAGCACAGGGCCAATGATGCAAAATGCAAAGGACTTGGCTGGTTGTGTGCATGTTCCCCTGGCAGCAGAGAGCATGGGGAAATGAAGCTGTTGAAGCCTTCTCACAGCTGGCTTCTCGGCTTGCCACTCTTACATGCAGGCCCAAGTGAGCTGTACTTAGAGACGTCTTTGGCAGACTCAACCTCCATCTAGTGAAGGCAAATGCCACTGCTAGATGTATTTTGAATTAACACGAACCATAGGCTATGTTTAAGATTGTAACCATGTGTATGTATTGTAATAAAGGCAATATTTGACCATTTCCGAAAATCCATGCGGGCTGTGAACTGATAAAGCAACCTCCGCGCCATGCATGCGGTACACAAGTACAGCGGTACCCATAGAAGGGGAAAAAAACAAGGACGAAGCTTGTAGCCATCGATCGCCCTAGTTTTGGTGAGAAGTACTTGTCATTAATACAACTATTTGCAGTTAAAGTGTAGCTAAAAACGTGTACTTTTACTTTCCTTAGCACGTTCGATGTATACCGCGCGGAACGTTTAATATATCGATATCCGATAGATCCCACTAGCACGGCTTGTTTTACGAGTACCAAAAAGATTAAAGGCTTTGCTTTCTCGGCCTGACCCTAAAAGGACTTGTACTGCGTGTCTGCATACTATTCTGTGTGACTAGATTCCTTGAAAGACCGAACAACAAAAACATATTTAGCTGTACAGCAGCCAGGTTCACAATTGTACACACTGGTAGGGACATTCAGGACAATAGACATTAGGCCACTCCAATAAAATGTTTAGTTTCTGGTTTACCGACCAGTGGTACATGCAGTTGTGTTGTTTAAGGTGACATAAGGAATTGGTAATTTTCGGGCCTTGTCTTCTGTACCTTCTAGGCCAGGAGTGAGCTGGATTTGATGAAACAGACCCCACAGTTAAATTAGAGATAATATTATATGTGGTTAAATATGACAACGTGCTGCTATTTCATTTTTCCTTTTGAATCAAGAAGCCATGTTCCCTTGCTTTTTACACCATCATCACCTTTGATTCCTATATACATGTACCACCAACCTTCTCGTATAGAGAATGTTTTTATCACTTGTTACGTAAGTGGTAGGGTTAGCCTACGTATACACGAAATTGTGCCAACCAGGTACAGATCGAATTGAAGGTCGCGAGCCTTATTGTGGCTCTAAGGACACAATCTCCTGTGTAGCATCGTACGCAGCCTTCAGGAAGAGAGGGGTCGAATTTGGTGAATAGGTGACCTTACAATAACCAAAGACATCTATGTACGATCTCTGCAATAACTTGTATCATACGGCAGGGGCAGATACAAGATTTTCGAAAAGGGGAGGTGGTGCTGTACGCTTCAGATACGAAAAGTAGGGGGAGGGGGGGGCATTTAAACTGCACACGCGAGTGTGGTCGCAACAGAATCAGCTAACGCGCGCGCGTGCTGTAATGAGATTCATGTAAGCTGCTGTTGTGACCGGATTCGGATCGGGAGCATAAGTTACAAGGCTGGAATCAAGACTAGAATTGACGCACGCGCGCGAGTGCACTAGCTCACGTCGCGCGCGAGTCAAACATTTTATTGCACGCGCGCGTGTGGTCGCAACAGAAATGCAACTACGCGCGCGTTGTAATGAGATTCACGAACGCTGCTTGCACGCGCGTGTGTGGCCTGTGTGCTGAAACAAACGGCGTTCCATACGCACGCACGCACGCACGCACGCACGCACGCACGCACGCACGCACGCACGCACGCACGCACGCACGCACGCACGCACGCACGCACGCACGCACGCACGCACGCACGCACGCACGCACGCACGCACACGCACACACACACACCCCACACACACAAACACACACACACACATATTGACAACGTATGTCATACCCGACTGCAACGTGATGGACTGTGCGCAAGTACGCCAATATAACGGCTGCATTCTTGTGCTGTCTTCAGTACTTAAGGATAAGCCTGTATTTGTGGTTGTTTAGCGCCATATACCGGCGCAATGGACTTTCAACTGCACGGTCTTCTCCGACTTCTCGGTGCATACACAGCAAAAAAACCACGCGAATCATAAAATGATTTGTCAACTGATTTGTTTAGAGAATCAGAATTTGATTTCATACATGATCTGCCTGTAATTCCATACATAAAATCCATCATAATCATATGTTAAATCACAAACGGATTGTACATATGATTTCTACTGAAAAATCAACTGTAAAATCCAGCAAAATCACGCAGTGATTTTTGAATGGATTAAGCATGTGATTTTTACATAGAATCATACACAGAATCATCTTATAAATCACAATGAATGATTTTTCAAATGATTTTTTGTCACTCACAATATCACAACAGTGATATAAATACATAGATATAAATGCATAAAATCAAGACAGCAATATAAAGGATAAGATATAAAAATGGATACAAAACTGTTTGAAGTAGTAGAAGTAAGGTTACGCAGATGTAGATGCCGGGGTGTTCTTCTTTTTGCAAGCACGAGCTTTAGCAAGCGACTCAAGTCGCTTCTGCTGACAGGTTGATGTGTTAATTTCTCCCTCAATAACAGTTGGTAGTTCAGGTGTCGGTACTGTTATCCTGAAGGTCTTGACTGCCTCACTGTTGCTGGGATTCAATGTACCAACTTGTACAGCTTCCTGTACAGCCTTGTCACGAGCAATCTATTGCCAGATAAAGTGAGTACTTTAAATATATACATTCAAAATGTACACTTACATATGTTAAATGACTTTGTTTTAAGGCCAAACGACGTTTGGCTTTCTTTTCAGGGTTTTCATTTATGATGGTACTGTTGTGGCGACTTGAATAGTAGTTCTAAGCCATTCAGCCAAAGAAAGTCATTCAGCTCTGGTTATAATACATTGAATATTTACCTTTAGTCTTTTCAGAATAACTTTCCTTGGTGGGATGGTATGTTTATAAAGCTGTAAATGCGACTCCACTGACTTCACCAGGTCACATTTTAATGCTTCATCTATCCCACCCCAAGTCAGATCTTCTAATGCAGTTGTCAGTTTCTCGCTGAACTCATCGAAGACAAGTTGCACGATGTTCTGCAATGACAGAACAATTCATTACTTTGTCAATATTATAGTAGGTATAACTTACCAATGGAATAATGGACTTGGTAGTTTTTCCTGATTGTGTAAATTATCATTCAATTTGTACATGTATATGCTTGTTCAGGAGGTAGTGGTACACACTGATATACTATTTAAAAAGGGGATAGCACCAATGCACTGTTCATATAGCAATTACAAAACACAATTAGCATCAGTTTAAAAGATCTCGTCACATAACCGCACCCGCATGTGTGCGGTGGGATGTATCGTGGGATTACTGCTCGTTCTCAATGATAGTACATGTAGTTTGTATAGTACGATGGTTAAAGATATGACAATAATTGTTCTTTGAAGTGACGCCAATTAATGCGCGCTTGGTAACGTACCTGCTGCCTCTCGATCTCTTTCATCGCTTGGAGTGTTGCTTAACTTTGCTGCCATTCATACATGGTGAATGTAAGCATGCTTATTTTCTATATGCATTAGATGTGAATTACCAAGACGAAGAAATGCTAACACCAAGTACCACATCTCATGTATCTGGTGAGTGTCAATGTAGCCTCTTCATCTCAGGCTAATTTATAATGTGTAGATGTAAATGATGTTAGTGAAGATGAGAAGGAAGAAGTACAATCCAGTGACTCAGGTATACTTTGTATGCATATAGGAATGTGGATCTTTGATAAATAAGGATAATTCTTTTTAGATGAATACTTTGAACGGTTTCCAGATGATTATCATGAGTGTTGCAAGTCAGGTAAACTCACTTATTAGGATTGATATAAACGCATATTTTAAATGCACACGTATAAACAGATGAACATGATTGTGGTGATATAAATCAGCCTGTAAGCAGTGGTTCATCTGTTGTGGAGGCAACTGATGGTGATGATGATGGTGATGATGTTGATGTTATTAATTCTAATCATGATGATGATCATGAAGTTGATGGTATTGGTAATGGTGATATTGATGACACTGAGCCAGTGACTGAGGATAGGAGTCTAGTTAGAGAAACAGTTACAGTGCAAAATAAAAGAACTACATTAAAATTGATTTGTACCTTCCTTGTTGAAATTTATATCAAGCACAATCCGCCATGCTATGTATTTGCAACTTGATTTACATTGTGCTGAAGATCATAGCAAATCCTATGTACTATGATTTTCCAACTACTCTTTATGGGGTTTTCAAGAATGCTACAGTATGTGACATTAAAAAGGAGAAATACGTTGTGTGTCCTAATGATAGCTGCAACCATCTTTATAGTTTGGAAGAGGCACAAATGCTCAAAGTTTGCAATGTAATAAAGTTTGGCTCTAAATGTGGAAAAGAACTTAGATACATTTAAAAAACTTTTTCACAACAGAAGTGGCATCCGTATAAGGTATACTACTTTATTGCACCTTCTGTGTGGCTAAAAACTATGTTTCATAAGAAAGAATTCCGTGACCTGGTTTTAAGTCCACATGAATCAACTTTGGGTATTCAGGATGTATATGATGCAGATATGTGGAAAACCTTTTTACTCAATCCTCTTGATAATACAGAAGCCTTTCTTTCTGACCCCAAAAATATTGCACTTTTGCTCAACATTGACTGGTTTAAGCCATATAAGCGATCCGAATACAAAGTTTCAGCTGTCATGTTGACCATACTTAACTTACCTCGTGAAGAACGTTTTAAAGACAAGTGGACTATGATTGTAGGCATCATTCCTGGTCCTACTGAGCCAAAGGGCAATATTAACACTTATCTCAAGCCACTTGTAGATGATTTATTGTCTTTTTGGGGTGGCCTATCTTTGCACCCAGATGGAAGTATTATCAAAGCATGTTTATTAGGGATTTCAGCTGACTTACCAGTTTTAAGAAAAGTAACTCAATTATTAGGCCACAAAGCCAATTTGGGCTGTTCAAGATGTACTTTCAGTGCTGAGAGAGAGGCATCATCAAAAGGTTCAACGGGTAATATGAGTTATTATACAAAAATTATGGTACCATCTAGAACTAAAGATCAAGTACTACAACATGGTACTGAGTTTTGTCAAGCGAAAACTAAAGCAGAATCTTTAGAAATTCAAAAAAGGAATGGTTTACGCTATAGTGAACTTCTTAGACTGCCATATTATGACTTAGTCAGGATGTCAATAACAGATCCCATGCATACTATATGGCTGGGAATGGTTCGTAATGAAATTAAACTCTGTATTTCCAAGCTCACAAAATCACAGTTGACTCGATTCAACAGTCGCATCAAAAATATAACTGTTCCATATGATGTTGGACGTCTTCCCTCTGATTGGAATGATCAGAGTGATTTCAATGGGATGACAGCACAGCAGTGGAAAAACTTCGCCCTGATTTATGCCAGACCCTGCTTTTCCGGTCTTCTGCCACAAAATGCATATAAAAGCATATGCCTACTGTGCGAAATAGTTGAACTCATTACAAAGCCAGTATTCAATGATGATGACAATTTAAAATTGTATCGACTTTTGCATGAACACCATAAAATTTTTGAAACTGTCTATGGCAAGTGGCAAGTGTCCGTTAACTACCACATGGCATTACATATACCAGAAGTTATTGCTGATTATGGACCACCCCAAGTATATTGGTGCTTTTTTTATGAACGAATGAATGGGATGCTTTCTGATATTTCCTGTAACAATAGAAATATTGAGCTACAAATACTCAATAGAATCTTTCAAAGGTTTACCTTGGATGATGAGTATCTAGGCACTGTGCCACAAGATTGTGAAGATGACTCATATACAAAGGCATTGAGACGACTAAAAGTTTCAAATGCATGTGAAAGTAATCAGAAGTATAATGTCATCGAGCAATACAAGGCAATGCAGTCCCTTTTAAACCCTCCTGAAGATGCTTATAGTTACTACAGAAAAATTGATAATGGAAGTGCAGCTACAGAATGGAAGGTTGTGTTCCTATATACATCCTAGAAAATATCACATTAAAATGAGTGAAGATTTTTATGTTGAACTTAATGAGTTTTGTGCCAATGTCTACGATTATGAAGTTTGTTTGAGTGAGTTCATTGATAAGTTTTCCAGGTGTATCGTTAATGGAGTTACATACTCATCAGATTACAACAGTTCGGACAGAGGTTCAATAGTGAAAGCAATGTTTGTTTTAACTGGAACACAAGAGCTGCATTCATATTATGGGATTATACGTTTCTTCTTTAGAATAATCATCAGGCATAAACAACGTGAACTAGAGAATATTCCAATGGAATTTATTTACCTGTCATATGTTACTTTAAGTCACCAGAACGTGATAAACTGTCTGGATTATACATGGTGAATAAGACCTTTTATCATCGTGACCGAATTATCAGTCCCAGACGATTTCTTGGCCGTTGTACTCTAGTCGAGGACAAAAGCTCTTCATTTTTTGTAACTGACATTCCACATTAAATGTTCTATTTCAGTGGTTTATATTGTGCTTGTTTTTGTTTCCATGTGCTTTTCAGTTTGTGTCTATACTTGTATACATGCAGTGAACATTCAATAGAATATTAATCATTGTATGACCAAGAAACTTATTTGGGTGGTAGTAGTAGCATGCAGTACATGGCAGCTGAAGAAAGTATTAATAGTAGTACTGATATTATAAAATGAAACAGCACTTGAAAATCCTATGTCAAATCTTATGAAAATCAGTAAAATTATATGATAAATCTAATGTAGATTTGGGACATTGTGATTTGCTAAATCATACACAAAAACATACGCGAATCAAACTCCGATTCCTGTATTGATTACAAATCATTTCAAATAGTCCGTTAGATTTTGAATCAATTGAACAATCACAGTTAGATTTTCCAGACACTGAAATCCATAGACAAATCAATAAAATCAATTCAAAATCAACACCAAATCAAAATATGATTCGCGCCTTTTTTTTGCTGTGATACCTCCAGCCAGACACGTTTGCACGTTCCTCCCTCACTTAGCGTAAACTGTAGTAACTCGTCGATCAAAGTTTGTGTTTAAAATGTTATGAAACGTCTTACGCGAATTGTTATTAAGTCCAATGTTTTGTGTAAAAAACGTCCGATGTTTTTGTGTCCGATGTTTTGTGTAAGCATGCGTTATGTCCGGACACGCAAACCGCTTTTTGTTATTTGTTTAAACGTCCGATGTTTTTGTGTCCGATGTTTTGTGTAAGCATGCGTTATGTCCGGACACGCAAACCGCCTTTTGTTATTTGCTTAAACCACAAAACCGCAGACGTGAAAAGCACAAGTGTACAGTGTTCGCTCGCGACCTCCAGGGCCACCGTATGGAAGCGTGGTTAGATATAAATAACATTGGCATCATCACCTCTTCACTGAACACCATGGGACCATCTGTCAATGCTGAAACATGTGCAGATGTCAGAGTATGACTCTTATTTGCCCTAGTTCAAGCTTGTATCTGAGAGGATCTATCGGTTGAAGTGGAGGGGTGGACTAGACTTTGATGATGGGACATCACTTCCTACAATCATGTAATAGTATCTTTAATTTTATTCTTATGTTTTATCTGTTTGTATATATTGTGTATTTGTTTGCTCTACAGCTGTGTATTTATATATTTATTTAAATTTTAAAAAAGTACACAATCAATTTATTGCATGAAAACCATCATCATGCGGCAATGTCGTCGAAACTTTATACATGTACTTATACACGCAACCCAATGAATATTATTAGTGTTCTCTATCAGCTATATTACTGGCAGTGCTTTGCCCGCTTAGGTTTACGTACATGTGAACAGTGATATGGTTTAATGCCTGTCAGCACTAGGTGTTTTGCCTCTAAAGAAAGAAAATTACATTCTTGATTTGCAATTCTTTGCATGGATACATGTGCAAGCAACGTACGGGAATTATATTATATTAAACGGGAATTATACGGGAATTATATTTTATAGCCATATTTCTTAGGCTATGATATATTACTGCCAGAAGAGGGCATTTGAAGACTAATCCCTTCAACAGCGGTCTTCCCCTTTGAGCAGCACGTGACGCTGAGCTGGGATCTCATCTTGGCGTGCAGCAACAGCGAGAGCGGGAGAAACAGCTGGACGATCTGCAACACGCACACCACTGTAATGGACAGGGCGATGTTATTATATTTGGCTACCGAGATGAAAATGGTATTGGCTCCATTGAAAATCGTCACGATGGCGTACATCGTAGGGTAGATCAAAAGGGGAAGCACCTTCTTAGTGAGCCTCATGTGTTCATCGTGTAGGGATGACCCTTTGGTCCATCCCAGGCCAGCGCAGAAGACGATGATGATCCCTCCAATCAGAACGACGCACGTAATGCTCATGATGAACTGAGGGGCGATGTCCGCGCCTACCTTAGCGCCGAGAACGCCCGCAGAGTTCGTGGTGTTAAATGGGGGGTCCTTTATCCAGCACCACACGCCGGTCAGGCCATAGGCGTCAAAAACAAACGGTATCCACGGAAACAGGAACGAAACAAATATTACGGCAACCAAACCAGTGACTTCATGCTTCTTCGCAGTAATCTCAATTTTGCACACTGTCATCATGAACACGTAGAGGCTCATCACAAGAGCCATAAGTGTCCTGGAGTTGTTGAAATAGACATCTGCAAAGCCGAGAAAGGAACAGAACCCTTCCCAGCCGCTTTTTATGCTAATTGTCGCGTTGTCTGGCTTGCTTACGTCAGCCGATAGAACCTCGAGTCCCAGCACGACGGAGAAGCTCAGGTCGAAGAAAGAGAGGTATAGGACTAGGCGAAAGACAAGAAAATTATAGGTCTTGCTGATAATGACCAACAACACTGCCGAAATACCGGCGAGCGTACCGAGGATTGCAAATGCCGAGCTAACTCCGATGGCAACTTTCGCATTTTCCACTGATAAAGACATAATTATGTACTGTAATCTGTGTTCTGAGAACTCCTTATGTAGAATTTATGGCGTCATATAAAGAACTTATTTCGATGTATATCTTACATTTAATTGGGATAAATATGGAATGTGAATTAGCATGCCGTAATTATTATTATGAGAAAGAACAGTACTCACAGGTATGGAAGCTTCTCAAAACCCATCAGAGAGTCTCTACTCTGACGAATAGGACCTTCGCTCCTGTTCAGCTGCTGCTGAGGGTTCTAACAGTGGTTGTTTTCATCTTTTAAAGCAGGTTGGGCCGGGAGCTATATAAGTGGTACAGAGAATCGAAGTCTATGGGGACCCGACTGATGGTTGCTAGTAGTACAAAGTCCTCAGACTAGATGATGCTGTGGTGTCAGATTGTACACTATGGTGCGGGCCCAGCAAACAACCACCAAGTTCCAGCATTGGCCGATCTGTTGGACAACAGCGTAGCTCTGTGTTGGTCAAGAGCGTTATCTGTTGGACAATCAGCGCTACACATACATCAATACTAATGATGACACTCCCGTATAGATGAATGATGAGCAGTACGATAAGCATACATGGCTAAAGGCATATCCTAAATACGTTCTTAATAATTTTTACCAATATCGGTAGAATCACTCCATTATCCAATAAATTATAACATTATTTTATTTTGAAACAAGCAAAGGTGAAAGCTGTATGGGCTGTTTGTTAGCGTTATACTATTTTTAAATCAGCGTGAGTATATAATCGATGCCAAATATATACTTCCTAGATCGATTACTCAGGCTATTGTATTCCCAATGCCTGCTACTTCCCCGGGCAACAAAAAAGTTATCTCATGCAAGCTGTAATGGATATCAGCATCTGAAAATTCCATTCGTGATTTCCTAGTTTAGTGGTGTTCGGAAGGTCTGATTGAAGAATTAACTGTAGTCCAAATAACCGATTCATAAATTTCTTTGTCCGCTTGTAAACATGCAGAACATCGCCAACAACCTCCACCCCAGCGGAATAAAAATTAGCTCGAGTTTAAACGCCTG
>OY811975.1:9036348-9328848 GCA_963681505.1 Eunapius fragilis | reverse complement strand
GTGGGTGGTTTATTGTTTGGTGTGTACATGTGATGGTGTATGTTTCAGACAATCTTTGGTACACCAACACTCAGTCTACTCTATCTCTAACAACTCTTTCCCTCACAACAGTACGGACTGGATTGGCCCCATGCAAGAAACCAAAGCGTTCAAATCAATGCACAGAGTTTGCAGCAGATTTACACTTGGTATTCAATTAACAACATCCACCCATGCACTCAAATTCTGTTATCAATCCAAACAAGTAATGAGGGTGGTATTGATAACTCAGATGAGGGTACAGGTGACTGACATGAGACTGGTACTGGTGGCTGAAATAAGACTGGTACTGGTGGCCAAGATGAGACTGGTACAGGTGGCTGAGATGAGACTGGTACAGGTGACTGAGATGAGACTGGTACTTTTGGCTGAAATGAGGCTGTGGCTGAGATGAAATGCAGGAGGCTGAGATGAGGCTGGTACTGGCTGAGATAAGACTGGTACAGGTGGCTGAGATGAGGCTGGTACTGGTGGTCAAGATGAGAATTGGTACATTTGGCTGAGATGAGGCTGGTACTGGCTGAGATGAGACTATAGGGCGTGTAACCTTTTTTTATAAATCAAAATCGATTATTTCGTCTATGAAAAAAAGTCCAACGATTTTTCAGGTTTATAGCAACTTGCAAATCGGTTAGTAGAAACTATACATCGATTTTGACGATTAATGCACTATTAATTTGCCAACGTTTTTCCAGGTTTGTCCTTTTTAAATAATGGCACGATAAATCACAGTTTCTCATGTCTAATACTAGTATATAGCCAGTTTTATTGCTCATCAGTTAGTTATGCCAACTTTAAATCATTAAAACAACAAAGATAGTATCCACAGGACTAGGAACGATGTGCATGCCAATATTACGCCAAACCCATGATTCAATGGCGGCGGATTGAGACCCGCAAGCATTTTTTTTCACCGAAAAACACGTGGTTATATGTTTCCCCGCTACCATAATACTCAGTACTAAGAGTGGGAGAAGTTATATTCGAGATAAAAATGAAAATGAATAGTTTGTCCATCCCGCAGCTTGCGCTAATTTCTTGTACAAAATGCCTTAAACACCGCGTACATGTATCATACCCATCCGCCACAATTCGCAGTTATAATCCATTATTCGCCCTCATTATACAATTCAATAAGTACTGAGCAGTGCCAGCTAGACAATTCATGGTGGAACACCGCTCCAGGCATATGACAAAGCCGCCAATCGAGACATGTACGATATTTAGAACGTCATGGCCGAACGTCTGGAAACAAGCCAGTGTACCGTGCAAAAGAGTACGTAGCTCGTTTGATTAATGCACATGTACAATACGTGCGAACGTATATATTTAAATAGCCGTGCCCAGGGCCCCACCACGTATATTGAGGGTGGGCACTGATGGTTACCTTCAGCCGGGCCCCTAGACGTGCGACTATACATCATAATGTTTCTTTTTTTAACCCGTTTATATGCCTTTGTGCAGGCGGGAAAAGCAAAGGGCATATTAAAAGGGGTAATCGATTTGCTACCGATTTTTGCATATAAAGGAAACGAATATCAGTCGACTAATTGCGACTATGAAAAACAGAATCGGTTATTTCGACTAAAGTAAATTCTGCAATTGGTAACCTGCTATTCTACTAAGTGCATAGTCGACCGAATAGGTAATCGCGAATAACCGATTAACCTACAAAACCTGAAAATCGGTTACACACCCTAGATGAAACTGGTACAGGTGGCTGATCTCAGACTGGCACTGGTACTGGTGGCTGATGTATGGCTGAGATGAGGCTGGTACTGGCTGATAAGACTGGTACAGGTGACTGCATGAGATGAGGCTGGTACTGGTTGAGATGAGACTGGTACAGGTGGCTGAGATGAGGCTGGTACTGGCTGAGATGAGACTGGTACAGGTGGCTGAGATGAGGCTGAGGTGAGACTGGTTCAGGTGGCTGAGATGAGACTGGTATAGGTGGCTGAGATGAGGCTGGTACTGGTGGCCAAGATGAGACTGGTACAGGTGGCTGAGGTAAGGCTGGTTGGGAATGGGATAGACATGACAAAAGTGCTATTTAATCCAGCACCAATTAAAATATACATTGAGTAAGACATAAGTAGTTGCTCTGAACTATGAAAGAACAACTGCTGTTCATTGCCCTGCATAACGCACCGCCAATCCAACATTAGGACCTACTAGTAACCAAACATATTAACGATACTCCCGGTATTTCTTGCTAACTTTTAGTACATTTGTTCGCTGTCAGAAAAAAACTGTGGCTGCAAACCATTGCAAATATATATTACTGCATGAGTATCTTTAGTTCCCTTTACGAACCAATCTTTATTTCTGATTTCCTATTGTCGCAGGCGTGGAGAATCGCTTCTGTATCGAAGAGGTACGCAAAGACTAACCCGCTTTCAAGGCCCGTAGCATGCCGTAGCAAGTTGACTACGCCTCGTGGTTTGCGATACAATAGAAAAAAGATGTTCCTTTCCTTGTACCGTGTTAAAATGGCGATTAGTCCATCGGTGTTTTTTGAGTAAGCTCACGTTCCAAAGGTTTTCGGTTGTCAAGGTCGTTGTTAAGGGCATGAAATAATCATTTCAATTTTTCGGAAAACGAATCTAGCAGTGGCGGATCCAGGCATATTTATTCTTAATTGGATCGGGAACGAGGGGTGGGAGTGGGACAAATACAGGGACTATGAAGTGCTTAGTACACGGTGACCGACAAGATAGCCACAAAGTGAATTCAAAGGCTTGCTAAGCGACCATGAATGTCACGTGATCGGTTATATTTCAATATGGTATATGCATGATTCAATGAAAATCATTGCTAGCAAAGGATTCATCGCAAGTAGAGCGCTCCTCGGGAGAAGCAGTAGTCGTAGTGCTCTTGCACAGGACTCAGCCGGTGCCTCTCTTCAGGAGGCTGCAGAGCCTGCAGGTTCATTGCTGCAGCAGTCTTTCTTTTGCACGAATCGGAATCATAGTGTCGTCTTAAATTATCAATTTGATTAGTTCTAAAGTATCGCAAATAATCCTTCACTAACAAAATTAAGAACTACCTTTATAGTCACGCGAGGGGTTAAATGTTTTATCGATCGCCATGTAATAGGACAGCTTGTCCCGCCGGATAGGCTGACACCCTATCCTAGTATACGTTGTCCACCTTTAGGATAGCGTGTCCCCCTCGTACAGATGTTTCATCATTAGTGGGTTAGACACGCGCTTAAAGTTGCAACTGCTTTAGGATGCTAGATATCTCACCAACCGACTCGACTGCAAGACGCAAACACTTAGTTTCTAAGATTTCTTTGTATTAGTATACCGTACAACACCTCATTTCTCTCACGTGTTTGGAACAGATGAACAGCGTGTGACAAATTTTAAGTGCGAATGACAGAGCAGAAAGAGATTCACTGAATTGTACATGCAACGATATCTACAGATATCTCAAGGACAGCGAGTATCGTCCAAATGCTACCAAAAATGACAAGCGAGCGATTCGCAGGAGAGCATGCAGATTTGTGTTAAGAGATGGCTTGCTCTATTTTACGGGAGATGGGACAGACTCAACAGCAAAGCAGAGGATCGTAGATAAAGGGAGTCAAATGAAGGTGATCACGTCATGTCACACAAATGGCAGAACATCACATCCTGCATGGCAGAACATCACATCCTGCATGTCTTCGAACCACTTGCTCTTTGCTGAACAAAAAGCAGGTTTTGTCTTTCCAAAGCTTCGCTTCGGAAAAGCAAAGCGTTTAGGATGGTGGGGCTCATCGACTCTCGCACATCGGCAATAGTAGCCATTTATTTTTAATGGAACTGCTAGTTTAGTACCTTTGTAGCTAACAACATGCTGATGGGTCCTGTATAACAGATCAGACATTGGTCGCTACATGTAGTAGCATGTGAAATCAGGCTGACGCATGCATATAACAGTAGATCGTAACGATGAACATGTAACGGACGTGCAAGAACATACAATGATGTAAATAAAATGGGTCCGAGACCGAGACAGCAGGGAGAAAAAGTGGTCCGGTTAAAACCGTGCAACCGGACCGGCGGCGACGGCCCTGCCTCACCGCTTAACTCATCATGCAATTATTCATCTGTTACTACAAGGGTAGCTCGATTTAGAGCTCAGCAAAGGTAGACATTTCTTGCTTTTGAAGACATAAATCTATTGTGGGTAAAGTGACCGATGGGAAGGACCGCCCCATCAACACGCGATTATCCATGGGAAGGACCGCCCCATCTATATACGAGGATTGGTCCCATATCTACTTGATTACCATCGCGCGCTCGGATATGAATTACTAGAACACATGAGGAGCATTAGCTTCTTTTAATAAATTAGACCAATGCGAAGGGGAGTAAAAGGAGCGCCAATCTGATACGCATGCGATAATAAGTTGTGCGCATGCGAAACAACATTGAAAAGCAGGTCATATACCGGTAAATATAGACCTAGCTACAATAGTACAATTGTCATTCTGGGTTCCGAAGAGAAGTGCAAGTACTGACGCTACCCTAGCGGAAAATGATCCATAAGGACCGTAGTATATATCCATAGTGGTATATACCCTCTAATAACTACCCATGCATTGTGGTAATAAATGGAGGTTGAAACTAAGCTATAAAGCTTACCTACTTATACTCGATAACGAGCGCTTGGCTGTATAGGTAGTCTCGTACCCAGACCCTGGTTCCCACAGCTGCGGGTGGATTACATCACCGCTACGTGGAAAGAGGGTCTGGAAGAATGCTCGCATCCAGTCGTTCCGCGTGGGCGTTCGATGATGCAATGATAGACGTTATGACGGTGTACGAGTGATGTCATTGGGGTCATATCGACACTCATTTGTTACGCTCATATTAATCAATTCACGCGCGCTTCAGAAATATGGATTGCTGCAAACTATGCGTTGCTCCTGTGCCTAGCTGCAAGGACAGAAGGCGGCTTGATAGTCCATCACTGTGGCAGTGTCGAGCTGTACTATTTGATCTAACCTGCGATGCCGGAGGAGCGAAGAGCGATGCGTCGAAAGAGTGCTCATCTGGGTTTATTTGTAAGAGATGCTTGAGCCTCACTGCGAGGTATTAGGTGTAAGTAAACATTGTTTAATGGTGGGTGGGAATGCAACCCACTGCAGGTCCACAGGGAAAAAAATCGTGTTCCGGACCTTGGGTTTTAACCTATCGACCATGGGATCTGTTCCATCAAACGTATTCAAAGACTTTGAATACGTTTGATGGAACAGATCCCAAGGTCGATAGGTTAAAACCCAAGGTCCAGAACACGATTTTTTTCCCTGTGGTCAGCTAAACCTTACCCTTAGATAAAGATCAAAGGCCTACTAAGCATACAATCCCTCCCCAGCATACAGCCCTAAAACCACAAACACCAAACAGGCTGGTTCCAGTATGTATAAGGTAGGTCCAGGAAAGGTGACTCAGTAATCAGCCACTGCAGTTCACAAGTCCATCTGACCCACAGTAGGCCGCCTTCAACCCTTTCGCATTAAGATTTGCTACCTATAAACACAGCTTTACAGTGCGCAATCATCTAGTACCTGATCTTTCATCAAAGCAATTAGTGGTGTGATCACGATGCTAGCAACCAACGCGTTGGTATAGATTGTCAAATGCCAAGAGTATCACTTCGGAGCAAAACGCTTATAAACATGTCCTTCCATCAGCATTGGGCTGGTTATGACGTATAAAGGTGTAGCCCAAGCTCTCGCTAGCGCATACGATAACTGCTTCGATATTGCAATAACCAAAAATTAACAAATGATTTCCAAATTAGTGTTAAAAAGTACACCATGCGTGACGTCACGAGTGCTCTGCATTCTGATTGTGCGTCTAAAATCAGGCGCACACGGAACGACTGGATGCGAGCATTCTTCCAGACCCTCTTTCCACGTAGCGGTGATGTAATCCACCCGCAGCTGTGGGAACCAGGGTCTGGGTACGAGACTACTGTATAGGCGGGTGCTGTCCACATGCATAATAATATGCAAACGAATGCAAAACCCCTGATGAGTAGCGAGGCGCATAGCCCCACGAAACGCGTTGGGTTCAATGTAATGGCTATTAAGTAGAGCATTTACAAATTTGCGTTTGTCCACATCCATTAAAGTTGATGGAGTCTCAAAAATGCTGGGCTGACGCCATATCAGATAATGAAGAAGGCAAAGGGCTATCAAGCCCTGAAGATGATGAGAGCAATAAGCCCACGAAAAAGAGAAAAATCGGTAAGACAACTACTAAATCCAATCAGATAAGGGATTATCCCATCTCTTTATCAATAGATGACATGGTTCAAGCAAAAGAAGTGGAAAGGAAACTGGCAAGAAGACTTTCCCCTACTCCAGGCCAAACATGCAAATAATGAAGGAACTACAATCGGTAGGAGACCACGGGCCCTCCATTGCCCCGAGTAATTTTACTCGGTTGAGCTAGCCGCTCCCCCTATTCCCATTGCCAGGGTGCCGTTCAAGAGCTATTTTCCTCCTTAATGGAGGAAACCATTAAAAGAGACCCAAAATTTTGGGCCCATCATATTATTTATAAGAGGATACACGTTGGTGTTCAAATAAATTACGCGGTAGCGGTATGCATAATGACGATACAGATATGTTAGACCTTAAAAGCAGTGGCAAATGGCTTATTTATAAAAGGATACACGTTGGTGTTCTAATTAATTACGCGGTAGCGGTACCACAAACTGATGCATAAGTTGAGTCCCAGTGTTGCCGCGATATATCGCGAAATGCGATATATCGCGATTAAATCTTTATATTGCGAAACGCGATATATCGCGATTAATATGTATTCATTTCGCGGCGATTTTTACCATACATGTTTACGAGAGTTAAACCGACTTCAAATACGGGTGAATTGAAAGAAATCAAGGGTTAAATCAAGGATGCCGGTGATATGGTAAAATGAACGCCATGAACGGTAATGAAGAGTATAATCCCTTAAAATAGGTTTTTATTTTGCCTTAAAAAGATGCATCTACATAGCCTTTCCGGTAGGATGCGCCACCGCTTCTTTTGAACAATATTTTTCGCGGTAGAAAATACTCTTTCTGCTGGTGCAGTAGAAGCAGGAATGGACAAGTATTTCCTCGCCAGTTTGGCTATGGTGGGGAAGCATGACTCGTGATTCCTCCACCATAGCAATGGGTCATCACTTCTAAAATTCGTTTCTGCTGTCTTCAGATATCTTTCCAATTCGTCTTGAATTACTTTCAGGAGATCATCAGCTTCTACTGGCTCTAAACCTGTTGAAAAGTGCAAGCGAAGCACTGACAGGTGACTAGTTTACCTTTTGGCTCAGTGGGTATTTAAACAGGTTATGGGCCCAGAACGCTGAGTTCGAATCCCGGTGATGTGGGGTTTTTTTCTGAGCAAAACACCCAGACCAAATCGAAATCAAAGGAGGGTTTGTGGTCGGTCTAGCAACCAAGAGAGTGATCAGTGTATCGCTTGAGGGGGTGTGTTGAAAAGTGCAAGCGAAGCACTGACAGGTGACTAGTTGACCTTTTGGCTCAGTGGGTATTTCAACAAAACCTTCATCCAAAGAGTAAATTGAAATCTTCCTCTTCTGAACACGCTGGCTTCTTTGCTGGTGGCTCTGCCTCTTCTGATTCATCTTCCTCAGCCGTAGCAGGATTGACACCTAAAACATTGATCATTTCTGTTTTCAACTGCTGAACAATTCTGTTTTTATCAGCAGAATTCAACCAAGACAGGCTTTTATGCCCTGGATGAGTGATTGCCCCCATACACAGAAGGAGTCGGATGGATTGCTGAACAATTATAGGGAGATCACTCCATCGTTCTCGTAACTGCCAGTGAACTGGTGGCATGGCTCCCTGAAGTCCCTGTACAAGTGTGGTAACAATCCGAGAAACACTTCCCAAAGTGGGATAAATTTCACCCTGCAAGAAATCAGTAGCTATCTGGAATGGCTTTAAAAGGGCACATAACTTCTCCACAGCAAGCCACTGTTCACCAGTAGGAACAAGATTAGCATACTTGCTCTCAGCCAAGACGTGGTTGATGGCATTCTTCAGCAGGAGGCACCTCTGCAACATATACAGGGTGGAATTCCATCGTGTGCATATGTCCTTTATTAGTTTAAGGCTTCTCCCAGATGTGGGAATTGGACCTTCAGCAATTACATCATCATCATCATCTTCCTCTTCAGATATTATTTCACCTTCGTCCTCTTTATCTTCATCCAGTTGATTCTGTAGGTCGAGCAAACATGGCAGATCATTGCCATCATGCTGTCTTTTTCTCAGCGCATCCAGAAGCATAGGACTGTTGTTGATATTGCAGGATATGGTCCTGAAGAGGTCAATCAGCGATGTAGCAGGGCAATTCTTTTCCTATAGATAGAGTATATCTTTGAATGGTCATGCATATATCCATGTATACCTCTAATGCATTCTTGATGGATAGCTGCAGTTTATGACAGGATAATCTAACCTGCTCCTCACCAACACCCTCTTCAATGAGCAACCTCACTGCTGCAACAAAATTTGCCCTCTGGTCACTGGCTATTGCATCCAAACGATTCTCCAACATAAACTCTGTATTGGCCATCTCCTTTACAATGGATGCAATTTCTTGAGCTGTATGTGACACTATTGTGTATATAGTACAATATTGTAAATGGCAATTTTAAATCTCTTACCATTGCTCATTGATACACCAAGGACACAAGACATCATATTCCATTGTGGGTCCAGCCAGTGTGCTGTTACAGCTACATAGGAATCTCCAGTGTGCATGGAGGCAGCATCTGTAGTAATTGATACCGACGGAGCATTGGCCATCAGCATCTTGATCTGCGTGATGAGAATAATCAGCATTGATCAGTTCATAGTCAGTTGGTGTTGTCACTCAGTGACACTCACTACAAAGTCTACTATTAAGCCGGGTTAATAACAAACCTTTGTCAGCATGTTCTGGTACTGATGATCAATCAGCTCAGTAACCTTGGCTCTATGAGGAGGGATGTATGTTCCACTAGATATGAACCCGAGAAGATCTCTAAACTCTGGGCTGTCCAGTAGAGCTGATGGCAGCATATTAGCCGTTAAAGCGTTAACCAGCAGCTTATTAGCTCTGTCAAGCTTCTCCCCTTTCATCACAGTTACAGGCTTGTCCATGCTTCCAGCACCTTTGATACTAGTGGTTGCACTGGCAAGTCTGGCAGTGTTTGTGCTGCAGCTGCTGCCCATTTCCTCCTTCCTGCAGCTGTACACATGAAAACGTATCCACAGTACAACTGCAAGTCTATTTTACCATATACACTCACCCTTGCTGGAGTGCCTTTATTCCATGCACGGATGTGATGTGGTACCTCATGTTCGAGGCATTGTTCCCATGTCTTGACACCCATCCATAGCAAATGTTACAAACAACCCAGCAAGAACCGATTGCTTTCTTGTGCCATCCAAAGTATTGCCAGACACTGCTTTTATACACTTTGCGATCGACACAAACGAATTCATCTTTTGTAGCAACAAGTGCGGGTTTTGCGTTCAATTTGGTAGCCACCACAACAATGATAACTAGTTATAATTGATAATAAATATTAATAATATATCGCGATATAAATATCACGATTAAATCCTCATTTCGCGATATATCGCGAAAGAGACGATTAAATAGAAAAAGTATTTCGCGGCAACGCATAAAGATGATACAGATATGTTAGACCTTAAAGCAGTGGCAAATGACTTCGTAAGCCATTATTCAAGCCGCCACACTGTATTTGGAACATTTTTTTCATGCATACTGCACAGAATGTATACTTTCATACTTACTTATGCATCGTGATATCATTACTCATGAATACTAATTAGCCCCCTACCCCAAAATTTTGTGATCCATAGTATGGTAAACTTGGTATCATCCTCGTCCGGTCCAATGCCAGAACCATAATGATGAGATCCCCAATGCTGGCTAGTGTAGACTATTTAATTAATAGAGAACATGTAATTATTTATGTTAGTGATTTGATCATAATAAAATAGCTATCTAATAAAATTTAATAAAAACGAGATAATTGGTGGCATATAGAATTGGAAGGCAGTGGTGTAAAAAGAAGGTTCTAATAATAAGTAATAGTCCTATGTTTTCGCATACGACTGAACAAGATAATGTCATACAAATGTGCCAATTATAGGACTAAAGAATTCAGAGGAAGAAGTTGGTTGGATACATGTGGCCCAAATTGCCCTGGTAATAGGGCGTTTATCGAAGTCACTGTTTCACCACACAGAAGGCAAGCCACGTACATGGTCTAGCTACCGCGCATTATAATTGGCTATATTTGGTATTAATTGCATTTTTGGCGCGTGACTTGCTTCGTTAATTAATCGCATTCCGAAATTCGACCTATTGTCGCCAGGCGTAGAACTATTTATAAGAGAAACTAGTCAAAAGGTATATATTTCTACCCAGGATATGTCTGAGCCACACCACCATGTGTTCAACGCTCTTCAAGGGAAGATATATCGCTCCGCTCCTTTTGAAGTGCTGCGGCCCATTTTGTTAAAACAAGGAGTTATCCCTTCGTCTATAGACGAGAGGTGTGATACAACGAACGGGATAAAAATTGTTGTTGGCTATCTACGAAATGAAGGCTTTGATAAGTTTTTAAAATTTGTAGAGTGCCTTTGTATTGCACGGGATAAAAATCCAAAAGTCGACAAGCAGATTCTAGGCTCAATACTAAGTGCAGTCAAAGATTTTGATGTCAGAAACTCCACAGAGCACCATGTTCAAGTGGAAAAGATTATTAAGCGGTTTCAAAAGCAGGCGACTTTGCCTGCGGACATATCTGGTGAGCCTACGGGTTCGTTTAAATTATACTTTCTACCTTTCGTACCCCATGAATTTCCCACAATCCAGCCATTGGATAATTTGTGCTTATGTGGCTTGAACTTTAATATGCGTTTTTTAATTGAGATGGGTTTCCATTTACTGTTTCTTTGTCTATTACGGATCGTTTTCAGCACGAGGTCGGAAAGCATTTGGTAATCTTGTATATTATCTGAACTCCTGGTTCTATTGAACTAGTCATGCATGGTGTGGCCGAGATAGGTTCTAGATTATATTGCATGGTTTTGACTGGTAGAATTGTTAAGCAATTTGGGCGTTGCTAACATTGTAAGGTGTCTGCACCCGTTTACATAGCATGCATACACACAATGAACATATTAGGATTCATGTGGCCAAAGTTTGTTTATAGAAACCCCTCCCCCCGACCCCATGTCGTGGTGTGAGATCGAGGCAGCGCAATGGGACCTAGCGCATACCTTTTCAAGTTTTCAATTTTTTTTCCTATTCTAACAGGCATGTCGTCCACAATTTATTTTTACGCACTGGAAATTAGTCTGTCCATCATGGAGTTACAGTGGTGTGAATTTTTAATTACGCGTACATTTTAATTGCACGCATCACCTTTGATGCGCACCATCCTGGAAACTTTTATAGTATGCAATCGGTCCCTTTTCGCTGACTCGACCCCATATCTTCTTAATCGTTATTCTGCTCACCCTCACACCTGGGTATTCATCCTACTCCAAACCTGACTGTTCATTCTCATCTACATCTGTATGTCCGTTCATCTACAGCGTACGCACGTCATGCAGGTATCACCATAAATGCATGAGAACATGGCTATGTTTGCACGAATATATTACTGCACACACCAGTTGACTACGTCTCATTGTGGCCAAAAGCTTTTGAGGAACGGTATTAGCAATGAGTTCTATAATTATACATCCATCTCGGCCCTAGACCACTCTAAATCTATTTTTGCATCACTCATTCAGTGGACTAGTTTAGCCTACCACAATCCCCTAAGATGTTGATCCTGAATTTGGTACATTTTAAAGAGTGAAGCAGAGGCGAACAAGCTATAAATTAATTATACTATTTGATAGCTGTGAAACGAAAAGATTAATCAAGTCGGTTTGTGGAATCATAACATATATCCCTAAATCCAAAGGCATATGCGGCTGATCAATACCAAGCTCGCCAAATTGTACAAACTAGGCATTTATATATAGTTAATTGATGCATACCTCTCATATGAGGTGGGGATGAGGTGCAGTTGGCAACAAAGAAATTTAAAAAGTTCAAGTTTCTAAAACTAACAATAGCTATTGTAATAATAAGGTAATTAAAATTTTGTTTTGATTATTTACCTGTAGAGCAGATTTGACTCCAGGCTAATCTTTTGTATTTTCTGTGGTCATTTAGAATTAAACTTGAAATTAAAACACAAAATAATTGTATGGTGATTCTCCATATGCGTTCGCTTGCACAAGGATGGCAGTTTGCACATCTGATGTACAGAAAGGATTGTTATAAAACAATCCTTGGTTAGTTGGAAAAAGCATGTCTGCAATTAATGTTACAGTTGGAAAACCACAGCAAGAAATTTTTGATAGCAAACTTAAAATGCAGATCCAATTATGTCTCTACAGCTTTAATTCAAAGAATGCATATGTTATAGTTATACTCTTAGATAGCTTGACTTATGCATAAATAATAAAGCCTTGTATTTGCCTAGCTTGTTATATCATGATATCACATCTTTAATCATTACTTATTTTGAAAAGAACCTCAAATTAGTACTGTAATAGTAATGGTCAAGCTTAAATTGATCACACCATCATAGCTGCCAATCATTCTTGATTGTGTTTCTTTAGATGCGTTATGAAACATATTGTCTCTATGTGAGAAGGGTCCATTACAGGGTACTTCTCACTTCATGTTGGCTTCCTACTAGTTAACTACATGCAAATTTATCACGCAGTTTGTTTTCTACGTACATTTTAACTGGCTGCAAATACTAAGTCATATCATAATAAGATTTCATTTTAATTTCATTGCTTCATAAGCATTTACCTAATTCTGTATATCTTAGGTGACATTGTCACGTTCACTAGGCAAGGAGGCATATATGAGAACAGTGATTATGACCTCAAAATAGTGGTGCCTTCTGATGCTGTTGGTGAAGATGAAGTGCTTGAGATGAAGATTTTTCCACAGTTGATAGGACCATTTTCGATATCTGACAAATTTATAATCATTACACTTTACTACTGGATAATCCTGAGCCTCCCACTTAAGAAGCCCGTTCAAATCTTTATGGGACACTGTCTTAAAATGCCAGTATATCAGAAGTCAAGAGAAGTAGTTATTCTGCGAGCAGACCATAATATTGTGTCAGGCTCCGACCTACATTGCTTTGAGCCCATTCTAAATCCAGACATTTCAGACACATATCCAATATTGTCATTTGAACTCCAGAATTTCTGCATACTCTGTGCAGCACTTGAAAGGGAGCCTACTGACAGTGCTTTGCAACTTTTGGATTCAAAAACTGCAAGCTGTGGCATTGTGGAAGTGCCAAAACCCATAAAACGAAGCAGGGCTCTTTATGCAGTGATTCTCTACGAGCCTTATGAAGCGCAAGCTCCATTTAATATACTAATTTATGTCTGTCCCTCCTGCAAAGGTGCAATAAGGGTGCGTTTGACTCTGATTATCTTTATTGAAATTATATGGTTGCATTAGTCAATCATTTATTGTTTTAGGAGTGTACTAAGCAGGCCGAAAAGAAGTTGAAAACAAAAGTGAGAACCACTTTACACAGTGATTGGGGATTTGAGAAGCAAGAAATAGAATTTATAACAATATGTGAACACATTGATCCAAAGCAAGATGCAGTGGTAAGTCAATCAGGATGTAGTGTTGTTCAATTTTTTAGTAACACAAGTTTATGGGCAGCACAGTGGTGTTATATTTCCATCTTTTGCTAACATTGAACTAGATAAAAGAACAAAATATACAGCTGCATTGGAAATCAGCAGATACAGATGGTTTCAAGGCCACAGATATAAAAGAACTTGTAGAGGATTGCCATTATCCACCATCGATTGAATTCTATGTGTCAGAGAAAGCCCGCGAAGTTAATAAAATAAGAATCTGTGGATTGGAGAAAGAATTATTTTTTACAGTTACAGTACCAAACACAACGATGAAAGAATTCAATATTCAAATAGTATCTGAAGATGAAAATCTGCAAAGGTGAGCATTTCATTGCAAGGATCACTTCAGAAATCAGATGAGTAGTGAGCAATTCAAAGCAATATAAATAATATTGCACTTTTGTAGAGTGTTTGCATTTTGTGGGAGACAAAAAATAAACACCCTGAGAGAGGGAAAGTTATTGTACTTTGGATTGTTGTAGCAACATGGAATTTAATGGATGCTGTAAATTGTCATATTTAATACTATAAGAAATACCTAGGTCCACTACAACTTCTTTGTCATGCACTGCCAGGAAACGATTCTGGCAGTAGTGTAGTTACATGGCCTTTATCATGCATATGTAAATTTTATAATACTGCGATTATCAAAATTAGTTTTCAACACATCCTTTGTTGAATGATGTTCGAATTGTGTTCATTTTAATTGAACTTGTCAACTTTATTGCTCCTTTTTTTCCTTCCTTTTTACACCACTATCATTGTCCAATCTAATATGCCACAAACTTTCTCTTAAAGAATGTTTTTAATACTTTGTATGACACTGCTTTTGTACAGTACCATGATGCCAAGATATTAAATACTAGCATGCTGAAGAAATAATTAATATTTTTCAGCATAATTTATCGTGCAATGAACATTCAATTTACCTTTTAAAAACTTTTAAACCTGTTGTGGGGGGCATACTGTATCTAAATGCAATACAATGTTTGGAATATGGTTTTCTCACATTTTACAGCCGTACAAAGGTGTCTAATGAAATACTATCAACTCACAGTAAGATCATGGTTAATGGTGAGTGCAATAAACATAAGCCTTTACTAGCAATGGTAAAGTTGAGAGTATGTACATGTACTTACAGCTTATGGTAAACGGATATCAGATTTTGTATGAACTAATTTGCTACCTTCAACATTGCTGTGGTGTTCCATGCTTTTCTGGATATTGCAAGAAGTCTACATAACTTTTAATAACTTTTGTTTAGCGCACATAATCAAATTATGCGTGATTGTGCATGGTGATTTAGTTTATGCATAGTGAGCCTATGTATCAAATTTTGTGCTACCTACTATATTGTAAAATGCTCAACCACAAGTACTTAACATAAATTCTGTTCCCTATGAATAGGTGCAAATATTGGTAGCAATGTGTTATGTAATGGTGACCATTCTAAAATATGGAAGATGACCAAGAAGGCATGTGGAGAATGGAAACCCATTGGCAGGGAACTTGGCTATACTGAAGATGAACTGTCCTCAATTGTTCGTGAACCAGGACAAACTGGGGAGGAGGACTACTATGCAGAAATGTTGAGGAGGTGGTTGGACTGGGCACCACCTAACCACGCATATCCTTCTATTCCGCAGCTGTCATCAGCACTTCGTGCAGTGGGCAAAGAAAGGATGGCATTAGATCTGGAAGCGGGCTATATCACACTTTCTTCTAATCAACAGCCATCATCAGATCTTCATGCAGTGGGCATAGGAAGAGGGGCATTAGATCTGGAAGTGGGCCGTACTGCCTTTTCTTATAATCCACAGCCATCATCTGATCTTCCTGCAGTGGGTAAAAGAAGGGGGGAATATGATCGGGAATGGAAGTCCTGTAACAGTAGTAGACGTCGTCGTTACTGTGGTAGAGCAGTATTTGTGCGATTATTACTATTATTCATGTCACTCTCTTCCATTGTAATAATGTTTGTACTGTATTGACATCTCTTTTATCATTTGATCAAGGCACAGAGCACAAATGTGAGAGCGGTGCTTATCGAGAGTTACGTTATAGGATATGACCCCGATTATGAAGTCATAAAAAAAAAAAACGCGACCCGCTTCTAACAAGACTCCTGACGAGCGGATGGCTTACCTTGTGGTCGTCATCGTACAAGGAGGCAACAACAAGCAGTTTCGTGTTTGTTTGATGTCACAAAACCGCGTGGTTGTAGAGAACAAAACTGTTTTCCAAACTCGTACCCAGTTCCACGTATTTCTCGTTCTTCTTGTTGTTCTTGTTCTTGCTCTTGTTCTTGACCACGCATAACTTGGGATAGAAGAAATGAAAATCGCACCAATGGCTTCAGAATTCGTTGGCATTCTCGCTTCTGTGGTCAAAACGTCTCGAGGCTACATGACATATATCGGTGGTTGTGTTAGCAAATCACGTATAGTTAAGCTTACTGCACTGACACGACTCGGATTGGGCATACTTCGCTCTTTATACAAAGTACTAGTAGCAACTACATACATATGAAATCAAATGTGCACGGTCTGGGCACTACACGTAGTGGTAATTAACTGTGGCATGTATCCGGTTTTGCAAATTGGGCATGGGCACTACATGTATTTAATAACGTGCACGTGCGTACTATAATCATTCTTGTGTTTCGATCGTTGTAGGTTTGACGCTCTTTGAAACTTAGTGAAGTCAAAATGCCTTCACGTCAGGAAAAGAAGAAAGCCAAACGACGAGCAAAGTACCTCAAAACTCGAGACGACGTATTAGATTCAGCCCAAGCGAAACTACAAAGCAGAGCCTGAAAAGAAACGGGCCTCTCAACGTGATAACTATCGAGCAGAGCCTGAAAAGAAACGGACCTCTCGACTTGCATGGTATCGAGCAGATCCTGAAAAGGAACGGACCTCTCGACTTGCAAAGTATCGAGCAGATCCTGAAAAGGAACGGGCTGCTCGCTCAAAGCAATTAAGGCAGCACGAGTCACTTTGAACAGTGAGAAATGTTCGTTCAGTGTGGACAAGCTAAAATACCTTGGCCATGTCATAAGCAGAGATGGAGTTAGTGCCGATCCTGATAACACTAAAGCTATTTTACAGATGAAACCACCTACAAACATCACAGAGTTCAGACGTTTTATGGGAATGGTGAACCAACTAGGGATATTCTCCCCAAATTTCACAACCGTTACGTGAACTATTGAGCACAAAGTCTGCATGGGTTTAGGGTACCAGTCAAGACCACGCATTTTCGTCAGTCAAGACAGAGTTGACTAGGCCTTCCGTACTTGCTCTGTACAACCCCATGGCAGAGACCCTGGTATCTGCAGATGCCTCGTCAAATGGTTTAGGGGCAGTCCTTCTTCAGAAATTTGAAGCTGATTGGAGACCAGTTGTGTTTGCATCCAGATCGTTGTCTGAAACAGAGACTAGGTATGCACAAATTGAGAAGGAGGCATTGGCAATTACATGGGCGTGCGATAAGTTTTCCATATATCCTGGGGAGACAGTTCACAGTTGAAACTGACCAGAAACCGTTAGTGCCACTACTGAGTTCCCAGCAGTTAGATAGCCTCCCACTGAGGATCTTGAGATTTAGACTGCGCTCGATGAGATACCATTTTAATATCAAGCACGTGCCAGGGAAGCTCATGTACACAGCTGATACTCTATCTAGAGCCCCTACCTCTGTTCCAGGAACAGATTGTGAAGTACTCCAGGATGATTCCGAACCTTTTGCAGCTTAAGTAATAGCACACTTGCCAGCAAGCAAAGCACGCATGGATGTTTATCGTTCATCTCAAAACTAGTGATCCAGTTACGTCTGCTGTCATCAAGTACTGTCGTTTTGGATGGCCAGAAAAACATAGACTACAATCTGAACTACGTGTATACTGGAGTTTGAGAGGAGAGTTAACAGTATATGATGGGCTCCTTTTCTTTGGAAAACGCTTAGTCATCCCCCAGGCTTTGCAAGAGGAGACAATGCAGAGTTTACATCAGGGTCACTAAGGAATTCAGAGGTGCCAGCTTAGAGCAAGTTCATGTGTCTGGTGGCCAGGAATCTCCAAGGACCTTGAGCGCTTCGTAAAACAATGCCTAGTCTGTGCAAAGAGATCTGTGTCTCGTAAGGAGCTTATGATTCCATCAGAGTTACCTAAGTACCCCTGGCAAAAGGTCGGAACAGATCTCTTTGAAATGAAGGGTGCAACATTCTAACTTGTAGTTGATTATTTTTCCAGGTATGTGGAAACCACCAAACCGGCTAGTACAACATCCAGTGCTATAATAACTGCTTTGAATTCAATTTTTGCGAGGTTTGGGATCCCTGAGATTGTGGTTTCCGACAACGGGCCACAGTTTGTGTCCATGGAAATGAAGGAATTCAGTGAGCTCTACAGATTTCAACACACTACTAGTAGCCCTCATTACCCCCAGAGTAATGGCCAAGCTGAGTGGGCAGTGCAGACAGTAAAGAAAAGAGACTACTCCTCACTATGTTGTGCTACAGGGCAACTCCATTATCATGGTGTGGACTAAGCCCAGCACAGCTTTTGATGAAGCGACTGATTCGGACCAACATACCTCCGATCAGTAAACATCTAGTACCCAAATGGGACTTCCTGGGTACATTCAGAGAAAGACACCAACTGTATAAGGTTAAAATGAAATGCACCTATGGTGAGAGTCAACGTGTTCAAACAAGATCAGAGATACCAATTGGTACAGATGTGTGCGTCTCATCTGGTGGCAATAACCATATCAGAGGCAAGGTCACATCATCAGCCAACACTCCCAGATCGTACATCGTGGAGGCACCATCAGGTGAAGTTAGGAGAACTTGGGAACACCTGGTCCCTGTACCGGAGGAAACGCATGTAGGACAAAAATCAACAGTAGTGAGCCAAGAGGAACCTGCAGTAGACAAGAGGTCAAATTATTCAACACCATCCAGTCCTATTGCCTCGCGTACCAGATTGAAGACAGGAGTAAGCATCCTTCCACCTCAATTACAGAGTTGTGGAGTTAACTGTTGGACTATATTTATTATTAGATGGTATTACATAAGTGTCACGTGATGTATGGTGATTCATTCTGACGCACTAAACTTTCTTTCGTATATTCCAAATTTCCCTGAAGGACTTTCTGTTGATCTCCTACAGCTTCACTCTGACGCACTAACCTCATTACTTTCTCCAGCGTAAGATCAGCATCAAGCTGGAAACGCCTAGACAGTGCTTTGTCTCGAATGCCTATAACTATACGATCCCTGATAAGCTCTTCCTGGAGGGTACCATAATCACAGTTGCGAGCGAGGCTATGTAAACTCAGAACATATTGTTCAACCGGTTCCCTCCAACCGGTTCCTGCTCTTGAACCGAGCGCGCTCGTAAATAACGTTTCTTTTTACGCGAAAATAGGTTTCAAAGGTCTCAATGGCCTCACAATACTGTTTCTTCGCCTTTTCAAGAGAGGTAGCTGTTGCCTGCAACACCTCTTCCGCTCCTTCCCCCAGACAATACAGTAATGTACTGACCTGTCGACTTTCATCTTTGTTGCATAGTCCCTACGCAACACGAAACCGCTTCTCCATCGAGGCCACGAGTCCACCTCTGTAAAATCCAACGGAGGAGGGGTTCTAGTCGAATTTGAGCCATTAACCGCTGCCACCATGTGACATTAGTAAACGAATGCATCACCATACATCACGTGACACCCATGTAATACCATCTAGCAATAAATATAGTCCAACAGTTAACTCCACACATCCCGCTCGGCGAAAAGAGTTTGATGCTGTTGGGATACTACATATACCTGCTGGGTCCAAAGGCACTGAGGTCTTGGACTCATGTGATCAAAAGAGACACCACCTGGAATGAAAACAGCAACCTTTACAATCTAATTGAAGATGGAGATACCCGGAATGCTGATCTCCAGCTGTACCCCATCAACAAGGCATACATATGGGGCAAGTCATTTGGAGTGTCAGAAGTTAGTCTGGACACAGCCTTTGGTGCATTTGCAGGACTGGGTGGCACCGCTAATCCTACCAATTTCAAGTTTTTTGCCAAAGGCATAGCACAGGCATCTGCATATGGATATACAGTAACCGTGTTTGAAGCACTGCTGTTAAGTGAGAACAAGCCTGGAGGTTCCAGTGTTGAAAACAGGCTGTACGTCAGCATCGTTGGTAAAGTTCTGGTAGACTTCAGTAAGGAGATCCCAACTTGCAAATCCTGGACATATCCTCTTTACAAAAGCCAAGTGTATGACCTGCTGAAGATGGAATATAAGATTCCAGTGTATATCGGATTCCTTACTTTTTCGATAGGCTTGACAGCCCAACTTGCTGTGGATGCTAACTTAGCAGCTTGCATCAATAAATGCACCTCAGCTCAAGGAGCATTAGTTCCGTCAGTTATTGTATCTGCTGCTGCTGATACAACTGGATCCATTGCTGTTAGTTTATATGCATAACATTGATGTATTAATGTTAACCTTTTCTTTATGCATTGCAGGAGTTAGTTAGGGAGGAATCTCCTTAACTGGAAGCTTTGAGTATCAGGTTACTTTGCAACTTACTGGCAGTTATGTCCTTCTCAATGGACCATTTCAGTTTTGCATCAATCTGCTTCATGCATGGCCAGACAACACGATAAGCATTTTTGTTTTCTATCAAACCAGACACCGACAATGTGCGATAAAGATGTTCCGTATGTAAGTGGTAATATAAGTCTGCATATATATTCATAAATTGATGCAATTGTATTTATTAGACAAAAATTGCTAATTGTATGATATAAATTCTATAGCCTTGTGGAGCGGACATTTGCCATGGGACTTTTGGAATTCCATATGTAAGCATATACATATAATTATAAAACCTAACTGTATTATTCTTTTCCAGCCATGTGGAGTCACAATGTGTGACAAAGATGTACCTTACGTAAGCGTATGAGGGCATGTGTGTGTGCTTTCATGCTTTAATCTCCTTCCAGCCATGTGAAGTGAAAATGTGCTCGAAAAATGTTCCATACGTAAGTGAAGTGCATAAATATTTTTGCTAAAAGGTCACATATTGTTTATAGTTATCATTGTGATCATTCGTGGATTATTTATATATGGATGTTTATACAACCTACATATAGCCATGTGGATTTGAGTGGAGTGATATACACAAGTGGGATGCAGCCTCGAAGGAATGGATGCTACCAGGCCAAGATAAAACAACCTTATGGAGTAGCTGTGATCCTAACAACCTCCTACATTTAGCACATTTCTATATGTAGGATATAGTATGTTGTTCGTGTGCTAAATACAGGACTATTCCATTTTCCCTCATTATTAGACCCTTGATTCCTTTCTTTTTACACCACCATTACCTTCAAATCCTATATGCCACCAACTTTCTCATAGAGAATGTTTTTTATTTACTTGTACAATAGAGACTCAATATGCATACAATATGGTGATATTTAGCTACTCTGAGGGAAGTATAACATACAAAGAGAGGAGATGTGCATCAATAAAAGGACAACAAGTAATAACACAAAAGCATAAAATGTGGTAGAATCAGAACAGTCGACATGTGAGATATTGTACCGATACAAATTAGACAATTTTTGACAAACAGATCACAAGGCCAATTGTAACGAAAATGCTGAGACTGATTTGTCACACATTCCACTAATTATGCAACAGATCTAGAATTATAAAATTATGTCATCCTTACTCTTATTCGAAACGCCTGACTTAGTTCTCAACATTTAGTGCTACCTTCGACAATATCGTTCAATGCTTCAGCACTTCATAGCATCATTTCCCCATGACTGGAAGCTGATTGAAATGGGTGCGATGTTCTTATTACGTGATAATAGCATTCTGCAATATTGGAGATGAATGTCGAAAACGGATTGCCAGGAAGGAAACTTGGCTTTACAGACTATGATCATGGACTAACTACAATATACGAAAGACTAGGGACGAGGTTTACTACTCGCCATGTTGAGGAGGTGGTTGGAATCCGACTGCATAGGCAACACCGAACCACGTCCTTCCTTCTATTTCACATGTGTCATCAGCTCTTCATGCTATATGGGAAAGGAAAGAGGGCTTTGGAACAGGAAAATTCCGTAGAGTACGTGTGCTAATCCCCCCATCCGCCCCGCTTTGAGCATAGATTAAAGACCTTACGGAACGGGATTGGAAACGCTATATCTCAGCGAATATACAGGATGGTGCGCGATTGGATATTGCAGCAGATGGATTTTGGGGGAGTCGGCGCGGTTTGAAAGGGTATTTTTTGATGTAAAGGTTTTTAATCCTTACGCCCCCTCAAATCAAAAGACTCCTTTATCCGCATGCTACCGTAGCCATGAAAACGAGAAAAAGAGGAAATATGACCAACGCATTCGTGAAATTGAACATGCCTCTTTCACTCCACTTATTCTCTCTTGCACTGGTGGCCTTGGGCCTCAAGCCACAACAAGCTATAAGCGTCTGGCCTCTCTGCTATCTGCCAAATGGAATCAGGCCTATAGCCTAACCATCATGTGGTTGAGATGCCGCCTTGCCTATTCATTGCTGCGAAGTCCAGTTATGTGCATTCGAGGGGCACGCTCTCACCTTGGCCATTATATGTCTGCTACACAACCTCCTCTTGACCTGGTGTCAAGGGAAGCCCTTCTACTTGAACCATAAATTTTGATTTTTTGTTTCCTTTTCATTTATGTGTATAGTTGCTTACTAATATAATAATTTAAAGAGAAAAAAAAAAAAAATTGCAACGCATCGACACTGTTTCGCGTAAATATGACATCATACACGCTTTCTAAGTTACTGATGCTGTACGTATGGATTCATCGGAAGAACGTAAGACCACTGACCTATGGTTGTAATGTGTGACTCATAAAGTGTATGTATTCACACAATGATCGACATGCAAGGTATATCAAGGCAGCAGTTAAAGCTGTGGTTACAGAAGAAGCGTTTAAAGTCGAGTCCGAGTGCACAAGTGCAGCGGTGTTCAACATTGTCACACATTTACACAGAAAAAAATTCATGTATACTGTAATCACTGCTTGGGGCAAAGTTCACTTCGTAGGGCTCTCGTCTTTGACATTGTTTTTTTGTTGTGCCTGTTTGTATAATTCCAGGCAGGTGCTTGCTAATCCGAATCCTCTAACTGTCACGTATAGCTGCATCATTTCCTGCAGTACGATTTTGACACTTCCTCTTCTACCTCTGCACCAATGATATACCACTCAAAGAGTCAGTCATTGTTGCAGAGTATGGCTCAACACATGTTGAGGCACCTTCTATCTTGTTGGATGAAATAGTTAAATGTTTACGAACAAGGTCTTCTATAATCACAAAAACTTTGTAAGTATATAGTTATATAGTGTACAGACCTCCTCGATTAATCCCGTCAACCCATTTCTCACTTTCACTGTCGCCACGTATACTCGTTGTAAGGCTGCAAACGTGTTTCTGCTGCAAGTATAGTACCATGGCATTAAAAAGAGAAGGAATGTGGAGGTCATTCCTAACTCTCAGAACATCAGATACATTTGTAAGGGATTGGAAGGCTTTTGTACAGAAATCTGTTAACTTAAAGGCATACCCAGCCTTCTAGCAATTCGATACCGACCACATTTTCTACTATATAAAACTGGAATTTCCATTTATAGAGCAGATAATTGGGGTCATGCATGCGTCCTTTAACTGAGAACAATGTGCTCTACGTTAGGCCACACCAAACTAATCTCTCCACATTATATTTATAGTATGCGGGCGGGCGGGTGATTAGGACTTCAGGACTGCATTATTCCGGCTACATGTACATCAAATTGATTCAATGTCACCTGCTTATAAGACATTCTAAAACATACTACATACAGCTTGTTTTATATCATTTCTATTCTTCTAGGAAGGCGCGAACGGTTCTTGCGGGGGCCTGGTCGGGATGGGTACCCATTCCTCCCTAGCGAGGGAATGAGGGAGGGCTGTAAGCCTACCCAGAAGCTTTGCAGCTTTAACATTTGTAAATTCTTGAAACTGATACTATGGCGTTGGGCGCTGCAGGGTTTCAAACATCAATTTGATGGGACAGCATGCAGTGCATAGCATTACTTGTTATAAACTGACATGCAGCATTGAATTATATATAAGTCCAGCTGTCTTCATACTACTACTTATCATAGTATACTATCATTAGAGCGCCTTTCATGCAGTTCTAATTTCTGTTCAAACAGGGTTCGATGTATGTGATTGACCTAGAATGCTCCGATCCTTGTGCTGGTTACCATTTGTGGCCTGGCTGATGTTTAGTATGAAAAGGTCACCTTCAGGCTCGTTCAAAAAATAAGACTATAGTTCGCTCTGGTCATGTGAGATGCTATTGAATATGATTATGTACATGAATATAATTATAGTCACAATAGGATGCGGGCGGGACCAGAAACTAAAGATTAATTTGGTGTGGCTTTATGTTGTTGGGTACGTAATCCGTACGATATATAACAGAACGGAATCAGGTTCACACCCTCAAAAAGAGGAGGTGATGTTTTTAGTGATGGAGTTTGCAGGTGATGCTCACAACAACAGTGAAAGGGAGAAATGGGTTGACGGGATTAATCGAGGAGGTCTGTACACTATAAGTGATCAGGCTTACAAAGTTTTTGTGATTATAGAAGATCTTGTTCGTAAACATTTTACTCTTTCATCCAACAAAATAGAAGGGGCCTCAACATGTGTTGAGGCCATACTCTGCAACAATGACTGACTCTTTGAGTGGTATATCATTGGTGCAGAGGTAGAAGAGGAAGTGTCAACAGTCGTACTGCAGGAAATGATACAGCTATACGTGACAGTTAGAGGATTCGGATTAGCAAGCTCCTGCCTGGAATTATACAAATAGGCACAACAAAAAAAGCAACGTCAAAGACGAGAGCCCTACGAAGTGAACTCTGCCCCAAGCAGTGATTACAATATACATGTACATGAATTTTTTTTCTGTGTAAATGTGTGGCAATGTTGAACATAATGTTGAGTTTTAAGTCATCTACTTCGTCTGAGCCGTTTAGGAAGAGGACCTGGCTCTGCCAAGTCACTATCAATGGTGACACCACCTCGACAATTGCCACGTCACGTATAGCGTCACATGTAATAGAGACAACGTGCAGTGCTTGAGTGTTGCGGATGAACTCAGATGATGATGGATTCCCGTTGGCTCTTCCTCTTTGTCACTGTTGTCCAAAAAAGTTTTCCAACGGGTCTTGACAAATTCTGTTTCCCAGAAAGACAGTGACTCCTGGAATTGTGAAAAGGTACCGCACCAATTCCACAAAAGACATCGCTGAAAGAGTAAGTATTCACTACATGCAACATGTAACATAATCATGTCTACCAGTCAGTTTGAGGTCCTGCCTTGTTTCTTTGCTTAGAAACATCTTGTTCTTCTGTGGCTTATCAAAACCCTCCACACAATTTTCCCATTCGTCAAGATAAGGTAAGAATACCTCACTCAACCACTACAATAGTTGATGGAGTGCATATAAAACCGGACCTATGTAAAGGTATACCGTACAATTTACCTTCAGCTTCCAATATTAAAGATATTTCTGCAATTACAAAACTCTTCATATAGTCACGTGCTACAATTACGGTTGCCAACATAATAGTAACTGCGTAAAATAATATATCGTTATTGCAATTGGCAGATACGCTTTCGCTCTTTCACAGGAAAAAGTTTCGTGTTCCTATCCTTGGATTTTGATCCACATTTCCTCGGTGGAATGGCTTATGTCAACATTGTACCTTATTTGTTGTTAGCAAAGAAAACTGCGAAGGATGGTAAGACGAACCCGTGTTTAGTACTATACCTGCCTGCCGGATACGCTTTCGTTCTTGCCAAGGCAATTTTAATCTGTTTTCTCAAAGCTTATGGGGGCATTCCTGGAATTTGGTCCCCCTTGATCTGCGGCGCCAAAAGCTGTCCTGGGGATGTGTGTATGCAATTTTGTAGGCCTAGTTCGCGGTCCCTATATAACTACCAGAGGCGGATCCGAGGGGGGGGGGGGGGGGGGGGCTATGGGGGCTGTAGCCCCCCCCCCCCCCCCCCCCCTTTCGGATAAGTAACGAAAATAATTACGACTAATTAACTACATGTATATACGCGCTCACTGCATGTATTTTTATAATGCTATACCTGTATTAACTTATGCGCACAAAGTGAAGCATCGTTCCTACTTGAACCGAAATGGTATTTAATTAGTGCCCCATGCACAGATTTAGAATACAACTTTTTTATAATAAGCCCCCCCCCCCCCCCCCTTTCAAAAATCCTGGATCCGCCCCTGAACTACGAAGGCTGAATCTAACTAGGCCCTGGCCCCAACTCGAACCAAGCACTCAGCCGCGAACCAGGCGTACTAGTACTACAAAAGCACTAGTATGACTTGCTCGAGGCTGTATGCCTAGTTCGAGCTCGGCCTAGTTAGGTTCAGCGGTATGATCGATAGAGCAAGTCGCGGTTCATTAATCATTCATTCTAGTAAAGGCATAAATGTAATGTGATATGCGACTGGGGGGGGGGGGGGGGTGAAGGAGGTGAGGTACATGCATGAAATACATATGTATCCATGTACAAGACAAGTGGTTGTCTTCTTATGATGTCATCAGTACGATTAGCCATTGATCCACCAGCTCACAGCTCACAGTCCAAAGGAATGATACCAGATCTCATGCTAGCCTCGTCCTCAGGCCCTATTTTTATATTAAAGTTACGGGGCCTATTTTTCGCCCCCGTAACTTTAATATAAAATAGGCCTGGGGACGAGGCTAATATCATGCCTGCCGCAATAATGAATTGCATAATGATGAATATACTGTGTAGCACAGTTCGAATGGACAGGGTTGGGTTTACGAACGACCTGTAAATTTGAATAGTATATACATATAAGGATACATGCAGATTAAGTGTACCTTAGGAGGGCAAATGTTACATCTTTATGATCACGTACCCAAGATGCCTGACAGTGTTCCTTTGGATAGTCAGACCATAAAACCAAATGCTCCAATCTTTTACCCTGCATGAAAAATATGTGAAGCAGTGTCCACAAAGGTGAATAAAGCAAAACATTTTCCCGCGATGCCACAATTCTCTCCGCCTCATAGAACTTGTCCACTGTGCTTGTCATTTTGGAACATATACACTGGCTCATTATACTTAGTCCAACTGTAGCCACGCACTCACTATATATATGCCGCAGAGGGTAATTAAAGACGACTTTTGACCTCTTGTATCAACTTCAATTGTGTTGGGGTGCTTTTTAGCTTCTACACGTATAGAAATACATGTCTACAGCGCTATCGTTAATTCTGTAAAAAAAAATTACGGTATAAGCCTTTCGTACCAGATCTCGTATCAGAGTTACCCCCCATGCACCTTGAGGTGGCTGGCTACGGTTCCTTGGTCAAATGACAGACTATTGGTTTGGAGATTTTGGCCTCTTCTCATCCCTCTAGCTTATCCTCGGAAGTATGTGCAGCAGCAAACCAGACGGAGCAGAACAAGAGTTACCTCACCTCCCATACACTCTTTCACACCTGTTGTCTTTGAAACTTCCAAAGTCTGTGGCCCTCGCTAGCTCCATATATATTTTGATGGACTTGGTTCACCACATTGTGAACAGCACTGGTGACAAAAGCTCTCTTGCATACCATCCACTAACGTTTTCTGTTGCCACAGGTTCAGAGGGGGAATGCTGGATCAATTTTGAGGACTTTGTCCCTATCCCTTATCATTTGAAAGATGTTAAATGAGTGTGACGTAGTTATGTATAGGTACACTTAATTGACAAAACATAATAATAAATAATAGGACTAAATGCTCTCTCCCCCTTCTCTCTCTATCTCACTTTCTCTCCCTCCCTCCACTATCTCTCCCCCCTCTCTCCCCCCCCCCTCTCTCTCTCTCTCTCTCTCTCTCTCTCTCTCTCTCTCCTCTCTCTCTCCCTCTAACTCTGTCTCTCTAACTCTCTCTCTCTCCAACTCTCTCTCTCTCTCCTGCTGCCTTCATTCATTCCTATCATCCACCCATTTTGGCTGCTAGTGCTGACAGTATCCATCTTCAGCAGGCAGTAGTGTCATTTAATTCCCAGGCCCAAATTCCTGATGCCATCTCTGTTAATTCAGCTCTGGCCTCTCCCACTCCTACTCAGAAAGTTTTGTCAAGGATGGCTGGCTATCTTGATGGAGCCTTCCTCTCGAGCTCCCACCGATACTGCTCGCCTCCTGTCGCCTCTCATACTTTCGCAAGGCTACAAGTGGTCCCTTCTACTCGTTACTCGATTGGTCTTACACCTGGATTGCAATGAGTAAAACATGGCCTTAAAGTGATGGCTGTGGACTGGGTACTTCGGGTCGGTCCCTGTGCCCATTCTGCTCCTCTGCTGCCCTTGAACTCCAGTCCATTGTGATGTGACCTGGGCGGGGGAGTGGGGTGTGAGATGTAGTTGTACACCATAATCACTTGCGGTACGAGGTCTATCATGACGCCCGTCTTAGCGTTAAGTCAAAGAAAGGAAATGGACTCACTACAGACTTTGATCAAACCAGACCAGCTGAAATCCTCATTGTCGGATGGAACAGTCTGAGACAAACCTGCAGATCTCCAGGTCAAAAGAGTGGGGTAACAAAACCTTATGGGTAGGAAAGGGAGCCATTTTATTAAAATTCAAGTGCGCACATTATTTCTTTTCATGTGATAGTATGTTTAACATCCAATCCTATTATAAATAAAAATAAACGAATAAAGATGCAACATTTTTAACGTAACTGTCAAAATTACTATTAAGAACTCTTCATTCTCAAGGCCATATGCAATGGTGGGGGCCAATGCTTTCCACCACAGCTGCACGACAGCTTAATTTTATCATTACGGCTTTCCTCCTTAGTGAGTGTGTTGTTTTGGCAATAACAAAACATCTGATTGCAAATTCGCGTCACGTTCTCAGTGCTTCATGCGATTACGCGGAAACATCGATATTAATTTTGCTTATGAGTACGTGTATATAAAGAGCTTATTCATCCTACGGCATCATACACCAAAGCGGACAGGGTAACGTAACTTTGGAAAGATTTTCGCAAAAAAAGAATGGCCTCTCGAGTTTTTGTCCTCGAGCTCGTCACTATCCTAGTATTTGTGATAGGCCAAGGATTAACGGAAGGAAAATACGTGGCTAGTGGAACGTGTTCGGTAATACAATGAGCGCATGCAGCGTATTGTACTTGCGTTCGTATAAATGAAATACGTATGGCATTTAGTAAATGCATTTACGTCGTATGATACCGATATGTGCTATACACGCCCGTTCAATTAATGTTGTGACAAACGTATATGCGTCGTAACATGTAATCCCAATGTGTATACTACAGCAGGAGGAATACTGTCAGTACACTTACTCTGCCACGTTGGTGAAGGTGATGGGCGGAACACAATCACATCTTCACGTTAGAACTAAAGTGAAAGCTAGCTGCGAGTCAGGTTAATTTGCCATCTTGTCTGTGCTTGTGGTCAGTGGTGTTCAGTTTTGCGTCTGTTTTTTTTTTAATGGTTTTTCTAGAGGCAGCCAGCTGCTTACTGCATGGAAATGTACAGTCATGTTTTTTATAACGTAAAATCGTGCTTTCATTAGGTATTGTAGTATAATGGTGTCAAGCAATTAAGTGGATGCTACGTAGCTGTGCGTGGGTGTGTCATTACTATGACATGATTTAAATTTTATTAATTTATTTATTCCATAATAGTGGGAACGTTCAATGGAGCGGAGGCATCCCGAGTATGCATTGACCTGGAAAACACCGCCATCACCCCTCAGCAGGGTCTTGATAGTGAAGAGTAAGTATTTCAAAATAAGACACCTAACACTGCATGTATAATACGGTTACTACATAGGGGCGCATGATGTGATCCTTCCCCCCGTGCACATGACAAGAATTGTTAAATACAGTATACAAGTTCTTGGTACAATACGATCTAGTTTATGCAACTATCAGCAGATGCGGGCCGATGCGCATATATGCAACTACATAAAGCTTAAATGTTTTCAGGTGGAAGGAGACAAACCAAGCGGCCAACGATCTCCTGAAGAAGCCATTTTGCTTCATTCAGACATCCGATGGCAAGGTTATGTCAGTCCAACACAGACCCGAAGAGAAGACATCCATTGTCAACTTCAAGAAAGGAATAGCCGCCGCCTTTCAGGCTAACTTTAAGAAAACAGTAGAAGAGGTCGAGGAAGACACTCAATCTAAGCATATCTCACACTACAGGTTGGTTAAAATATTATCACGCAAACTCCTAATCAATGCATGGTTACACATAATACTATTATTGCTTTTTATTCTTATACCACTATTTTATTCTTATTATAGATACGAAATTAAAGGCGAGGATCACTTGATCATGTATCGCACAGTTATTCTCATAACGTCATACATTTTGCTGCGGACAAGTTAAATAAAGACTCAGTTGGCATCGAGAAGTCGGAGGTTGTTGAATACAAGAAGAGAATAATGCAAGGTTCAAGTGGTACAGTGAAGATAACGGTGAATGGACCAAACCAGTCACACCAACGTCGCATCCATCAATCTACGAATGATGAAACGTTCACCTACGATGAATCCTTTGGAAGCAATCAACTCACTGCATGGTGCGGGAATATACTCAATGAGGTTAAAAAAGTGCTACCGGAAGGCTTCCATCGTTATAAGAAGCGTGGACTCTCTATCTTTAACTGAGAGCCATATTCATGCAAAAATAGAGAAAGGTATATACCGCATGCAGACGACTTGCGCCTATTATATTAATTCATATATACCCCTTACATTCTGGGTTTATACAGCACTATTAAAATTGATCTAGCAAAAAAATCCATACGACAAAAATAGACCAATTTTTACCACAGCACTTGATTATGATTAATCTATATTGCAACGACCGATGATCCACAGTTACAGTGGTGTTCTGTTTCCTTCAGTTCTGATATAATTGTAACACCAACCATGGCAATTATATCCTCCCGACATACTAGAGTAATGCTAATAGGTTTCTTCCATAAACATTGCATGTCTCACTTTCTAGATCGTGTGAAGATTATTCAGAGTATGATGCATTTACATGTACCGAATTTGTATTTTTAATTCGTAACCACCTCCATTATATGTGCAGATGGCAATGGTGAACTAATCCAACTTCGCAAAGGTATCCCTTCAATCCAGCCATACTTGATTCGTCTTCACAACAACCTGACTGACACCACAACTAGTAAGCTGAAATGTCTTTAAATCCTCGTCTTTACCTTACCACACCACTTTATATGGGATGGTGTTCAGCAATATCAGCCAGCCGGGATTTAAGATTTTTTATGACTGTAATATTGGTGCATTTCACTGAACAACATATCTTCTCAATGGTACAACCTTTTATAAATATCGCAGATACTAAAGCGATTAGTCTTTATCTGACGTAACGGGTTATGGAGTTGTTTTTGCGATGTGCACTTGAGACATTAGCCATGCATGTGATATTATATATATATATATATTATAAAGTAGTTTTCCATCACCGAAAGACCGCACCATACACCTGAATATTCAACTGCAAAGCGGTGTACATAATGGGGTGTTTAAGTGGTGGTCTAATTTGTTAACATATTTCTTCACATTACTATTTTTAGATGCATTGATCAGAAAAATAATAAGGCTGGAGTCTGAAAATGGGTTCCTGCCAGAATATTTACCTGCTGTCAGAGAAGTTATGGATTATCTGTCATTGGTAAATGAACTCAATCTTTTTGAAGAAATGGTGATAGAGAAGGATGTATTCATCCGCGATGGCATGGCCAGCTACATTTAGCTGCTGCATTGCATTCAAACATCAGTATTTATTAATACGATTTATCCCTTTACCCAGCTATCAACATCCACCAGCGAGAAGGACACAGAAATGAGAGTCCTTCTTTACTCTTTCCTTAGCTTGGAAGGTTCCATTGATTCACAAAAGGTATACTCATCTCTGTCTCATGCTCATGTGTTAGTGGTGTGCTCAGTGATAATGCTTTGCTTCAATCATGCAGGCACTCTTGAATGCCATCCAAAATACAAACAATCAAAAGGAGAGGAACACCCTGACTGTGTTGTTGGTATTTGTTACAAATGCTCACCCTGACATCCTTTACCAAATTGAGGCTCTCATAGCTTCAAGCAATGACTCAACTGACACTCTAATCCTATCCTATGGCGCACTGGCCTCCACCCTTTCGCCTCTGCTGCAATATCAGATTGTACAATTCTTGGTCAATCGGATCAACAATACAAGTGACCCTGCCATCATAGTCCACTATGCCCACTCCCTGGGAAACACTCAATCCAAACTGGCTAACACTGCTCTTCTTAGATTGATGTCCGAGAGCAATCTCAGCATTCGATTGGCTTCTGTGTATGCTCTACGGTATAGCACCAGCGTTGCAGAGGTACAGAGTGCCCTTCAACATGTTCTTGAGTCATATCCATCAGATAAACTCATTGAGGTGGTGTTACGTTCCCTCATATCTGGATTGGAATTGGAAGCACAGCCAATAAACGACCAGCTATTCAAAGTCATACTGAACGCTTCACAAAACACTACTGAACTAAGGATGCTGTTGGGATACTACATACACCTGCTGGGTCCAAAGGCACCAAGGTCTTGGACTCATGTGATCAAAAGAGACACCACCTGGAATGAAAACAGCAACCTTTACAATCTAATTGAAGATGGGGATACCCGGAATGCTGATCTCCAGCTGTACCCCGTCAATAAGGCATACATATGGGGCAAGTCATTTGGAGTGTCAGAAGTTAGTCTGGACACAGCCTTTGGTGCATTTGCAGGACTGGGTGGCACCGCTAATCCTACCAATTTCAAGTTGTTTGCCAAAGGCATAGCACAGGCATCTGCATATGGATATACAGTAACTGTGTTTGAAGCACTGCTGTTAAGTGAGAACAAGCCTGGAGGTTCCAGTGTTGAAAACAGGCTGTACGTCAGCATCGTTGGTAAAGTTCTGGTAGACTTCAGTAAGGAGATCCCAACTTGCAAATCCTGGACATATCCTCTTTACAAAAGCCAAGTGTATGACCTGCTGAAGATGGAATATAAGATTCCAGTGTATATCGGATTCCTTACTTTTTCGATAGGCTTGACAGCCCAACTTGCTGTGGATGCTAACTTAGCAGCTTGCATCAATAAATGCACCTCAGCTCAAGGAGCATTAGTTCCGTCAGTTATTGTATCTGCTGCTGCTGATACAACTGGATCCATTGCTGTTAGTTTATGTGCATAACATTGATGTATTAATTTTAACCTTTTCTTTATGCATTGCAGGAGTTAGTTAGGGGAGGAATCTCCTTAACTGGAAGCTTTGAGTATCAGGTTACTTTGCAACTTACTGGCAGTTATGTCCTTCTCAATGGACCATTTCAGTTTTGCATCAATCTGCTTCATGCATGGCCAGACAACAAGATAAGCATTTTTGTTTTCTATCAAACACAGACACCGACAATGTGCGATAAAGATGTTCCATATGTAAGTGATAATATAACACTGCATATATAATCATAAATTGATGCACTCCAGCCATGTGACGCTGAAATATGTCACAAGAATGTTCCATATGTAAGTAATTGTATTTATTAAGCAAAAATTGCTAACTGTATGATATTAATTCAATAGCCTTGTGGAGCGGACATTTGCCATGGGACTTTTGGTATTCCATATGTAAGCATGTACATACAATTATAAAACCTAACTGTATTATTCTTTTCCAGCCATGTGGAGTCAAAATGTGTGACAAAGATGTACCTTACGTAAGCGTATTAGGGCATGTGTATGTGCTTTCACGCTTTAATCTCCTTCCAGCCATGTGAAGTGAAAATGTGCTCAAAAAATGTTCCATACGTAAGTGAAGTGCATAAATATTTTTGCTAAAAGATCACATATTGTGTATAATTATCATTATGATCATTGGTGGATTATTTATACATGGGCGTTTATACAACCTACATATAGCCATGTGGATTTGAGTGGAGTGATAAACACAAGTGGGATGCAGCCTCGAAGGAATGGATGCTACCAGGCCAAGATAAAACAACCTTATGGAGTAGCTGTGATCCCAACAACCTCCAGTGCCCAGTCATTGAACCATAGAGCCCTTTTGGCTTCGATAATTTGAAGTTCGTTAATTATCTCATGATACCAATGCTTGTATGATGCGCAGCTTAATGATATCTTCGTACGAAGCAGTTGTTGGATAGGGTTCAAGGAGGAGGGTGTGGTGGTGTTGGGGGGGGGGGGGTAGGTCTTGATGATTAATTTACACCAGCACATGTGCGTTTCTTGCGGGGAAACCTTTAATGCCTGCGGTCACAAGATTACGCCTCACCTCCCTAAAAATTGCTCGGTTGGACATTGTATCCTAGGATCGGCGTCAGCCAATCACTGCGTTCTCGGACCAGCAGTCACACACCCCTCCGATAATGCACTCTAGGATGTTATGTATACATGTCTCCCCCCCCCCCCCCCCCCCCCCATCGGATTATGGGTCCTCCGGACAATAAATCCTAAGATAATAAATATAGCTTAGGATTCTATGTCCCCCTGATACATAAAGCTTAGTTGCACAGTATCCAGTTTCATTCATTGCCAAGCTACAAGTCACTATCTAAGTGATTAAATGCCATAAGCAGGTTGGGTAAAATGACTGTGGTCTGGCCACAGTTACAACACTTTGCAATGATGAATTACGCTCATTGATGATTGCCAACAGTGCAGCTCGGAAGCAGGACCCATGATGGGAAGGAAATTAGGTAGTGACAGTATTCAAGGCACTGGTGAACGTTGAAATTTTAATTGGACTACAGAGAAGGCCTGTTTGTACATGTAAATAGTATTAGACATACTAGCAGCACCAAAATTTTGTCTAGCTTCAGCTAAACACTTCCTTTTGTCTAGCTTCAGCTAAACACACCGACTCCTCCTTATATGAGCATACCTGCAAGTCTAGGCAGGAATCTAAGGACAGCAACGAACAATGCTTGGTTTCCAGCACCTCAAAAACCAGTTGGCACTCTTCCTGCCAATTGTTCACTTGCAAATTACATTTTCCCAGTGAGACCTTAACCGTACCGTCATACATGGTCAACATTGTGCGACTTTTTTTAAGACACAGGCCTCCCAGTGTTTTTTAATCTTGACATGACATCACATTACAGGAAGCCACAGTGTCTAGTTGGCACTCCATAACTTTTTGTTTGTCCATTCTCTATCACTGGAACCTGGGATAGCAACTTTTCTGACAGAAATTTGAAACACCGAATGGGGTTCTGCCACATCCTCTTCACCCTCCCCTGATTACTCTACCAAAAGGGTTTGTGTAGATGGTGTCCGACACACCCTTGCAAAATGATTGCTTCCGTGACACTTTTTACACTGTTGTCCAAATGCAGGACACTGTCTAGGCTTGTGGGTCCAACCACACCTTGAGCAAGGCAACCTCTGAACTCCTTCTGCGCGGCTGTTTCTACTGTCTGACGACTGACTCACTCCGGTTGCTACACTAGTATCTGAACGATTCGCTCTAGGAGCGTCGCTAACTACTCTATATCTAGACCCTACAGCAGCCACCTCCTCCTTACTCTCCTCAGAAGGGTCAGCTCACTTCAACAAATCGATTGCGGTAGACTCCATTACCTGGCACAAACGTATGGCTTTATCTAAGTCCAAATTCTCCGCCTCTAACAACCTTCTTCGCATTCGGTCACTCTCTACCCCTCTAATCAGTACATGCATCATTAAATCACCTTTTAAATTGCCGAAACCACAATCTTTCCCCTGTTTTCGTACTGATCTATACTTCGACCATCTTGTTTCGTTTGGAAAAACTGGTCCCTGATGACATGCCTACTAGTTCTCCTAGCACACAACTGGTCTAATTTCTGACGCACGACGTCCCACTTCCGCTGCTGCTCGTTATCAAAACGCATGGTTTCGAACATGTCATTGACTCGTGGTCCCACCATCCGTAAGCATATGGCCAATTTCACTTGCTCCGAGGCATCGTCTTTGCCTACAGCCACTAAATACTGACTAAACTCCCTTTTGAACCGCTCCCACTGATCCGTCAACTCACCTTCACCGATGGGGGCCGGCGCCAGCAGTTTCTCCATACCCGTAACTCGTTAGACCAGAATCCCACTCCTGACACCATGTTTCGGGGCTTGGGCCCTCCTTAACGATGTCACAACACAGGATGCGAACTGATTTCTTGCGACACAAATCCAACACACAGAGCACGCACTGAATAACTACACAATCACGTGACCCCCCAACCATTACATCACACACCAAATACATCATTCATAAACAATCGGGAAGTGTTGATCCATTCATATATACTCAAGCATCATTATGTATAGTGGACAATATATTGCAGGCCAGTAGTAGAAATAGGCATAAATAGGAATGCAAAATATTTCCTTTTTCTGTAATCTCTGGCTTTTTGATCATTATTATATTCCATTGTGGTATACCAGAGGTGGCATTTCTGGGATTCATGCATATTAGGATCTGTCGTGCTTCCAGATTCAAATCTATACTTCATGATTTCATGCATTGAGTGTACATGTATCATCAGGAAATGAATTCATAATAAGGATAATTCTCAAAGAAGTAGCTAAGTTAATATGCTGCATGCCAAGATGAGAGCTGTGCTCAGCATCAAAGGGAAGGCCATACCTGCCACTGATGGAGGAAATATCCTTCAGTGGCCCTCTGGCTCTTGAAGGTTCTACATCAACTGTATTTTATAGCACAGCCTAAAATTAGCTCATATGCCCAACACCGTTGTTTGTCCCTAAGAAGGCAAGACCTTTTTTGATAGAGCACTCTCATCTGCGTTGAAGTTTGTAATACATGTAATAGCATGCACTCCAAAAACTGTTTAATTGCAATTCGCAACCACCTTATATACAACACAATCCCATTCACATACAATGCATCCAATGGGTATGTTAACCTTTATAACCTCATGGGTCTGAGAGGAAGAACCCAACTGAATGGAAACACAGTAATTAGGAAGTGTCAATAGGGAGGTCATATGGGATATTTGATACATACTACATACACAATACTCAGATGGGGGTAGTCTTAAGCTCTTGATATTGCTTCCCTGCCTAAAAACGTAAAGGCCATTGTCATTGGAAGGACACCCAGATAACTGTCTCTTGTAATCTTTGGACAGAGAGGGACTATTACTCTTTGTGACTACCAGTGCCTGTTTAAGATGTTCATTGCACTCAACACTCACGAGGCCATGCCTTTTCTCTTTCCAGAAGGGTACTGCTGCTTGTCTCTCAGGTCTCAGGATCCATCATTGCATTGATACATGCTGCTCAAATTCTTCTACAATTTCCAATTGGCACATTCCTAAGGACTTTGCAACAAGTAAAGTCGTAATATTAGTTGCCAGTTTTTTAACCCCTTCTGCTTGGTTTAAGCTAAGCTGTTCACAAAAAAGCTGCACGAAAGGAGCTGCACACGCATAGAACGTGCATTGAGGGGCACCGGGGTGGTGAAGGCTTTGTCGTAAAAACTGTCATTTCAAGACTGGTGTTCAGAGCTCCTTCCATAAGCATGTTTTGTGCTTACGGTTTGTGCAACGGATCAAGTCCCTATTAATAGCAGCTCAATGCACATTTTTTATTTGCATGTCGAGGGGTTGACATATTTGCAACATGCATTTGTCAACAGGGTCTTCTACTGCTGGAGCCAGAATAGGTGGGTCTTCTGGCATAGGCATGACATGATAGAAGTGATGGTCTTCTTGTACTGCCGGCCAATGTAGAGGACTACCCTGGTTATTTCTGAAAGAGAAACTTCTGCAGCAAGCTATATGGCTGGCTGGAGGTTATGTCTAATACTATTTACATGTACAAACAGGCCTTCTCTGTAGTCCAATTTAAATTTCAACGTTCACCAGTGCCTTGAATACTGTCACTACCTAATTTCCTTCCCATCATGGGTCCTGCTTCCGAGCTGCACTGTTGGCAATCATCAATGAGCGTAATTCATCATTGAGCGTAATTCATCATTGCAAAGTGTTGTAACTGTGGCCAGACCACAGTCATTTTACCCAACCTGCTTATGGCATTTAATCACTTAGATAGTGACTTGTAGCTTGGCAATGAATGAAACTGGATACTGTGCAACTAAGCTTTATAAATCAGGGGGACCTAGAATCCTATGGTATATTTATTATCTTAGGATTAATTGTCCGGAGGACCCATAATCCGATGGGGGGGGGGGAGACATAGTGAATAAATGTAAACCCAGTTAGCGGTTGAGCCAGTCAGTCTGCAATACTAAATGTGCTTATCTCCATAACCTTGAATGGCTTTCTGACAAAATAGAATGGCACCGCAGGCGAAAAGATATGCAGAAGCCTTCACTAATATAATTTGGAGATGTGCACATTTAAGAATGACTGATTATTTGTTCTAATGGGGCATGGGGAAGCGGGTCTTTTATCTCTGCTTTATGGTACAAGTATGTTTATTGATGAGAAATCTGCTGGGGTCCCTCGAATCACATTTTGCATGCATTCACATATTAAATGAATGTATGGTTTTATCCGTTTTAACACATACACAACACACTTGTACACACACACTACATTATTTTCATTTTCACAGCTGCTTAGATGGAGTGAGGATTTTATCGACGATATCGGTATATGAAATAATTACAATTACTAGCAGCACCAAAACGACTACAGCGAATGCTGTTGTCCCTACAAAGATACGACTTGGTTGTGTCATACATCCCTGGAGAGGAGTAGTTAGTAGCAGATGCACTATCAAGGCTACCAATGATGACCAGTGAGGAAATGTTGGAGAATGAGGAAGTTTTTCAGGCTGAGTTGGAAGCCAAACTGGTAGAGATTTAGGCGATACAGTGCAGTGATGCTGTACATGTGAGGGACCAGAGATTGACGGAGGTACAAAAGGCAGCCACAGACGACGAGGAGCAAAAAGTCCTTCAGAAGCTTGTGGTACAAGGATGGCCTGACAGGTGGAAAGAGGTGCCTACACTGGGCCGGAAGTACTGGAACTGCAGGGAATCGCTGGGGTTGCAAGATGGTATTGTACAATGGTGAATAAATAGTGGTGCCACAATCCCTGAGAGTGGATTATCTCCAACGACTTCACAATGGGCACATGGGACGAGAGTCAACACTGCGCAGAGCTAAAGATGCCATGTACTGGTCCAACATGGCTCATGACTTTGAGCAGTGTACCAGATCATGCAGGACCTGTGAGGAAGATGCTCCTGTACAGCCCAAGGAGGTACATGAGGTATGGAAACACGTTTGAGGAAAAATCAGAATGGGTCTGTTTCACACTAAAGAAGAAGATTACTTGATCATGGTGGATTACCTAACTGATTTATTTGAAGTCTCCGGGATACCGCATACTACGACAGTTGCTGTTATTAATGCTTGTAAGGAACAGTTTGCTAGACATGGGATTCCTGAAGTTGTACACACTGATGGTGGTTCACAATTCCTATAATACGAATTCGGAAAATTTGCCAAGGCATGGGAGTTTGCTCACTCTGTGTCTGCACCATATCACAGTCGGTCTAACGGCAAAGCAGAGGCTGCTGTGAAGATCGCCAAGAGGCTGTTGAAAAGAAGTCGGGATCCTTATCTAGCCTTACTGGAATGGCGTAATACTCCCAACATAGGTTTAGACACCAGTCCATGCCAACGGTTGTTGGGGAGGAGAACAAGAAGTGTTGTCCCAGTTCATAGGACGAAGTTGGAGTCCAGACCTGTACTGTGTCAAAGGTTTGGGAGAAGAAATTAGAACGACAGAGAACACCAGATCACAAGCAGGGGAAGAACCTACCCCCTTTGTAAGTTGGAGAGCCAGTTCTAGTTAAACAGTTCAAAGGGAAAAAGGCCAAGTGGAACCATGGCTACTGCTTAGATAAGTTATCCAGTCAGTCCTATGTGGTGGAAGTAGAAGATAAACTGCTACACAGGAACAGAGAGTTTTTGAAACCATCCAAGAATCAGCCTGCAGTTCACACTGAGCCAGAGGAATACCCTGAACCTAAAGTCTCAATGGCAGTGGCTCCTGGGTCTGGTCAGGTAACAGAAACACAGGCTTCAGTGACTTCTAATGATGGAGCTATACTACCACTAATAGCACAAATCTGCTAGCAGTCAGGGAAGTGGTCAGTTTGAGCTTAGATCCAGAGGGCCTCAATAGTACCAAGTGACCAGCCTGGTGGTGACCGACTGGTGCAGGTCCCCAGAAGAAGAGACCTGGTACCATCAACTGCAGTACCTACTACAACTAGGAGTGGTCGGGTGGTTTGCAAGCCAGAGCGGTACAAGGATTTTGTTAAGATTTGAAGAAACCAGTGAACTTTGGAAAAATAAAGAAAGGTGGATGTTTATGAATGATGTATTTGGTGTGTGATGTAATGATTGGGGGTCACGTGATTGTGCAGTTATTCAGTGCGTGCTCTGTGTGTTGGATTTGTGTCACAAGAGATCAGTTCGCATCTTGTATTGTGACATCGTTGAGGGCACAAGCCCTGAAACACCGATTCCCCGAAATTGATCATATCAAAGTACACTGTACATTATGCATGAATCCAAGAAATAACGATGATCCCAGCTTACATTTACACAGTAATTGTAACACAAATAAATCAGTCATACCTTGTTCCAGCTATATTATAGTATCTGCCAACATTTTACTCTACATAAACTTTACATTAAAGCCTCCACTGTTGGATCCTGCTTTTGCAGTCACAATCTTGGTCGACCCACTGCCTGGGACAATGTAGACAACATTTCCCTCACTGTTAACAATAGACATGGTCACAGGAATTCCCGGACCCTGAGGGACAGAATAATATCCCAGAATAATGTCAGCATGAACCGTTGAGGAAATTTGGTTTTCCTGTAATCAGATAAATTCGCTCATGAGGTAAAAATTGATTTCATGCATGTAAATATAAATTTAATGACACCAAATTATGACATACATTCACAAACTTCACAGCATATCCACCTCCATGTTGTAAAACTGCCAGCAGGTACCGCTGAGAGGCAGACTTCATAAATGCATTAGTGTAGATTCGAAAAGTTGTGCTGTTAGATGTTTGTTTGGCAACAAAATAAGCTGGAGTGGTGGAAAATACAGTCATCCACATTCTTGGGTAAATATACATTTGCAGGAGCATTCGTGATTATGCTAAGACATATCTTAAGTTCCATGAACACTTTTGATTTAATACTAGATTCTTATTGCGCCCATGCATGCATTAAACAAACCACCATAAGAAATTCAATTTGGTTATCATAGAACAAGTCTCATGCCAACCAATGTACCTGTTGTGTTCAACTTATAGTTCTCTACATCAAACGGATCAGCAGACTCGGTCAATGTGTGAAAACCTTTTCGTGCATCGACCATGAGTGGATTTCCATTTGCAAATATCGTTATATCTTTCTCTGGAAAAAAAATTGAAACCATACTTTTACGTTCTTCACAAAGTACTATTGTAATTATTTCATATACCGATATCGTCAATAATCTCACTCCATCTAAGCAGCTGTGAAAATGAAAATAATGTAGTGTGTGTGTACAAGTGTGTTGTGTATGTGTTAAAACGGATAAAACCATACATTCATTTAATATGTGAATGCATGCAAAATGTGATTCGAGGGACCCCAGCAGATTTCTCATCAATAAACATACTTGTACCATAAAGCAGAGATAAAAGACCCGCTTCCCCATGCCCCATTAGAACAAATAATCAGTCATTCTTAAATGTGCACATCTCCAAATTATATTAGTGAAGGCTTCTGCATATCTTCTCGCCTGTGGTGCCATTCTATTTTGTCATAAAGCCATTCAAGGTTATGGAGATAAGCACATTTAGTATTGCAGACTGACTGGCTCAACCGCTAACTGGGTTTACATTTATTCACTGAAATGCTATGAATTGATGTACATGTACATGGGCAATAAAGGGAAATTTGTTTTGACTTACTTGAGGGAATAAACCTTAAAGTATACCCTTCCACCTCCACCAAAATGACATGGATTTAAACATAAGTCAGACTATCTAAATGCACTGCCAACCTCATCAAAAGTAGTTGGAGGATAGATTCGCTGTAGATCCAGATTAGGTTGTCTATACAGAAAGAGGCAATGTTGTACATCCATTACATTATTCTGCACAGAACCAACATTTGTATATATTGGATCTCTGCAATAACTTAATACAGGTAGAATTTCACTAACATAATTAGCAGTTCTAGGGTATACCCACAGGAAAATGAGAACATGGGTGTCCCCAACTTTTCTGGAAGGGGGGGGGGGGGGGGCCATGTGACAGCTGCGAATACGTTGTCCGCTTTTGACCGATTCAACCAGTGGGGTGGGGGGAGGGGGTGCTGTCCACTTTCGGCTGATTCAACCAGTGCGGTGTAGGCGGGGGGGTGGGGGGGGGGGGGCTCAGACCTGTATGTTAAGACTGGCTACACTATATTAGGAATTTAAACATTACAACATGGCGCTTTTCTGTTGCTCCAAAATATGGGGCGTTTCTTTGCGTTTTCGCAAAGCCCGTGTGATTTAATGTCGTTGTTTGTGGACAAAAACAGTTATATCCTGTTTATTTGATACTGATCTAACTATTGTGGGTGGGCACAACGAAGTGTAACATCGTTTGCGTAAGTTGCACAACGAATTTTGTGCTTAATTTTTCGCAGTTGTAATGTTTTGTCTGCAAGCGCTCGAAGCGTTTCGAAATACTCATCTAAAAGTCTAGTATAATGATTAAATATGAGAATCCCAGAAGTAGAACTGCAGAAACATGCGAAAAACTATTCTTTTATCGCCCGGGTTTTCATTTAAGTCAATTATTTCACCGTGCGTAACCGTTGTCATAGAAACAACATTACAAATTAATTATGCGTTATTAATCCAAAGTTTATTGGACATTTAATAATCTGTGGTAACGTCTGCGTATGAATATTTATGAATAAACGCTTCCTTTGGCAGTCATTTAAATATGTAGTCAGTCTTAACACACCTGAGGGGGTGCTGTCCGCTTTCGGCCGATTCAACCACTGGGGGGGGCGGGGGGGGATGCTGTCCGCTTTTGGCCAATTCAGTCAATGAGGTGTCCGCGCTCTCGGCAGATTCAACGAGTGGACGGTTGATACTGTCCGTTTTCAGCCCATTCAGCCAGTGGGGGCTGCGCGTCTATGTAAACAAAGGGGGGGGGGGGGGGGGGGGGGGGCGGGCTGTTACAGAAATTTTGGTCCGCCGAAAATTTTGGACCCAGGAACAAAATTTTCAGGTAAATTCGGTCCGCCCGGACCAAATTTTCCTGAAAATTTTGACCCGGGTCTGAAAATTTTAGTCCTAGCCTTTGCTTGCGCCTGCGTGTGCTCGACACGTGTCCAATCAAGGTGTTGTATGCATTCAGCAAGCTGCTAGGATGGAAGGATGTTAGGATGTTGAGGGAGATCTTGTTGTGGAATTGCATGTGTATCTTGTCAGTGGCATATATTGTCTAGGGAAAGAAAGCGAACGATGCGGAAAAACGCCCTGAAGTTTTCAGTGTCGAATGAAGGAGAGCTATTCTATCGAAGGGCAAGGCAAGTATTATTTACATGTACAGAAGGAGGATGATGCTGAACAACCACCCTGTTCAGCAACAGACAAAGCAGATAACAGTATAGATGGATCTGTTATACATGTATAGAGATGTCCAATCATACTGTTGACACAGTATGGTGCTTGCCAGTTTGCAGAAAATATGTGCAGTGTTGTAGGACTTCAATTTGTGAAAGGGAATCATGATCACAATGAAAAACCTTTGGATATTGGTCTGGAACAAGCTTCTAGTATACCCGGTTGCATTCAAGGTGATGCATGGGAATTGCCTTTTTAGAGCTGTGGCACACAAAATAACTGGAAGTCAGAGGATCATGCAGCACTTAGGGAACTTGTCACATCATACATGACTCACAATCCTACTCAGCTGTCTTGTTACTTGAAATCATCTGAAACAATGGAAAACTACTTGCAAAGAACAAAGATGGATCGACAGAAAGAGTGGGCAACCGAAGTGGAAATATATGCCACTGCCAATTTGCTTGGCACAACGATATTTGTGTATTGTCCTTCAGGCACTAGCAACAAATATATGCAATGTTTGTGAACACTTTGAAACTGTGAAGCATATGTAACATATGTCATGACCATTTCAAATATATTCAATGCATGCACACATAACAAATAATGGATACACAGGGTTACAAAAAATAAATTACATGCTACTTGTGCCCAATACAGAGGCAGCTTTGCCGTGTTGTAGTACACAAATTAAACTTATTTGTGTGAGGATTAATCTTCAGTGCAGATCATAAAAAATGATATGGGATGGGAGACCAAAAATTCCAGTGGGGACCTTTTTTTTAAAAAAAAGTGGTCCGGGGGACCATAATTTTCTGTGAAAAAATTGGTCCCCAGGACCAAAATTACCGGGACCAAAATTCCAGTGACAGGGTATGCCCCCCCCCCCTCCCCCTTCCTCCTCCCTGGGACACCCATGGAGAAAGGTATGAAAATGTTACTGAACTCGTTGTTGGTCCAAAAACTAGTATATTTAACTTGAAATGCTTGTGAATCATTTTACTCCTTTTGAAATTGGCCTCAGCTAGTGATAAGAACAACAAAGCAGGTTCTCCAAAATGGTGATAGTCCTCCAAAACGTTGTGATTTCTAAAAAGGAAAAAGTCTAATCGTCTAGCTGAACTCAATAAAATAGCATGACCAAATTTTGATATACACATTCTCGTGCCAGCTAACTGAAAGTGTGAATTCCGAATAGCAATTCTAGTTGAACTATCAACAAGGTCATATGTTATTCAAAACCCCAGGTGGAAACCGTGAATGCCAAATAGCAATTCTAGTTGAACTATCATCAAGATCATATGTTATTCAAAAACCTCGGTGGAAACCGTCAACGGAATCATCGCCCCAATCAGCATGCATAATTTCACTGTGGAAGCCCAATCTTCCATGGGTGTGAATGAGGCGATTCACACGTTGAATGTCGGGGCGCGAGCAATCCCTATTGAGTGATTCAGAACATAATTGTTAGTGCGCAATAGTTTATCTTCTTATTGCGCACTCACCATAGAGAGGTGTATAAGGTCCTGGACCTTATAATCGCGTATAAATAAGTACACGCTGTGCACGTTAAGAAGACTAATCATTGGTGCATGTAATACCATTGAGTAGGGAGAGCGTAGTTGGCGCGAAAACGGACTCTATCCCATTTGGTGCATGGCAGCGGTGGGATCTGATCAGTCGAACAGTTGGTTGACGATACCACGCTGATCCCAATATCATGCATTATTAAAAACGGCTTGATGACCACGCGTTCCGGAAAGGAATACAAGAGTCCGACTATGGCGGAGGGTATGGAAAAAATTCTCAAGGCGCTTATATATGCAAGATCGCCGCCGGTACGAAGAGGACGTTACAGTCCTTTCTTTTTAATGATGGGTTGGCTGGTGAGGAAATGATGTGCCACAATTCCAGCAAAATTGCTGGTGGTATAACCTCAAAAGAGAGATAGCAGTGTTTTCTTTTACAATTCCATCTAGTGGAGAGATAATCAAAGGAGCTCCTTTGGTATACATTCCACATCGGGTGGATAAAGTTGTGCAACTCTTAGATGGTGATGAAAGGTAAGACAGCGGAAATACCAAAGTTGTTGCTCCGTGGTTGCAGGGCTAACAAGCTTACCTGATGTAAGTGGCCAACAGGTTTGATAGTGACAGCACTTTAATAGCACTTGCAATCACGTGTAACAACTCAACTAATTAGGAAGAATGTAACGCGACACTAGTATACTGTTCTGCGCAAGCGCAGCTCTTTATACTTTTCCCCCTCCCTCTTCACTAATGTTGAAGGTACGTACGGTCCATAACAGTCTGAGGGTCAGCGTTGTCTTGCAAGGTCACTTCACTCATCCACTGTTGGCCCTGCAGGGACAGTGGTTTGTGCATGGTCTAGGCACTTGTGTATCTTCTTGACTTTCATGCATGGCATCTAGCCTTCCGTCATCTTCATCATCCGTAAGGAGAATGTCGGCTGCACGATGGTACATGTATGCTGATTGACTTGCAGGTAGGCCGTCTGGCAACGAGTTACTTGACGTCAACTGCCTTCTGTTTGACGTAAGCGGTGGTAGCTCCATGGTGCACAAGGTTTCAATCTGTCGAAAATGTACAATTTGACATTCCCGCTATTCTTGCTTGGCTTGATCTTGCATGTGGCGATCCCAATCCGCTACAAATTAATGGTCCTTTCCATGGGTGGTGGAGTTTCCTGCTGCGCACACGAGAAACGGCTTGAGTGAACATCACCTTATCCAAAGGATGAGCCTTCTTGTCGTACATTGCTTTCTGCCTCTGGTGCTCCGTCTCGCATCGTTCTCTCACGAGGGCGTAGGCACTATAGGCAGGGACTTCCCTTTATTGCTCTCTGTTTAAGGAAACATAAGGTCAATAGGGATGGTCGCCTGACGGACTGATGCCTGACGATTGAGCCACCTGAAACACCTGTAAGGTAGAATTGGTGCCTTTGCTGTATGTTGTGACATACTGCCTTAGATACCTCAGTTTATTCGAAGCCCAGCAATAATAGCCAATACCTGCATGCCAATTCATAATCAATGCCGATGTAATGCGGCCTGCCTTATCCAACAACTTCTTAGGGTGAGGACCTCTTTTTGGATAAGCACAGACGCTTCTCCACTTGGATTTTCTGCCACCTCATTTTCACATTCTAAGCTCTGCATGGTTTCTTGGTGAGCACTGGTGACATGCATGAAGTCGTTGGCTACAGTCAGTGTAGATATTATGTATAACCTCAGTACAACTCAATGGCATTCACTCAATTGCTACTCCTGTAGCTAGTTGTGTGACGCCGTTGTCACTGGTAGACATGGCCCTCTTCAGCACACCTCCTCAGGTGTAAGTGAGGGCACACAGTCATGCCCTTCATAGCCACCAGCCTTAATATCCCTGCTGCAGTCTGTACAATGTACATGTGCCATGGAGCTGGCCTCACATATAAGTAATCCAAGCTAGGGACCATCCTCTGAGCAGCAGGGAGAGTTCACAGCGCCATATATGCTGCTATACACTCCTTGAGGCACTTGGCGCACACCAGTACGCCACACTGCAGTTGCAGTGGCTGTGAGAGGATGTTGAAACACAGTGCACACTTCAATTCAGCACCTTAGCGTCAACTGCTTGTTCAAGCCTGCTAAAGGTGGACTAGGCTCAAGTAAGAGAACTGGAGAAGGTGAAATATTCTCATGCAAGATAGCTATTAGTGAATTTGGCGCGATGCCTGACTGACGACCTCTAAAAACTGTTGACCTTCTCATGTGTCTCATACCTGGACACCATGACGTAATCCGTTTACTTAATACAAAATGTGTATTGATTCTTGATCTATATGTCATTGTCACTGAAATTTGGATAACCGCACATTTGTAGTGCACTCCCTTTGTGATGGTCTCTCCACTAAAAGAGTTTACGGTACATGAAGCGCATCTCGGGGTAAAAGTTTACATCATCCCCAGACATGTCAAATGTCAAAAGCTATTTTCAGCCCAGCTGAGAATGCTTTGCACTCATAGCTAATACTCTTCTTTGCCCTGTGCTTCGTAGCCTGCCCATAAATTTAATGTTGGTCGTGGTAGTAATTTCTTACCTACATGTAAAATTCATGTACACATTTAGGAAAAACCACAAGGCATGTCGATTATTCATGTTATTCGCTCAGCTTAACTCGTTAGTGGTGATACAGAATTCGTTACAACTTTATAGATTTGCTGATACTTATGGACACATGTCGCCTGATCATCGCTGTAGTATGTTTACCTTCCAGTTTTAGTCACGAAAGCCACTTCGTTGAATTTAGAACTCCCCCATTCTAATGGCCAAATAAAACGGTATGCGCATGCTATCTCTGCGGGATATCAATTTTGCGCAACGACTGGACATGCCAGAAAAGGGAGTGCAGTGTTTTTGTAGACCTAGTTTCCAGCTGCATACAACTATGCTTCCTTGATATCTTAATTTATTCAAGTAAGACACTCCTTCTAAACACGCCGCAGTTGTGATAAGACATCCACTATCAATACATTTGTAGCAATGTGTAAAACCATAATGAAGTGCGCGGCGCTGGAGAGAACCTTAGTATCATGTTACAAATTTCGATTAACCAGAAACGGCCACCTAGTAGGATTTTTTCTATAGCTGTAAAAGTACGTGGAGTAAGCTAAACTGTACTTCTATGGTGTTAACACAATCAGTGATAATTTATCTGGCAGCCAACGAAACCACCGAAAGGATGTTGATCCAAGGATACTAATACAAGTTGTCCGTGTATGTCACCCTGAAAAATGGCTGAATGGGAAAGATACCAAGTGATTAGCTGTGGTGTGTTTTGTCGCTGTTGTTAGTAGGTGTGAAACTACGCCCTGTTGCGCGGACATTTCATTATTGGAAAAATGCGCCATCTGGGTCCTGATTACCTCCATACTAATTACATTAAGCTTGGAAGAGCTAATATTACACGTAAAGTCAGGGCCATAGCCACGATAAATAAATCGGTCCGGCCATTGGTGGGAGCGAGGGTGGGAGATCATGAGGGATTTAATAAATTATAGTATTACTAGGGTGTCCCCGTTAAAAATCACGGGCTGATTATTCGTCTCGCTATTCATTTGCCAGATGAACAGTTGGTCTACCTCCTAGCTCCTCATTTTTTACTGTTTTACCCAATGTTGCATATATAATTTACCACCTTTTCTAACATACGGTTACTACGCAACCTCTATTACATGCCCTCGCAATACAAATTTTACATTATATTATGTCAGATAGTAACTACATGTTCTCGGCCTGTACGATGAGACTTGAGAGTGAACCGCAATAGCGTTGCTTTTATTCTTTCTGCATGTGATGACATTAATACCTCACTGCTGTTTGCGGCTGGACACAATTCAGATAATTGGCTAATACGGTATGCCTTTTGGATGGTGTAAAATTTTTAAATTGTAGAGCTCATTATAAATCGTACTTTTTGTGACCCACATTTCGTGCTTTTTTCAAGTCATAGCTTTGAGATGATTTGATCTTTCGTACTTCCTATCATCGCACTAAGGAAAATCTTCAACGCGCACAACCTACAATATTACACGAATCGTTGCGCATCGTTTTTATACGCCCATGTGATGGAGGCGGTAACTGATGGGGGTACTTTGATCGTGTGTAGCAAAGACAGGGACAATAGGATTTAGGTCAGCAAGTTATGACATTAACAAGACAGATCAAGAAGCATATTTATAACAATTAGAACAAGCCACAGTTTTGTTTTACCAACCTACGCGGCATGTGAATTTTTGGAATAATCGGTGCGGTTTGAATGGAGCATCTCGAAGGTCAGGAGCGATGCAGGGTGTGTGGTCGCTTGCTTGTGGCACCTGATAATAAACCAAAGCGTTCAAATCAATGCACAGAGTTTGCAGCAGATTTACACTTGGTATTCAATTAACAACATCCACCCATGCACTCAAATTCTGTTATCAATGCAAACAAGTTATGAGGGTGGTATTAATAGCTGAGATGAGGGTACAGGTGGCTGAGATGAGGCTGGTACTGGTGGCTGAGATGAGGCTGGTACTGGTGGCTGAGATGACAAGTGGCTGAGATGAGGCTGGTATTGGTGGCTGAGATGACAGGTGGCTGAAATGAGGCTGGTACTGGCTGAGATTCACGGGTACAGGTGGCTGAGATGAAGTTGGTACTGGCTGAGATGAGACTAGTCCCGGTGGCTGAGATAAGGTTGGTACTGGCTGAGATAAGATGGTAAAGGTGACTGAGATGAGACTGGTACAGGTGGCTGAGATGAGGTTGGTACAGGTGGCTGAGATGAGACTGGTACCATGGGTGCACCCAGCTTTTCTGGAGGTAGGTGGGTGGGGGTGGGGGGGGGGGGGGGGCAGAATAGGGCAAGGGGGCACCATTTGACAGCCACGAATATGTTGTCTGCTTTCAGTGGATTTCAACCAGGTTGGGGGGGGGGGGGGGGTGTTGCTGTCTGCTTTCGGCTGATTCAACCAGCAGGGTGGGTGCTGTCTGTCTGCTTTCGGCCAATTCAACCAGCAGGGGGGGGAGGGGGGTGCCGTCCGCTTTGGCTGATTCAACCAGCACGGGGGGGGCCGCTGTCCGCTTTCGGCTGATTCAACCAGCGGGGTGGGGGTGCTGTCTGTCTGCTTTTGGCTGATTCAACCAGCGAGGTCCGCTTTTGGCCGATTCAACCAGCTTGGGGGGGGGGGGGGGGGGGGGGGGGGAGCTGTCCGCTTTCAGCCAATAGACCCTTCTCGCGTAAGATCGGAATTTTTGATTATTGCCGAGTTATTATTTGACGTCACGTCCGGAGTCACATTGCCGCCTGTTTTGCTACTGTTTCTTCTTTTTCTCCACGCTGTTTGGCTTTGTTTCATGTCTGGTAATATTTGTTTTGTATGCAAAAGTACTAGCCGTAACGAACAGCAGCTGAGCTTCTACCGCGTACCAAGTGACTCGGAGAAACGGGCGCTATGGCTTCATGTTTTGAACATCTCTGATCATCTTTTGAAGCCACATTACAGAGTGTGCTCGAAGCATTTTCGAGATGGTGATCCTAATAATGGGCCCGAGTTATTCTTAGGAATGAAGTTCGCCACTGTTGTAAAACGAAAAGATGCTAGAACAACGAGGAGAATGATGCGTCAAAAGAGAAATGATTTGCAAGCATTACTGGCAGCGCCATCATCATCAAAAATGGAATCAAATCAGCTGTTGACATTACCTCAACCTTCAACTATAGTGCCTATCGTTGATGACTTATTAGCGCATCCATTACAGCCTAGCCTCGATGTAAACAATGATGTCTCTGCAACAGAATCTACCTCTGGTTATTCTTCTATTGAAGATAAGGAGCCTAATCCTGATGCCCTTTCTATAACAACTGTTGTTCACAAACTGCCACACAATTCTTTACAACTGCCATTGTCTTCTGCTGATCATGAGTGCCCCTCTGCTCCTATATTGGCAGATGAAGAACTTGAAGAACAGTCCCGAATAAGCCACGTGAGTCCTATAGCAGATAATGAACAGCATAAGTTGAACACAGCACTTATTGCTCAGCTAGAAGTTCTAGAAACAGAAAATGCTAAGCTAAAGAACACCATTATCAAAGGAGCAAAGTTGACTGTTGAGGAATTAAAGGATGATGACAGATTGTTTTCTTTTTACACTGGATTTAAATCCTACCAAATTTTTTTGGCCTTCTATGAATTTCTTGGTCCAGCGGTTAATATGCTTAATTATTGGGGTAGCAAAAAAACTACACATCAGAGAAAAAAAACGACTAAACTAAAGCCAATTGAGCTTCTTATGACCCTTATGAAGCTACGACTTAATTTAAAGACACTAGATTTGTCTTTTCGGTTTGGTGTGTCTAAGAGTGCTGTGTCAAGATACATTACGACTTGGATATGCTTTTTATATAATCATCTGAAAGAAGTGGATTGGATGCCATCAGTTCAGCAGGTCTCTGCGACTCTACCTCCTGCATTTAGAGACAAATATCCATCTACTTATGCCATCATAGATGGTTCTGAAATATTTTTGGAGACCCCTTCAGACCTCCACATGCAATCATCCACATGGAGCAGTTACAAACATCATAACACTGCAAAGTTTTTAATAGCATGCACACCTAATGGATGCATTTCGTACATCTCTACGTTGTATGTCGGGTCTATTTCAGATCTTGAACTCACCAATGCATATGGCTTTCTAACAAAACTGAAGGATAAGCCTGGCATCTCAATCATGGCAGATAGAGGCTTTAACATCGAAGATTTGTTGCAGAAAATAGATGTAGGCTTTAATATTCCTCCTTTCCTAAATGGCAAGCAACAATTCTCAGCTGATGAGGTCCAAGAAGGAAGGCGTATAGCTTCTTCCAGAATCATTGTTGAAAGAGCAATTGGTAGGATAAAATCTTTTACCATTTTGAAACACACTCTACCTATATCATTAAGTAGGATTTCAAATCAAATAGTTTATGTTTGTGCATTCTTAACAAATTTCAAACCAGTTCTTGTGCCTTCTGAATCAAATGGGAGCATGAATGAAGTGGAAAAGTACTTTGAAAATATTGATAGTGAAGAATCAAATGAGGAATATAGTGAAAGTGATTTTGATGAATAGCATTCAATGAACTGATTACCACGTTTATACTCATAATAAATGTTGTACACATGTTGAATTGTGTGATGTATTATACTTTTGAAAGGTCACGTATTGAATATCCTAGTACATGGATGGGACTAACAATTTCTGGACCTAAACAGTTATCAAAAAATGATTCAAGTTTAGCAAGTAGAGGTTTCCAATAATCATCATTGTAGACAATCCTTTCCACATTGATACCTTTATTGGTGAAAATGACAAAATCACACCACTTCATACCACCTACAGCCATCTGACCCTGTACTTGTGCATAGTACTTGTGATTCTGTCGAAGCTTCAACTCAGGATAGTTACATGCTGTTTTACATGTATTTGAAACTTGTCTAGAGCAAAACCCAGAAGTTAAGCTAGCTTCTAGTGGTGTGAGATCTCTTTGCACATAAGGGCACTTGACTTCAATAAAACCAAACTCATCTACCTTATTTGTGTGATCATGGACCATTCCATCAGGCGTTGCACCAAGAAATGGATGCGAAGCACTCACAAAGAATCCAACAGGTCCAACTGTAACATGCGTACCTTGGTGATGTTGGAATGCTATATATGCTTCAATAGCTTTTGACTCATTTTGTATTCCCCAGCTGGTAGCATCACAAGTGAAAGTGCGTGGTTTTAGAATACTTAGAACTAGCACATCTGGAGGAGTAGTTGATTTTCGATGCAGAATGTCTCCAAATCTGGAAGCCGTTATTCTGTAACGGCGAACTGAATGCCATAGTTCAGAATATCGCTGATTTCTATTGGTGTATTCTAATTCATTCAATTTTGTAGTAGGCATCATAAGAGTCTCTTTAAATGCGGTGACTGTTTCTTTTAGTTCTGATATGGATGGGAGATTGGGTGCACTAGCTGGAGTAGGTACATGACAGTTTTGAGGGTCTAAGAGGATAGATATGCCCAGTGATTCACTTTGAACACTCTTTAGAAAATTTGGAAGTAGAAACTTAGCATTGCCTCGAAATTCGAGTGGCCTGGGATCGAAATCTTCAGTGAGACTAACTTTTCGCTTTTCATTCTTGCGATAGTCATGTTTTTCAAACACCGCTGCAGACATTGGAAGATCTGATTCCTTTCTTTGCTTAGGGATCTTCCATTGACACAACTGTGATGTAACCGAGGTCGTTTCTTCTTCATCATCAAGTGTTGCACCAGCGTTGTCAGGGAGCTGAATGTGGCCTGTGCTAGTCATTGCAACAAGAGCATGCAGCACAGCAGAAACATGAGTGCAGCTAGCTGATTTCCTATAAGCATGACAAATATATATAACAACACTATTATACATAGTGGCTATATATTGCCATACCCAGCTGCACATTCACATGTTGCTCCTTGAATTGTGGTTACCAATCCTTCTCGAACTAGTAGTATATAAACTTCATAACTTCCTGACTTCATTGAAGGTGTCAGCGTAGCTCTGATGTGACAATACTGAGGATGCAAAATATGTACTTGAAGTTGACACAAACGACCAGATGCCCAGTGATTATATCCACGCGTTAGGGCTCTGAAGGCTCCTTGGGTTTCAGAACAGCCAACTCCATGAGCAAGGTAAGAATACAATGTGCCTGTCATAAATGATTGCAGTTAGAGTAAAGTGCAATAAGGCAAAGGCTCCTTGCCTACCTGATGTAACAACAGGGCACCTAGGAGCTATGTCTTTGACACTATCACTGGTGACAACTTCCCAGCCAGTGAGTGGTGGAGATGGGAAATGCGGTGGACAAAGCGGTACAGGTACGCCAGACGTCATAAAGCGCTGCTGTTTCTTATACAAAAAAGTGCCATCAACATCAAAAATCGGCAAGTGGTTACTTTTCGCTTCGTTGATTCTATGGGAGTAGTATGTACATAACCATATCTTTTAGCGCAATCGACTCACTTTGTCACTAACTGCTGCTTACTATACGATGTAGGAGCCTTAATACCGCGGCAAAGGAGCCACCATCGTAACTGTGGCTTTGTGTGCTGATCCATTGGATCACTCAGACAGGCCCCAGGAATGTCTGATTCATCTAAAACCATAGCCATGACTACCATATCTTGTTCAGGGACCGAAGCAGCCATACCGTATTCGCAAGGAATGTGACTCCGGACGTGACGCAATAATACGTTGCAATGTTATCAAATTCCTCATCTCTATACGAGAAGGGTCCATTCAGCCAGTGGGGGGTGCGCATGTATGTAAACTTTTATTACAAGGGGGGGGCGTCATTCAGTCCCGAAGTGGGGAGGGGGCCCATGGTACAGGGTGCCTGAGATGAGGCTGGTACTGGTGGCCAAGATGAGACTGGTACAGGTCGCTGAGATGAGGCTGGTACGGGTGGCTGAGATAAGACTGGTACTGGTGGCTGAGATGAGGCTGGTATCGGTGACCAAGATGAGATGGTAGTAAGACATAAGTAAGATCCAACAGTTGCTCTGAACTATGAAAGAACAACAGCTGTTTATTGCCCTACATAACGCGCCGCCAATCCCACATTAGGACCTACTAGTAACCAAGCATAGTAACGATACTCCCGGTATTTCTTGCAAACTTTTAGTACATTTGTTCGCTGTCAGAAAAAAACTGTGGCTACAAACCATTGCAAATATCTATTAGTACCTTTAGTTCCCTTTACGAAACAACCTTTATTTTTGATTTCCTATTGTCGCAGGCGTGGAGAATCGCTTCTGTATCGAAGAGGTGCGCAAAGACTAACCCGCTTTCAGGGTCCGTAGCTTGCTGTAGCAAGCTGACTACGCCTCGTGGTTTGCGACACAAATAGAAAAAAGGTGTTCCTTTCCTTGTACCGTGTTAAAATGCCGATTAGTCCATCGGTGTTTTTGTGTGATCTCACGTTCCAAAGGTCTTCGGTTGTCAAGGTCGTTGTTAAGGGCATGACATCATCATTTCAATTTTTCGGAAAACGGATCTGGTGTCCACAAAACATTGGGCCGCAAACACCAGTGACCTGTACAGGCATATAGGTTTTGTGGCAGGCTAAGTACGCGTTGCTATGTACCTTTGTGGGAGGTGGTCGTTCCATTGGTTGCTAGGTACGCATACATACCTAGCAACCAATAGGCGCTAGGCCGAGTATATAAATGAGTTACGCGGACGTACGTAAGGACGTACGTACGGACCGTACGTCCGTTGGAAATTATAGTATTAGATTGGAAGTTAGCTAGGCTAAACCGGTCCGGCCATGGCCGGACTGGCCGGACTGGACGCTACGGCCCTGTTAAAAGGCATCGTTACATAGATACAACTCCAATGATTTGCAATGCCATCCAAGGGTTCACTTACCTTGACGCACTCCCCTCCATGTTTTCCGATCCCGTCGGGCAGTTTAGCACAGTGTCAGCTTGCCACAGAATGAGGCCCCTGTATATATGTCGTCTGCACCGCTACACAGGATGAGGCCCCTGTATGTCTTCTGCACCGCCACACAGGATGAGGCCCCTGCAGTATGTCTTCTGCACCGCCACACAGGACGAGGCCCCTGTATGTCTTCTGCACCGCCACACAGGATGAGGCCCCTGTATGTCTTCTGCACCGCCACACAGGATGAGGCCCCTGTATGTATGTCTTCTGCACCGCCACATCTTCTGGTTTGGCAATGTTCTGGTACTTAGTAAATGGGTCTTATGTGGATTTAGCATCCAAATCAAATCGATATAGCTTCCGATACATCAACCTTATCCCGGGTTCCTATTTCAAACACAACATACCACACGCACGGCTGTTTCGTCCGTGACAATAGGTTTTGTAATTAGAGTAAATAAACCGAATTACGGTATGGACAAAACATGCATGGCGTACAATAAGCTCATTATAAAATAACATCTAAAGGAGGTAGTTTATGCAAAACCTGTTACAGTAATGCAAAATCTTTTTGATGCTCGCTATAAAGCAATCATTTATTAATCCAATACTGTGTATGCGCAAATAAAAGCATATCGGTTTGCAATACACTGACAGTTGCGCATCTTGGTGGTTTAAAATTCAACGATTTGGTTGCCACTTTTCTCCAAATCCCGCCTTATAAACTCCCTGTTAAAAGGTAAGAAGTAAACTTCAAAGAGTGGTTAGTCATGCTATGAATACCACAGGCTACCACGCGGCCTATATAGGTTGTACGATGTAACAAACCACAAACTGTAATGAATACCGCGTGTAGTAGCTGTAAATTGGAAGACCTATGCCGGGTCTGTAGGTGCAAGCTAAACAAAGGGTCAAAAGCGGTGAGGAAGCAGGCGGTAGTGTCTGCTAAGATAGAACGCCACACATGTGCATACAAGTGCACAAGCTTCACCCAGGAGTTGCTGACCGCTTTCCACTTTGATGTATCCAAATACTGCCTGAGATCAACCCACCAATGTTCTGCAGCAAGTGTGAATTGGTGTTAAGGAGGAAGGTTGCAGCACAAAAGGTGAAGCGCCCTTACAAGTGCTTACTAAAGCCATATGATTGGTTCAGATGGGGTGTTGAGGAGTGCAAGGTACTAGTATGATAAATCTAGCATTCTAATATAGATGTCTTATTACACCACTCCAGGGTTGAATGCCTGTCTACAAGGATAGATGGCCCAAACACAGGCCATATTCTGGTAACAGTCCTGCTGAAATTGTGGAGCACATTATGGCTGTATCACCACCACCAATAATAAATCAAACCCCATACAACCACAATTTGCAGCAACACAAACACTCTCTGTAATGAGTGAGCTGGAATGCTCCATCTGTCTGGGTGTGCTCGCACAACCAATGCAGCTTCCACGTGGCAAACTAGTATGTGCTACTTGTCTGGTAGAGTGGATCCACCTATGTGCTGCGCGCTGTCCCTGCTGTCACTCCACTGTGCCCTTGGAGTGCAAGGATGTCAATCCCGCTTCTAGCCTGATTCAGCAACTCCTGCATGATGTTATGGTGGTGTGTGGTACATGCAAGAGCAGTGTGAAGGCAATCAGCTACGACTCATATTGTTGCACTACCGTCCAACGACAGGAAATGCAACTTGTTAGTAAAGTCCTGCACCAGATGCTAAATGCTGGTAAGGAAAGCAGCATACAGATTCCAACAGGAGGGACTGTAAGTTTATAGGAGTAAATCAGCATTGAAAATTGAACAATGATCTTGTCATACAGCCTTTGAAATTGGTTCGCATATCCACACCACGAGCACCACTCTCTGAGCTCAGTGTTCTTACACGCAAGCGTCGTGTTCATGAGCTTCCGATGATGCGGTCCATCCTGAGTGCTGGTGTTGAGGATGCTGACATCTTGTTTGAGGATGAACTGAGGTGTCTGGGTGAGGAAAGGAAAGAAAAGGTACTCCATGATGCAGGGATCACTATTAGCATTCCACCAAAGCAAGGGCTTGCCATTAAGTCCATGCTTGGTATCCCCTGGTATAGACTAAGGATTCTTAACAGGTTAGCCACATGCAGCAGCAAAGGAATATTGGAATATATGGGGCAGTGCAAGAGAAAATTGGGCTTTTGCAATTTTTTTTCAAGTTTTCAAATTTAACAGTTTTTGGATACAGGATAGCGCTCTCTACAAAATAGTTCTTACGCATCCAAAATTGGACAGTGTATCATAGAGCTACAAAGCGCTGAATTTTTAATTAGCCATACATTTCAATGGCAAGCATTACTTTTATTTAGTTGTCTTGGAATTTTCTCAAAATCCTACATAAGCCCGAATTTCTCTTGCACTGCCCCATATAACTTTCACTTAATTTCCTTACAGGTAGTTGAAGCAAGCTGGGGTGTACTTAGGCAGTGAGAGAAAGCAGCGTGCCCTTAACAACAAGCTTGTTAGTGATAACCTTGAGGCGGAACTAGCTCCATTTTCCTTTCAACTCAGCAATGGTGGGGAAGAGCTCCGTGGGGCAGCTTTTGCCTACACACCCAGCCTCACTAGGAAAGTTGTTCATCTTTTAGACAGAATGAAATGTAAGACATATTGCATCTGTTCATGTAACTGTTTAAGAGATTTTATGTGCAGGAAGGGCACACTTACCTGGCATGGTGGAACGATTCCAGATGATGAGATATGGCTTAAGCTGGGTGGTGACAAAGGTCGTGGCTATTTCAAGATAAACTTCCAGATTTTCAACACCCCAGCACCGAATTCTGTCCACAATACATGTGTTTTCTCCTGCTTTGAAGCAAGTGACACACTTTCCAACCTCCATGTGGCACTGGACAGATTCAGAGGTGAAGTGGCTAACATCAGTACAATGAAGTGGAAATAAGAAAGAACAATTATTAACATTGATTTATACATACAGGGACTACAAGTTCAAAGTGTTCCTCAGTGGTGACTATGAGTTCCTTTCTTGGATGTATGGACAATCTGGTACAAGTGGTAAGAACATAAATTAAAAACATGGCTAATGCAACTTCTACCTACATGTAACTTATAGGGAAGCAGCCTTGCATTTTATGCCTGATCACCCTAGAGCAGTTGCATATGTCACCAGCAGCTAGAGGGCCTTGTATTTCTCGCACGTTGGATTCCATTCTCCTTGACCACCAACGTTTTATGGAAGAAGGTAGAGGGGGTCTTAAGAAGGCCAAGTTGTTTAACAACTGTATAGAGTACCCCTTTTTCAACATACCACTATCACAGATTTGTTGAGACTTGTAACACTGTATACTGACTTGTACATCAATATGCGTATACAGTTACTTTGCATGTACTACATTTAGGTCTGCTTACCAGGCTTGCATGTAACACAGGGGATTTTCCAGAAAATTTTCACCCTCTTTGAGGAAGCCTGTCACCAATTGGATGTAAAACTGGCAATGCATTGGAGGGAAAACTCCATTGACAGTTCAGAATATGAGGCCTATTCCAGCATGCTAATCAATCTCAGTGCAGCTAAATGTGAACTAGATACCTTGATGCAGGAAGAGGAGATTATTCATGCAGCAGGTGGCAACATACTACTCAATTGTTGATGGCAGCAATGAATTGCTTGCAACTAGTCTTCTTGAACTATCCAGTACCTGTCACACACAAGTTGAAGTCCTGGTGAGTGAAATGTGCATTTATTACGCATTCATAATCATTCAAATCCCTTGTAAAAATAAAGGAGAATAAGATCATTGCACTACAACAGAACATCAGCAAAGGGCTTCAATGTTGATGATGGACCATGCATGAAGAGCATCCAATTGTTCCTGAACAGATTGGGAGTGTGTCGCCAACACTACCATGGAGGTAGTTTTGTTGGAAACCATGTCCACACATATCTGAAGGTATACCAATATACATGCACAACAAGTGATTACAATGTGATGTTATGCAAGTCATGCATTTCAGCCCTCCAATGTGGATGCTCTGTGTTCTTGTGCTTTAACAACTGCTCAAGACACACCTGTTATGGCTGATGCACAAGAACTATTCATCAAGTTCTGATCCATATTTCTACAGGTCTCGAAATGCCATTCTCTATATGATTGCACCACCATTACACCAGATATGATAAAGTGCCTGGGTAAGTGCTTAATACATGAGTTGTTTAATGCACAGGGTTTAAACTTCTTTTTTTTTTTTAAATGAATAGATGAGGCCATCAAAATGTTGTTTGCAACTCTGGACAGCACATTTGGGGGCATGAAGAGAACTGTTAAAATGCATCTCTTAGAGGACCACATGCATGGTGGACTGGTTGTCAACACACCAAGCAGGCTGTGGCTTAATGGGAGAGCAAGGTGCAGAGTCGATTCATGCTAAATTCAACTCCTTAGCACGAACTTACTCCGGAATAAGGGATACTACACTAAAGCTGAAAAGCATAATGAAGGAGCACTATCTCAATATCTCACCCCATTTATCGACTGCAGTGCCGCCGCCAGTGAGAAGACCAAGGAAAACATAAATATTAAACCCAAATGGCGGCACTGTTTTGACATATTCAGCGGTTAAAATACTTACTCACGAGCGCGCGTGGGAGCGTAACGACAACAAAAACAACTGAAAAAACCTCTTCACCTAATATAACAACATTTTAGTAAGAACAAATAAGGCGGAATTTGTAACAAACTCGTGCAATTTATTATCATTCATAGGTACCCACGCTGTACCATTTATCTTTGAACCGGATGGCTCTTTTAGAATACATAGACGGGCAATGAAATTGGTATCATTGTGTTTCAAGCTCTTCGCTGCACATACTTGTGCCACCAAATCCTATAAATTGTGAAAGATGTGCTTTGAAAACCCTGCTTTCCGGATTACATGTGTTGCTAGGGAGTTAATTAGTCATGCTGCTAGGTAATTAACATTCATAGTGACATGAGTGTGGGCCTAATGTCCACGTTTCAATGCCATTGTAACAGCCGTGTACGGTTGCTGTATGTGGAAAACCCACTATGGTGCCATGGGTACCGATCGACGTGGCCCGATACCTCATGTTTTTTTTAAAGCATTTCAGAAATAATAACTAGAGAGGAGCATAGTTACCACACATTGGTTTGAACCACAAACCGCTTTTTACCAAAATGTTTGGATAATGCCTGAACCATAAATATTGGTTTGCTCATTAAATCAGCCACATTTTAAACCGATGGTTAGGAAAATGCTATTCCTCGGTGAAGAGTGTGCACATGTATGGCGTTCAAGCTTTACAGATACTTCCTCACCGGAACCTTTGACTTTGACCCCCTATTTTTTTAACTTGCGTCCCCACGTACCCGGCATGCGTTTTCCAATTTACCGCTACATGCATGCGGTATTCAGTAGAAACCATTTTTCAGCTGTACTTATCTGTACTTGAATTATTTATAATGTCAACAATAATGCATTAAAACAATGCAAGTTTAGTGTTTTACAGCATGATCTCCATACACCCATACGTTAAAGTATATACACGCCAGGAAACGTACCCACTATACCTCCAGCTGGGGCTCACATGTGTGCAAGCAAGGTCATGTCTAGTTACGCAAGAGGAAGTTAAAGATGGTATATAAACTTCACGTGGAGAAACATCATATGGAGAAATGGCCCATACATCGGCGGTCATCTTGCAAGTGTAACGACTCGCAATTAATATCCTCTCGTTACAGACAAAATCTGATCATCATTTCAGCATACCAATTATATACCCAACATATATGACGCAACATGGACTATCGTACGTATGCGTGGTCAATTTCAGTCATAACACATTTTTATTTCAAATTGAATTCTAAATAAACTCAAAAAATACTAAAAATTGGGCTGAATTCGACTTTTATTTTTCATTGCGCTGTAAGTATGCAACGTTATACAAAAATCAAGACAAAAATTTAATTACTCTCGCAGGTAATTATAATATTCAACTCTGCCGTTAGTTTCAATAACTACAATAAGCAGCATTTCGTTAATAAACTCATACATCTATCCACCTCAAGCCAGCCCCACCCCATCCGACGAGGGGTGGATGCGCATCAATTAGCACATAGACGACCAACCACATTTTTGTAAAGGTGGGTTATGTACATGGGCGTAGGAACAGCCTTAATAGGGGGGGCCCAAAGTCATATTATTCATCGATTTTCACCGTACATGGTGATAGGTGATACCATGTACGGTGAAATTCAATGAATAATATGACTTTGGGCCCCCCCTATTAAGGCTGTTCCTACGCCCATGATGTACAATTGCGGATTGTTACTAAGTGCAGAATGGCACATTGTTACTGTTACAGAAGTGGCGGATATGCATCAGTACTATGCTTACATATAGTACACGCCACGGTTCGCTAGTTGTAACTTAACGCGCTGACACCTATGGGGGCTGGGGACGGCGATCGCATACTGTACTCCTTCCAGCCAATCAATTTGCTCCCCCCATAATTCAGGGGAATTGCCACAATCATGACCTCATCCTTTGATATCAACCTGTTTGTATTGTACTGTCTGAAAATAGCCGTATTAAAAGTTAGGAGCGCATATTCGTATGGGCCTAAGAGGGGTGGTCCGTGCTATAGGAAAGGAACGGTGAGTCTCAAAAAGTATCCTTTTTGCTTATGTGTCTTGTGGCTTCTTGGGGTGCATAAATTTGTATATACGTGTATGCTATGCTCTTTACATCTACCATTGTATGGTGCTTGGGTTTTAGCATACTGGCTTCATCTCCTGGAAAACATCAGCTAGTATGACTTCAGGCAACATGGCCACCATGTGATCAAGCATACAGGTGAGTTAATGTTGTCCTGCACAGTGTTATACTCACCATCACACACATAACCCACAGATACTAACAAGTGTGCACTCCCATGGGTGCCCCCATCTTTTCTAGAAGGGGGGGGGGGGGGGGGGGGAGAGGGCAGAGGTGAGGGGAGGGGCACCAATTATAGGGAGGTGGGCAGGGGGGAGGCGCATGTAAGTAGAAATAAATACTGGGACAGGGGTTAAATTATTTAACAAGCATTTATTACAAGGGGTTGGGGGTGGGGCGCCATTGACTCTCAAAAGGGAGGGGGGGGGGGTGCCCATTACTCAAAACACAGTCACACTCAGAATTCTATATTACTCACCCAACACATCAAATAACATTTTTCACCCCCCCCCCCCCCCCCAACATGAGTGTACACTCCCAGCATACACAACTATATGACCCCATCAGCATACACACCCAACTCATACTCTCCACCAACCATATACCAGTACACACTAGCAACAGTGTGCACATTCCCAATGACCCTACACACCAGCATAGTTTCAATGATGGGGTGGGAGTGCCCCACACCTCCCATATTTTTGCCCCCTCTTTGGCAATGAAGGAATAACAAGTTACACAACGCATGCACAGAATTGGCTCGCTTGGTATATAGTCCTCCTAAATGTTTCAACTTAACATTTGTCCCCCCCCCCCCCCCCCCCCCCACTAATGTTTTTTCTCGACAATGGATTGTGTCACTTGTTATCCCTTAATAACAGCATGTACACACCAGGTTAGCGTATAGCCGGCCAACCACCTAGCCAACAGATCATTAGACCAACATGAGTTTAAATTCACACACACACACACACACACACACACACACACACACACACACACACACACACACACACATACACACACACACATACACACACACACACTATACATCACACACTATAACTGCATAACTGTGAACACTACCACCAGCACACAGTCCCACACATGGGGTTTCTTTGATAAAAACCTTAGAGGGAGAATTTTATAAATTCGTTGCTAAGGCAACTCTGAGGTTGTATCACTTATTGCCAAGGGGCAACAATATGGCATGCACCCCATACACCAACTCATATGTACTACATGTAACAACAAGATAACATATGCAGTTCCCTTCATACATGTACCCATAATTCTGCCTTACATGTGTTCTTAGCCTACCTCTATCAGAGGTCATCTGCCCAACATAAAGGGGTAGTGATCAACAGGATAGGCTAAGAACACTAACAGTTCTTTTTATTTATTTTTCCTACTCCACATGAAATGCTCCCTAGATGGCTGTATGGTCAATGTGATACAGCCAGCATGACAAAAAGCTTCAGCAACAACTCAAATAGAAGGGACATTGCAGGCTTTGTGTGGTCATCAAGTAGCTACAAGGCTCTGCAGACTTCATGTGATGCATGCATGTAGATTTGTGGTGTGCTTGGTATTTGTATTTGGTGGTGTAAGAACTGTATGTGTGAATGTGGATAGTTGCTGGTATTGAACTTTGGACAATGATGGACTTGCTGAAAGCAGACAGGAGGCTTGGTCTTTTAGATAAGAACTATGTACATAGGTAGTTGTGGGTGATTATGTAAACTTTTCCTTCCCACTTTATAAAAACTGACCTGTTGAGTGTGTAGCAATACAGATGCCTGTACATGTAATAATATAACATCCAGCCATTTGGTCATATTTTTGCAGTTGAGTATCCACATGTGTGGTATGTCATCATAGTGTGTAGCCCATTACAAAATTTTTCATAGTTAACCTTTATTCTCCCGCTAATCGTCCTTATTTAAGACCGCCTTTTGTCCTTCAATAAGGACGACTGTTTACACTATGTTTTTAAATGACTGATCTGTATTTTAGCAAAGTAAAGACGTTTTTTCATGCTGCATTTATCCTTGATTACATTAAAACACAAATTTTGTGTACCTACCCATTACGTAGCTGAGTAGTACCGTTGAAAATGTAATAGGTTTGATGGCAGACTCATAAGTTTGACATCGAAAATCAAGCGGTTTAGATTCAGTTATCTATAAGTTAAAATCTAGTTGTCTCCTATTTCGGATGTATTAATTTTCAGAAACCTGAAGCAATTTACATTCTAAAGAAAATATATAAATATTTGCAATAACCTTGTATAATATTGCAATTAATTTGCTTTTATTCTTGCTCTCCTCAATTAGACATCCGTGTTTAGCAACATTTTACAGAACAGTTTAACTTGATGAAACATACCTCTTCTTATGCCCACTTCCACATACCTGCAATACCGTTACTTTCTTTCCCGTTGTTGTTTTGAGCCTACCTACTACACGCGAGCCCGCCTTTATTGACTGCTTCGCCATTTAAAAGTCACCCTTGTTTGGCCAGATTTTACTGATAAATACCCATTAATAACTAGATTCTGCATGCAGTTTAAATGTACTAAAATGTAAACCACCAATCTTACCTGATTTTTATGGAACTTGAATTTCGTCATTATTTAAGGACAATGGACTTAAATAAGGACGATTGGAGAATAAAGATTAAGCATATTATCAATTCTATGACACCATCATAAATAAACATGCATGTACATTTATGCACATCACCCAGGCCTGCACTCCTATCAAGACAGCAAGTGCCAGGACCATCAAGCGTCGATGCATACAGATGCAAAAAAAAATCCGAAAAATTCTCATTGTTGTTGAAAGCATCATCACCTGCTGACAAGGCTCAGCTGCTCTCTGTGTCAGCACCTCATGCTGCATCCTGGCTACTGGTCATACCTCCTAGTCTTGACCTGAACTTTGAACCCAATGAACTGTAATTTCAATGGTGGCTAGGGACGGAGATGGCTAGAGGCACCTTGTGCCCTGGCACTACTACCTGTAAACGGGGTGGTGATGTTGTCACTGCATGGCCACAACCATCTGCGTTCTGCCATCATGTCCATCTTGGCAGTACACCAGACTTAAGCTGCCCGGCCAGTGGATGTATTTCCTCTCTCCCAATCGAGGACAAGTACATCCGCTGGCTGGGTATGGCTTAGGTCTGGTGTAATGGTACTGCCCGACTCTACTCTCACTCCTGGAAGATGGGCACGATGGCAGAACTCAACATACACGTTACGCAGATGGTTGTGGCCATGCAGTGACAACATCACCACCCTGTTTACAGGTAGTAGCGCCAGGGCACAAAGAACATGAGGAGCCTCTAGCCATCTCCATCCCTAGCCACCATTGGATGGAGAATTACAGTTCATTGTGTTCAAAGTTCAGGTCAAGACTAGGAGGTGTGACCAGTAGCCAGGATGCAGCATGAGGTGCTGACACAGAGAGCAGCCGAGCCTTGTCAGCAGGTGATGATGCTTTCAACAACAATGAGAACTGGTGGGTCTTCTAGTTTCTTTGACAGTATACCCTTTGGTAGACGGGTGAGGCTGTGATGGCATCCACAGAGATTACTTCAGACAGGGAGACTATGCCTTATATTTGTGTCCCATAAAAAAAATATCAGTCCTAACAAGATCTGTTTATCACGTTCCGAAGCAATTCATTACTTAAAACAAAAGATTACATATAATTAAGTGGCCAGAAAGCAATAGGCCCACACTAATGTATCACTAACTCCAATACTCCTAAATCAAAGTTCAACTTGACTGTGACCTATTTTACATCTTGCAGCACTCTTTCAGGCGGGAGCATGTCAAATAGTTCAAGAGCGCTGACACTGAATCACCAACATAGCTACACACTTGGTTCTTCATCAGTGAGTCTCTACAAGGCTGAGAAAACATGAAGGTCAAGAACATAGAATTTTTTTTTTGTACTTGTTTGTTTATGGTGCTATTATTACTTCAAACGATCAATTGTATACACATGCACACACATATACATAAAACACACACAAAATACATACATGTACACATATGTATATATACACATATGCATGTACATGTACAGACATACATAAAACACACACATACGTACAAGTACACATGTGTACATAAAACACATACATGTGTACATAAAACATACACAAATACATACATGTACACACATACATAAGGGGTTGTCCATAAAGTACGTCACGCTTTTTTTGACCATTATGGACCCCCCCCCCCCCTCGTCACGCATTATCCCATACTGATGGTATACTTAATGTATGCATCGTCACGCTGACTGAGACCCCCCCTCCCCCTTGCGCGTGACGTACTTTATGTACGGCCCCTAAAACATGCACACATACATGTACACATACACATAAAACACACACTGATACATACATTTTCACATATATACATGTACAAAAAACACATACATGTATGCACACATATTTATATATATGGGACAGTTTCCAACAAAATTTTTTTATTTCAAAATTGCCTTGCGTTTGAATAACTATAACTTCCGACCGGTTAAGGCTAAGGACTTCTTATTCTCAACACTTCATAGTACACCATTTCTGTATCATGGTGAGATACATTTTGGGGTATTGCAATGTGTGATACCCCACTAGGTTCAAACCCATCAAATACCTTCCGGTTCTCCTGTAATCAAATCACTTTTAAAATTCGGTTTGTGGGTAGAGAGGTTCCTGTACCTATCACGGCAAGTTGTGTCCCGCTATATCAAGCCGGAAAATGTGCATGTAGGGACCTCTCTATTTGCAAACCGAATTTGAAGCGATTTGATTACTCCTACTGAAAGTTATGGTAGGTTTGAACCCGGTGGAGTATTGGACGTTGCAATACTGGCACAGAGCAAGTGCAAGGCCCCATAATGTATTTTAATGGTGTGGTATGAAGTGTTGAAAATAGGAAGTTGATAGCATTAATCATTTGGGATTCAAACGCAAAGAATTATTACAACATTTTATACAGTCATTGTACAATATAATAATTATATGTGATGGGTCGTTTTCGTGGAAACTGTCACATATACACGTACATGCATGTACGTACATACACATATGGGGCAGAGAAAACATGGTAGTTTTCAAATGTTATAGTTGACACAAATCTTATGCACCTCAACTTAAAGTCGGACTAACTGTTGCAAAGTTAAAAGTTAATATAAGCAATGGGAAAGGTGCGTACCGCCAGTGTATGACTGCTATTGTACATTTGATGCTTCCACCATTTGTACCAGACGTTACCATACATGTAGATAGTTTAGAGATCTATGACGTTACCTCACTATGTGTATTATATTAAAGCTTTATCAGGCCACCCCCCTCCCTCGTTCGATGCTTGAGTTCCGCCTCTTCTAGTTATGGTACTTATAAAAATGCATTAGGCCCGAAGGTGTCTCTCTTTTCGTATTTGGCCCGCTAAACGCGAGGGGGGGGGGGGGGGGGGGGGGGGGACCTGACGAACTTCCCTCCCCCTCCCACTCCCCCCGTATTTGGCCCCCTGGATAAATGCTTTCTGAGTATTAATCGATTCCCCCCCCCCCCCCCCCCTCCCGCCTAACTTCCTGGCTTCCCAACGCTCCGGTTTTTTTTTACAGTTACACAACCATTTAGCCTATTACGGAGTAGCTACTGTAATCATGTACGTGTCACATTCCTGCTAACCTAGGACTTGAGACTTGCAAGATGCTTCTGTAAGAAGACTGGTTGGTTGTCATGCCCACATGGGCGTACGCAAGGGGGGGTCGATGGGTTCGAACGACCCCCCCCCAAGCGAGGTCACCTTCACCATTGAAATTTTTTTTTTTTCAAATCGCGTACTAGTATTTTACATAAATTACGCTAAGTACGATTGCGCTTAAGCTGTACCCGTAATGACGGCAAAATGTAAATTAATAACTTTTTCTCACGTGTTCACAATTACTATGCCAGGAAAAAAGGCAGGAGAAAGAAGAAGCGACGGCAATGTGTCAAGACATTACAAGGTATACCAAGAAAGCAAAGCAGGTGGGGGTGGTCGGAGATGATAGTTTGACTGGTCCGGTTGTAGCTGGGAGGTTAGATGAGACAACGGCAAGCACAACAGATGAAAGCGCTAGCCTGAGCGGGAGTGTTTTTGAAGTGCCTTTGCAATACGGTCGTTGTTGCTGATCAGATGGTAGGGAAACTGAGCATAGCCCTATTTTGTTTCCCGTACCACATAGCGATCAGAGAGATGCATCAGGGTCATTGTTGTCCAGTGAAGCGAGTGTCTATGTAATTTCTGCTGTTACATTCAATGGATGTATTTATGATTGGAATAACTGGTGGTGTAGGTGGATGCGCATCCACCTACACCACCAGTTATTCCAATCATAAATACATGAATGTAACAGCAGAAATTGATGAGTTCAAGAGTGATGTTGGACTATTCTTAATTGGGTCAACAGCCACCATACGTACTCCAAGCAATGACTTTAGACCAAAAGTATCATTTGCTTAAGCATCATTTTGCACCTTCTATAGATCATACTTTTCCTGAGGAATACATGAGAGGATGTAAGCGACGTTTTAACTAACATATAGATATGGAAGTGGTTAATTATCAATATGTTTGCACGTATGGCACCCAAGACGCCTTGAAATGGACAATATAGTACTACATTAGTTGATTCATTGTTCTAACAATCATGTCATCTGCTTTTAAATCAAATGCATTCAGCTGTCATTTTATGATATAGATTGATAATCCCATGTTTTAGAACCTTGATTTGATTCCTCCGTGTTGGATGTCTGCATGATTCATGTATGAGCATATTCTAATCAGGTAACAATCCTGTGCCAATATTGTCATTAGTCAATGCAAATATTTTATATTGGTTTTCATGATGGAGTGGAAAGGGTCAAAAATATTGATTATGCATGGTTGAAGTAATCGGTCTCCCTTAGTTCTGCAACTTATGTTTTAGCGCCAATGGATATTTATTATCCTGAATAGCATCATGCATACAAAGCATTGATGTACAAAATGGAAATAAAAACTCAAAATATATATTATTGTAATTAAGGTCACCTATTAAAAAAATTCGACCCCCCCTTTCCTGATGGCTGCGTACGCCTATGTGCCCAGGCAATCCTGTGTCGATTCTATGAGTGGCAAACTCCTCTGTGCAATCGCCACCTCCGTCTTTGCAACATATAATCCCAATTAGTGCCCACTCTTACAAGGGTTGTGCTAGTAAGTCTGTTCGTCATTAGTACAACATCAAAAACAACCAGGTCTGGGCACGGCTGATGACGATGTGTGGCACGTGATGATCGTAGTAGGCACATTGAATGTGGGGTATATCTCACTAACCATTCAAAGGAAGAGCGATTTGAAGGCCCTAAGCTCTGAAAAAATAATGATAAATAAGTGCATTGATTACTCTCATGTAATCCGTTAAGTTAGCAGGTAAGGAAAATATCATTTGGTTTGGAAACTATTGATGACTGAATCATAGATATTAGAGTAGAAGGATAGGAAACAAATCACGTGAGCCATACTCTACTGTAGATTTTACGGCGCGTAGTCCGCATAGTTGTTTATTGAGTGTGAAACGCTACTCCCCCAAAACGACGACTAGAGTTTGAAGAGATAGAGAACGTTTGTGATATTATTCTGATAGAGCTGCTGACGCTGATCACGGTGATGTAAGTATTATCAGTGGCACATGCCTGCAACGGTAGATACGCGGGTTTGTAGTAATTACCTATATAAGTGAAGTGAGGCGTACTGAATGCAAACCGAAAAAACACTCCAATACAATTTTAAATTGTATTGGAAGGTTTTTTCGTGCAGCTTTCGTGAAACTACACAGCATGGTGTGTTTTTCCCCTACGCCAGATTGATTTTGTACGTATGAGGGCCAAAAAACTACTTCTTGATATGAGGTCAAACTGCGGCGTGTAGCGTGCGTATTTTGAGGCTGTCCAGGGCCATATACAATATGCATGTTGGAAAATGAATTCTATACAGCAACGCATTTTGGTTTTGGTATAATAAGCTTCTTACGGGGAGAAAACAAGGTGCCGTTTCATGTCTGCATAGACCTGATGAATCGGACTGGGCAATCCAAGTTTAGGATGGACTGCAGAACAAAGAGGAAGACGCTACCAGACTACCAGTGCACATCCCCTTAGATAAAGTCAGCTTGTTTCCTGTCTCGTCTGTTATGGCAGCAAAAAAACTTTCATCCAACAAGATGTCGTCTAAAGCATAGATATTATAATATCTATGTCTAAAACGGCAATAAAATCTCCTACAAAAAAAAAAACCAAATCAACGTTGCTTTACGTGCATGATGCGCGCATACAAGCATGTTCTTACCTACGAGACTTTGAAATGGCTGTTTTCTACGATACTGTTGAAGAAGACTTGACATCGAGCCATGATGGTGGCATGGGTACGAGAACTATGCGGACTGCAGCTAGCTATATAGGTGTTAGGTCGTGTTAATTGGCTGCGTTTCCTATCCTTCTACTATAATATCTATGACTGAATAAGGAAATGAGACAGAAATGAATGGACAATGGAAACCTTGCATAATTAATGTGGAAGTGCGGATATAGGTACTTAAGTTGCGAAAAACTACACAAAATATGTCAACTAGTCCCCACATTGCAAATCCGAGAGCAGGTAGTCAATATATATATTTTTTCTGCAGTTAGCTGCAGTTTTCTGAATGCGTCCGTACATTTTCTATGGACATTGAATTACGCAATGACCGAATACCGCGTAATCCTTTTGACCGCCAATTTCTCGATATGTATCACGCGGAGAAAGTAAAAAATACATGTCGATGGAATGAATCTTGGACACAACTATAGTGAAATAATCGGACAGGGGGCGGAATTGTAATTCTGACAAAATCAAGGTATGCCGTTCGGTAATTAGCAATGGGAATATCTAGTCGGGCGGGCCCTACCACCGCGTTTGGTCGGGTGGTAGGGCGTCACGCCTATACCAAGATTTGTGCTGCTGCAATGGGCATTGCAGTTCCAATCGAATTGCAGCGTTCAAGTGGGTTCATTATCACCCAATTAGCGGTTGATGTGAGATAGCCCTACATGTATGGCTTGTGGCCGCTTCTGCACGGTGGTGGTAAACCACATAAATGTGTATATTGTAATATAATGATTTCACAGCATATATTACATAACTGTTCTGCACAAATCTTGGTATAGGCTTGACGCCGACCAAACGCGGTGGTAGGGCCCGCCCGACTAGGGAATATCCACCAGTATCATGGTTCACATGGATGTATCATGGTGATCTATGTCTCTGCCAGGCAATGTAGAGTGTGCTATACACCGATCGCCCAAGCATATGCTTGTCGAACTGCAAACGTAAGTATCGGAACCTGCGGAAGCAGGCTCCATGATGCCCTAAAATGAATGTCATTTAAAAATGTGACTCGCGTCTGGAGGGACGACGGTGAATCGGATCATTTCCCTCTTTGTCGCTATCGAACGATAGCACAAATAAGAACAGTTTTGCGTTGATTCTGTGTTACAACAGCGCGCGCTTTTTGAGAGCGAAAATACTCGTGCCCATGTCTAGTACCCGGTCCAACAGTTATTCGCCGCCATTCTCCTCCTCGCCCTCCCCCTCCCCCTCCCCCTCCTCCCGCCACGAAGAACTGGAGCTAAAAACGTTGTCCGTGAGCGCCAACAGCATCAATCGCTCCAGCATATATCCGGATTTTATCTTCAGAAACATATATAGCGCGTCGGGCGAAATAAAAATGCGAGTAGTCCTAATTTGGTGTATAGGGCCGGATAAACAAAAAAAAATCTCCTACCCTGACCATACATCTACTATGCTATTGGCGGTAAGTACACCTACGCGTTATATGAAATAGTTACCAGTTTAACAAGGTGAGCACGACTTTTGGCCTAATATGAAGTGCAAAACCGCGCAATGGACTCAGCAGCGCTCTTGATGCAGCTACATGGCTGATCCAGAAAAGGACTGTGAGTGCGTCAGCTACAAGCTAGGCTGATCAAGGTTTATGAGCACGACAGCTACAAGGTTGATCCTGAAACGATGGTCTATGAGCGCGACAGCTACGAGGCTGAACCAGAAAAGTAGAAGACCTATGAGCACGATAGCCACCTCTCACTCAGTGAGTCCAGAAAATGATTGTTAATGATTATTTATTTTACTTTACAGACTAAAAGTCTTCCTAGGCAGTTGCTGGTGGCTCCGCCGACTATGTACATGCGTATTAAAACTGTCTGATTTGCTAAGCGAATTCAATACGAGACCCGGATGTCCAGTCGCAAAGTATGCTCCAAAGATGACGCATTGTCGTAGGGCCTTAGAACTACCAACAGAACTACCATCAAAAAGGTAAGATCAATGTCATATATGAACCTCGCTTTTATCAATTCGCGCGTGGGTTCATATGTTGTAGATTGGATTGGAAGCATGTCACGTGAGAGCGTACATCTATATTGGCACTCCATGACACGGTAAGAACTATCCCTTGATCTCTGCCATCCTATGTTTTAAAAGGCATGTTTGTGTAGCTTGGTCTTAGCCGCATCCCACTGTGTAATTCGTTTTTAGCGTTTATAATTGGTGATGCGTGTCTTTGTATTTGTAGCTTGTACCTGTAGTGATACTGAGAACTATCCCTTTATCTCTGATCTGCCATGCTATGTGACTATTAGTTTTAAAAAGCATGTTTGTTTAGCTTGGTCTGTGCTGCAATGATCCCACTGCGTAATTCGTTTCACGCCACGTGGATGTGGATTGCGCAAGGGATAGTTCTTATAATTACCGCATCACGGAGTACCACTATAGAAGTATGCTCTCACGTGAAGACGTGAAGACATGAAGTGAAGACATGAAGTGAAGACATGAAGTGCTACAGATCCCTCTCTAAATAATCTATGGTTGTAGTATGACGTATGTGTAAGGCTTCACATGCAGGTCTATGCGTGCATGCCTTGTAAACACCTGGCCATGGTGTGCATGCTGGTGAAATTTTTAAACTGCTATTTGAGTTACATATACCTGTGACTAAAATGTAAAGTAGGTAAAAGAAATGTTTTTTAATGACTCCAATCATTTCCTATAGCTACTCCCTGTTATGGAACCTAGGAGTATAATGGTGGTGCTTGAAAAAGCTCCACACGCTGTACTGACTGTACGATGGTGCCACGCTGACTTCCTGGCAGAGAACACCTAGCACGGTGTACGAATCGCCATTCGGAGATTGCGGGTCTGCGCCTTCCTTGAGGTGGAGGAAGTGTATCTCTGCCACGTACTGCGTCCCATGCTCGGAGCCTTCTCCCTTTCGCTGTCCCAGTGTCCATTGGACTTCCACCTAGTCAACACCCTGCTTGCTTCATCAAGTTCCCTTCATGTTGGGACATCCACACCACTACAAGGCCCCTTGCTCCTCCTCATCAGGGTACCCCCATTTCCTTGGATGCTGCACTTCCACATCGGGACACTGCCTCTCTGGGACCCCCCTCCACACAGTATACCCCTCCTGCTCCACCACTACATGCAACCCCCACTTCCACCTCCACAATTTGGGGATCCTAATACACCATCTTCATATCTGGGGAGGGTCTGCTGCAACTAAATGTTCTTGCAGCCCAATTGGACATCATGTTATTATCAGAAATTAAAAAAAAGATGAAACAAGTATTAAAAACATTCTCAATGAGAAAGTTGGTGGCATATAGGATTGGAATAAGGCAATATTGGTGTAAAAAGGAAGGAAACAACGGTCTAATAAGAAGGGGAAATGTATAATATAGTTCAATATGTAGGACATTATGTTTGTATGCGAAATATAGGACTATTATACATTTCCCCTTCTTATTAGACCATTGTTTCCTTCCTTTTTACACCAATGTTGCCTTATTCCAATCCTATATGCCACCAACTTTCTCATAGAGAATGTTTTTAATACTTGTACATTCAATAGACCAGAGGCGAGATAATGGGCGTAAACTGATAAGTGCGAATGCCCGCTTCGGCCGAGGGTTATTCCAGCCGCAACGCCCTGACTAATACTATACGTTCAGTTATAATTAGTAAGTTCCTGTATAGGAATTGACCCATCACATTAAAAAAACGCGACCCGCGTATAACTTGCAATTGCGTACCAAGAATTATGGCTCATTGTTGCTATCGAACCAGAAGGCAAAGACTTAGACGGTCATTCAAACTGTTTGCTTTTATGAGAACACAAAAGCTCATGTTTGTTCTCGTTCCCAGACCAATTCTTCTCCGTCGTCGTCGTCGTCGTCTTCTTTTTCTTGTTATTTTCAGTTCTTCTTCTTCTTCTCGAGAGAGTATAACTCGTAACTGATATAAAATGTAATCATAACGCAGCATAGAGGGTTTTCAGAAATGCTAAGTGATCATGGTAACCCGCGCATTGCCGTAGTTCTCTATCAAGATGGCTACCGTTTTATTAATTGAACGCCCTGTCAAAATGGCGACTGTGACGTCACGGTGAGAACCCTCTATGAAGGTCTTATTTTAAAAGCGTTCTCATGGCAACATTCACGTATAATTAGAATTGTACAGTGTTAGGGATTTCATTTGATTGTTCACCACTTTTGGCTATATAGCGAAGTTGCTTTTGTTAAAATGCCTTCACGTCAACAAAAGAGGAAAACTAAACGACGAGAGGAATACCTCCAAAGTCGAACTGACGACGCCCGCGTTCGGTACAATGCTGAACAAACGCGGGCATATGCTCGTGACAGCTATAGAGCAGACCTTGAATCGAACCAAGCGGCAGCGGTATGAACAGAATTCTGATGCGGTGCGAGTTTCTAAGAGGCAGCTCTATGAACCGAATTCTGATGGGGTGCGAGCTTTTAAGAGGCGGCATTATGAACAGAATTCTGATGCGGTTCGAGCTTCTAAGCGGTAGCGCTATGAACAGAATTCCGACAAGATGACGAGCTTCAAAGAGGCAAATGTATCAGCAGAATTCAGTGACCAATCGGGTTTCCAAAAGGAGTGTATATTATTATTGGAGAAACCCTTCTGCTGCGCGTTCAGCAAAAAAGGGCGCTATAGCTGAAACGTCCGGAAGGGAAGCGTGAGGCGGAGAGAACACGCTACCGCAAAAAAGTACTACCACCCAAAGGTGAGTTGTAGTGCACGATGTGTGTGTTTGGCATGGCTTGCATGGCGCGCGTATACGGGTAGAGCAGCTGCAATGGTGACCGCATAACTGTAAACATTGTGTTGCTAGGCAATAAATATCATTGCTGTAACAATGGGATTTTGGTAGGAAAAGATGTCAAACCTTGGTATACTATAGGCTTCCTTCCGCTAAAACGCGAAGGTCCGGCTGCGCCCAACTATGTGGTTCTAGCTTGTTATACGCTAGCATTACATTGTACTGGCTTGTAGGCTACATGCATAATCAGATGTGGTTTTCAAATATATGTAACGTTGCTAGGGAATGGCAGTGACGGGTAAATATGTCGGTGTTCTTAAACATGTATGTGGTTATGTGTAAGGCATGTTTTGTGCTTATGCCTTCATTAGTACAAGGGTGGTCTTGAAAAGCTATTCACAGTATGGCATATTAGTAGACCAGTTAAATGATGCCTTTAACGAGAATTGCTTGGCTACTGTATATATATGGGACAGTGTCCAGCTAAATCACCCTTATGGTACTTTTTCAAAATTTCCAGAACAAGCAAAAGAAAAGTAACGCTCGCATTGAAATGTATGGCTAATTATAAATTCAGTGCCTAATAACTTTGTGATGGATAGTCCGATTTAGGATGCGTAAGGACCATTTGACAGAAACTCATGGGTGTTCAAGGAAAATCAAAAAATTTGAAAACTTGAAAAACTAGCCAGAAGGGTGATTCTGCTGGACACTGTCCCATATACAGATAGATGTGCGCTAATAATATTATATAAAAATAATGGTTAGCAACAGAAATTATAGATGTACATGTTCACAATTGTTACAATATCGATCAGGCTGAAGTTCTGCGAGACGAGCTGGTCATCCTCGTCGAGGAGCATCTGTGGCCCCTTCCAATGAGGAGCCATTGTTCCAAAACGGGTTGTTCCAAGAAGACGCGGACCCAGCTGGAGGACATCCACTCGCATCCCCAACAGGACGTTCTGCACCACGGCCCCAGGAGGAAGCCCACCCACGTCCCCAGGAGGATATCTAACCAGATGCATCTGAGGAGGACCAGCCTCAGGAAAGGAGGCCTTACCACGGCCGGCACAGGCCATACTATAATGGCCGTAGAGGCCGAGGGACAAATATTTTCAATATGAATAATGCTCATTTTTATTAATTATTTATGCTTTATTTTTGAATGAGCATTATACGATAATAACATGAATATACAGTAACAACACTGATTAAATACGAAGTAAAGCTCTACAGTAGTAGATAGCTGTAGCATTAACCCTGACCAGGTGGAGATTCAGTCAGCCATAGATCTCATTAAGTATGACAGACTTTTGACACATGGAGGTGGCAAGTCTAGAGAGGAGATAATGGCAGTGGCTTCTTTTCCCCAAGCTCCATATTTTTCAACGACCATAGGGGCACATACCCATCCTAGATCTGAGCACTTGGGGTCATTGGCGTGGTGTTTCCTAGACTCAGTGGCCTGGGCAGCAGTTGTGACCAACACTCCCGCTTCCAAAAAAATAGCAGGGTTTAGCGGTGAGGTGATGGACACATCTAATGCTGCTGTTCTGCCCAAAAACCAGTTAGGAAGAAGTATGTCAGCTGGACGGGTCTTACTGTGGTTTCTACTTAAATTAAATTGTTGCCAACTTCCACCTTAACCCTTATGTGAGCCCATGACATGGGATTGCCCTAATCATATTATGCCGAGTTACCATGTCTCCACCATACATGCAAGTAACTGCATGGTGGCCAAGGTGGTCAAGTGTACTACCTGTGCATAGTGTACATGGGGAACCCTCTAAAACATCAAGGCCAAGCCACCATTTGATGGCTACCTGGAAAACAGGAGGATCCATGTGAAGCCCTAAGCTCTCGGAGGGCACGACTGAATGCCAGGATGCTGCATGGGGAGAGGAAACTGACAAAAGACGTGCTTTGTCTGCTACTGAAGATGAGTTCAGCAGTAAGTTGATGACATGGTCATCTAACTTACCAGAAAGGGATTTCTGAGGACTGGTGTAGAAGGAGAGACTCGACACTGACTACAACTGCAGGCGAGACCAAACTGTTAAAGATCTCTACTGCTTGAGTCAGGTGGGGAGATGAATGCATACCAAAGCCAGACGAGCATAAAGAGGAGATGAATGCTGCTGATGAGTGGCGAGATAATGACCGAAACCCAAGGCCCCCTCTACTTGGGCTGAGCTGAGCCTGCTGCCGGCCAAGCCGTATCAGATGTGTCAACACCAATGCATCGACAGAAGAACATTCTGATGTCATCATCAATTAGAGCAAAGGCTTAGCTATACATGTATTGATGGAGTTGCCCTTGCCAGATGTACCAGTTTGCACATGGTTCCACAAAGACGAAGAAGGATTAAAGCAACCTGAGGGTCGACAACTCCAACCCCCTCAAGTTGTGACAATAGGATCTTGGCCTTAGAGTGTTTTTTAAAGGAGGAACAAAAATCCTGGTCATCGATGGGAATCCCAAGAATCTCCATATTGGGCTTGTCAGATTTCGTAATGTTCAATGGGAACATGTCAAGACCATGTCAGCAAAATACCTCACACTTAGGCAGGTTGATGATAATACCCAGAGCAGGGCCTTCCTCCTGGAGCAGAGTCAATATCCTGCATAAGAAAGACCTTGGGCCAGCCACAGCCCCATCATCCAAGTACCAGGCATGGAATGGAATGTTAGAGCAGGCACTGTCTTTTGCTATTTTCATTACTTAGTGAAAATAGCATGGCTCCAAGTGGATCCCCTTCCTGGACACCTGATTCTGATGACAAGCAACTTAGTGAGTGCCTAAGAATGGAATGCTGTCCATACACCAGCTGACCCAAGGGAGAACTTAGCACACTCTGACAAGATAGCTTGACGAGAAACCAAATTAAAGGCATTGGTCATATCTACTTTCAACACACCAATCCATCCAGTGTTGATCTATACAGGTTCTCAAGCCATGAGCAATTATCTCAGCACCACAGGGGACAGCCACACCAAATTCATATGGCTCAAAAAATGATGCCATTTTGCTTCGAAGGCCGCACATAGGCATTTCCCAGTCAGACGACGTAAGACCTCTCCAGGTTACCTCCAGCAAGAAAGATGGCTACATCCATTGGAGCACAACCCGAAATTAGCAGATTGACGACAGCACGGAGAGTTTGGAGGTGTGGAGTTTGCAAAGGAACCTCTGCGGCATCAATCAGGTGTTGTATTCGGAGGCCAGAGGGTCCAGCTGCAGTCAGTTTGGGAAAGGATCTGAGAATGTCCATAAGGCTTACATCAGAAGGAAATGTGTTACGTGTAGATGGGAGAGGAATGGCTGGACAAGCACTGCTGGGGTGCTTACTGATGAGTAGCTTCCACGTATCATCATTATTGGGTGCAACTCCAGAAGAGGTGAGGACCTGACAGGCCTTTCCATAGAGACCATCCTGAGCCATAGAAATGGCAGAAGCCACTTTTCTTCTGCCTGGATCTTCCTTAAGATGAGTGGAGTGTGTTTTGGATGGAGCACATCCTACTGCCAGATTCCACAAATCTTTAAGATGCCCATCTGACCACATATCACAAGGAATTTCATTGGTACAGGCATGTAAAAAGGAAGGTAGCAAGGTTTGGGAAAAGAAAAATCCTATATTTAGCACGTGTTAATGTAACAGAACCAAAAGAAGTGTTAAATATAGGATTGTCTCATTTTCTTTGTTACCATCCTATTTACACCACATCGGAACCTACGCGAGTAGGTTCCATATAGGAATCCAACAGTATCATGAATGTCATTAAAAAAACGTCACTCACGTCTAGCGGGACATTTAAGAATCGGGTCACTTCGCTCTTAGTGGCATTCGAGCGATATAAAAAAGGACAACAGTTCTGCGTTGTATTTGTGTCACAAGACGGTGTACTTTTAGAGAACAAAAATACTCGTCCCCATCGTCCGTACCCAGTCCCACCTAAAATTTCTCCTCCGTCGGCTTCTTATTCTTCTTCTTCTTCTTCCTTCCGGAGAGTATAACTCACGACAGGAACGTTTGTAAAGCACGCCAAGTGTACCAATCGCTTCAGGATGCGTCCGCAGGTTATCTTCGGGGGTCTGTTAGACGCCTAACTGTTCGGGCAATTAACTAAAGCGAATAGTACCTCATTTGGTATTCGGTTAAAAATACCCAATTACATCAGCTAGCTATTTTTAAATGCAATAATAGCCACGTGTCGTGGGCGTGATTCAAATTCTTAATATTCCCGCACGCTGTGGAAGAGGTATACGCACTGAATCCAAGAGCCTTTTCGGGTCCCTACGGCTCCATGTATAAATGTCCAACCATAATGCCAAATGGTTGAGAAACGGAATGGAGCAGCGATAACGTTATAGGAAGGCTCCTGACGAATATTCAAGGTATCATTTTCTGCATGACGCCTGTGCGTTACTCTCAACTCTTATCATTCGTTACGCAGCTTGAAATGAAAGCCAAAACTACCATACACGTAAGTACCCGACACTATCGCATATAATTGTTTTGACCGAATTGATTTCTATACTATAGCTTCTTATATAGCATAACTTTCGAATTCTGTCGGTGGAACTACATACGCGATCAGAGACTACGGTATACAGTCTACAGCAGATAATGTGAAGCAAGAGGCTCCAATTAGAATGTGTCTCCCCCACACCACCGCCCTTACAGAAAAAAAACCCGGCAACAACTAGCCACTCGTACACCTACAGATATGCCAAACGAGTGCAATACAAGACACGACAAGGTGTCAAGCGCGCTACTGAAAGGACCATCAAAGCGACCACCCCGAAGGTGCGTTACACCATGAATGTTGGATCTGGACATAAATTATAGCATGTATAGTGTATCGCTAAAATATTTTATGCAACAGTTACAGCGGAAGATATTGCATCTCTCTCCGTGCTGTTGTTTGAAATATGTGCACGCTGTTCGCTGACAACAATTTCGTAATAATGTTAATGTGTATTGTGGTGCATAATTTATATCTAATAATATCAAAGTTGCTGATGACAACGTATTGTGGTTTATCTGATAATAGCGTGAGATCAGTGGGTACATGTAATCTTTGTCTGATGTATTATATGGCTTCACTTGCCAGTGGAGGATTTGTTTTAACTAATGGTTGTTTAAATCACCTGTTTCAGGTCCAGGTCCAGGAGTGGTTCCATTTCCAGCTGCAGGATTAGCTCCACCTGCTCTACCTGCTATATATCCTGGATATACAGAAGTATATCCTGGTCCAGAATATACAGCAGTATATCCTATACAAGATGACATGCTCCTGGGTTATAAATGAAATACTTGTACTTATTGTTTAAATAGTAATACTGTGTGTTTTAATGGTACACCCACACCTCAAAAATTGCATGGCCACGAGATTCTAAAATAAAACTGTCATTTGACATTCTTGCTACATGGTTACTTTTCAAGAACTAAATACAATACTAAATCTACCAAAAAATGTAGGAAACAAGTGATAAAAACGTTCTCTATGCGAGAAGGTTGGTGGTATATAGGAATCAAAGGCGGTGGTGGTGTAAAAAGCAAGGGAACAAGGATTGTGATTGAAAAGGAAAAATGAAATAGACCTATATTAGCACACACAGTTAAACATGACGACATGCTGCTAATATAGGTCTATTTCTTTTTTCCTTTTCAATCACAATCCTTGTTCCCTTGCTTTTTACACCACCACCGCCTTTGATTCCTATATACCACCAACCTTCTCGCATAGAGAACGTTTTTATCACTTGTTTGCCTTTAATTCCTAGCTATATCCCACCAACATTTTCGTTAGAGCATGTTTTTCTTTACTAGAAAAACTACAAAGCATCTATAAATTTGGAATAAATTTGCGCACTTGTTGACCCGTGCATGAGTCCATGCCACATAAATTGTTGCTTTGTTCAGGTCTAAAGGTCGCTTATATGCTCAATCAATTCACATGTTGTGTCAATTGCCAGGAATCTGGTTTTGAACCATCTGAGACATTCCTCAGCCGCTACATGGTCATGTTTCTCATTGCTGATAGCCGGCTGTTGCAGCTTGGTGTATGCAAATGAACAGTGTCATACATACGACAGTCATCACATAACTGAACTAGTACACATGCATGGACACGCAACACTCAGTCGTTAGGCTTAATGTATGCATATATATGTTTGCTTCATAAAACGTGCATGCAAAGACTGAATATTTTATATATTCCCAAACAGGACCATGACTTCATGGTGAGTCAAATGCTAACCCATGTGCGCCATGCAACATGGACTGAATCATCTGCCTATATATATATATATATATATATATATATATATATATGCATCTGTATGGATTTATATACAAATGAATGTTCAGTATGGGCACAACATGCGTGTAGCTCTGTAACGGAAATGTTAATTCACTTGCATGGAAAATCGATTGTGCATGCGTTATCGAGATGAGATGGCATTATCGCGCTTCGGCGTACGTGCATGCATAGACAGTTAAAACGAACTTCTCATGCATGGCATCACTTAACACAGAACTGATTTAAATTTGATACTGATGAATTGAACGATAAATGAGCATACGAAGCCGATAAAAAAGGGAGCAGAACAGACAAACGAAAACGTATAAATAATGATCGGGTTATGAGCGCAGAATGTGTTGATCTTCTCATAGGATAACACAGGGCTCGAAAACGCTTGGGTCTTCCGCACTCTTCGCGTGGCTTCTGGTCCCATATTGACGTATGCTCTCTGCAGTGTAGTCCAGCTGTCCTTCTCGACTAACTCCATATACAGCGGAACAGTAATCTGCCGCGTTGTGTTCCGTCCTCGTATCTGTTGTGGTAACGTCCATTGAACTGATGGATCAACTTCTTCTACTCAGTTATTTGACGGTGAAAATTCTTCGTATTATAACTGCTTCGGATAACTGTATGTGCTACTACTCCAGTTGGTCTTTCCTTATATACATGGACATCAAGACAAGGTGATGATTGACGTCGACATATGAATCTCGTCCGCAGGCTAATATCACATTCCACACCAGGGGACATAGCGATCAGTGATCAGATTCATTGCTCGTTGAGGCTTAGGAATGCTGCATATGAATTACAGATGCCTTTATACTTGGCTGCAGTCACAACAAATGAATGCAGGTTGGAATAGAAGGTATGTGTGTATTTGTATGTGTGCGTTAGTAGGGCTGCTATTAATTTGAATATTCAGCGCAGAAAGAGTATATAGAAATACAAGAGGCGCCTCATGTTGGTATTTTAAAGATGGGGGGAGGGGGCGGAGTGGAATTAACCCAACACAGAGGCGCCGCGGGGAGAGAGGAGGGGGGGGGGGGGGTGTCCCTTCCCGTCTACATGGAGCGCCCCTTCTAGAAGGCTTTGCATTAGCAATGCCTTAAAGCCCCCAAAAATCACAATACACCCCCGCATGTGATGTAATTGCTTGTCTTCGGCACCATCATTCCGCGAACTAATCGCTTTTCCTTCTCGTTGCGCACGGCTGGGTACAAGTTTGTAATTAGAACATAACGGTGCATGCAGTAATCGGAACCTGCGTTACCAAGTCTTGGTTCCATAAGTCTGGGGACCAGGAATGTGGTCTGGTCCCCAGACTAGGTTCCATATAGTCTCGCTAGATAGGTCACCTATTCCCAGCCTTGTAGCGAGAGTTCCGTACCCAGAACGAGACTGTACAGCTGCGGATGGATTAACCACACACACGCACACACACGCACACACGCGCGCGCGCGCGCGCACACACACACACACACACACACACACACACACACACACATGCATACACACACACACATTCACAAACGCGTATTATATACATCTCAAGAACAGAGTTATACCGCAGATCGAACAGAGAGCACAGCACAGCTCTGCATATTACCTGGACTGTTTTGTGTATGTGTGTGGAGCACGTTTGTGTACATGTGTATGTGTGTGTCAGAGATTATCTCTGGTGTGATAGCTGTTTCAATTTTTGGTTTAATTGCCATATATGCATACTCCGAAAGAGTGTTCAGTGACCTGCTCATTACTTGGAGTGTGATACACACTCAAATATTGATCGCATGCCTCAATTTCAACTATAACTATTAGTTTTGAATTTTAGGGCGCCCCGCCCCATTCTAAAAAGTGACGTTTAGCTGAACTGTCTGTAAGGGTTGTGCTTTGATGTGATGTTTGAATGGACTGCCTGCATGGCGGTAGGATGGCTGGACAGAGGGGTGGATGTCTGGTGGGTCAATGGTTGGTCAAGGTCTCTGGTCACGATGAAGAGGTCTGTCCGTCACGGCAAGCTGATAGTGGCGAACGCAGGATTTCAGGGACGGGGGTTGCCCTGCATGCCTTTTAATGAATGCAGCAGTCCTTGAGCTTTCATTTTTGTATTAGCATCCCAATCCCAATCAGCAGAAACATTTTTCTCTATATATACTTCAGGATTAACTACAGCAACAGCAGGCGAAATAGAACAAGTCGTAGAACGTTTCATAGCATGTATGCCTCTCAATCCAACGTGTCTTACAAAAATCTTGTAATTTCACTTTTTTACTCTCACTGCCTATAGTGCTTGCAAAATAGTTTCAAAGTTATCAAAAAATAAGAATGTTTCATTTATGACATCGATCATGCTTCTAATCAAATGAATTTGGCAGGCACTTGCAATACTTAGGTTAAGTACGTGGCTATTGCAGTGTGTATATATAAGGCTAATGGTGTCTTTAACTCTACTTTGGACACCTACTTTATTGGAGGACATAGCACTTGCTCCGTCATATGCTTGCCCTCTGCATATTGTAATGTCTATATTGTTTGCACTAAGACTCAGCAAAATGGCCTGTGCTATTTGAATACGATTTGTCCTTTGAAGTTCCAAAAAATCAAAAAAAAATTCTCTAATTTTAGCATTTTGAACAAAACGAAGGCAGACTGTTAATATTTCCATGTTTTCATATCTATCAGTGACCTCATCTGCTATAATGGAATAAACAGAGGTTGAATTTATGTGGTGTTCTCTTTACGAATGTAATGTCCAATAATGTTTATTATTTCTTTTTTTTTAAGGTATGTTCTGTTTTCCACAAAATATTATGCATTTTAAAATTGATTTTAAGTTACTGAAGTTCCTGTCATACATTTTAAACATTAATTCAGATACTTTATATGGCAATGAGAGCTGAGGATTCTCAATACTTTCACAAAATAACATACTTTGCAACACTGCATCCTTGTGATACTGCAGTTGTTCATGCTGTGCCAAATAACCATCTTTCCATTACATGTTTTTAAGCTTTGCATTGGTTTCGTAACTAGAACACATGCCTTTATTCGTGAATTGGAAGGTGGAAACATTACACAATATATACAAAAACTGCCCTGCTGAGAAGGGCAGTATGCTAGCCATTTGTACTGCTCAAGCCACATATGCTGGAACTGAAGTGTAACCATCTTTTCACTTTGGCCACTCTTTATTGTGTGTGTGAAATAGGGGAACTTTTCGTCAGGAGTAAAATGATGCTGCAGATACATAAATTGATAAGGTTATGTATGATCTTTCCACTAAAAATATCGCCAATATCATATATAACAGAATCATTGATCCCCGCTGGCACTGTATTTTCAATGGCAACCGTATTGTGACATTTATGTGCAACTAATAACAATTTGTTTAGGATGCTAAATGCAGCTGAAGTCATTACCTTGCTCTGCTGGACGAACATGGAATCCAGGAAGACGTACAGATGCTTGCAGAGGAACTATATACAAGCTCAGGTGTAGTGAAACATGTAGCACCGGACAGGAAAGGTGTCATATAATTCCATAATTGCATGCATTGTCAATTTCATCCATTACCAGCATTGGTGGTTGAAGTGGAGCAGCATGCAGTTTCGGGAATAGTGAAAGTAGCTGCTGGTAGGATGGGTTAAGCATCATTCCAAAATTACATGCATTGTCAGTAACCCATTACCAGTGCTGCTGGTTGAAATGAAACAGGAGGCAGGCTCGGGAGTGGTCAAAGTATCTCCTGATAGAAAAAGGTTACATTTCACTCTTTAATTTCTCAGGTAACTAGTTGGTTTTAACTATTATAGTTTATGAGATCGAACAGTCGCCGTGCTGGTATCAATTCATGCGTGCAATCAGCATCGATACGGTGTTAAACAATGTGTAACATCTAGCACACAACTGGAAGGGCACCGTACTTCTCATGGCACATGGTGCTTCTAAAATCTGACCAACCTCTTGATCTCTTGGAAAAATACGCAAACAGTGATACCAATCTCGAACGCTTCATTGCAATGCTCATGAGAAGATATCTACGTGTTATCATAATTGCATAATTATATTCATAATCCGTTCCGAGGGTGTGTGTTGTGTCCAACCTCTGGAACACCCCCCCCCCCCCCCCCCCCCCCTGCCCTGTATCCGCCACTGAGCTGGATAGCAGCATGAAACTAATTTGTACCTGGTCCTCTTTGACAACGATACTAGGACTGATTTAACATCATTCTCCTCATGCTTCATAATTACTGCTACCCTGGGAGCCACATTAGCAGTAACTCCCGCTTCAGATACAAGACTGTTGTTTATGGTGGGGAAATTACCGCTACATCAAATGCTGCTGAACCTTTAATACCCTAGGTAGTCACTAGTATGAGTTTGGAGTCCACCCGAGCCTTAGCCACTCCCGGCTTCCAAGGAGACATATAAGGAGGCACAATCGCAAGCACTCTGTATACCATTCCACAGATGGTTGTAACGTGGTGATGACATCTCCTCCCATTTGCATGTGGTGCTATGATGGCACAAAGGGTCCAGGATCTTCCCTGGGCACAATGGGCACGGTGGGTGGAGGTATAGTACCCGACATGCCAGGGGAAAGAGGGGGAGGGGGGCAAGCCACCATGCTTAATCTAAATGAAACTGACAGATGGTGTGACACTCAACCAAGCAGCTGTTTGGGGGGGGGGGGGGGGGGGGGGGGGGGGGGGGGGGCGGCGGATGCTGACAGTAGTCATGCCCTATGGGCACATGGCAAAGAATCAAGCAGTTGGTTAAAAGAATAGCACTGAGAGTCTACATTCAGAACGCAAGGTATGCAAAACAGATTGTCCTTAAATCAAATCTGAGGGCAGCACATAGAGATTCTATAAATCAATTGCTGCTTTGAGGTAAAATCAACTGGAGAGGCACAATCAGAATTGCAAAGCGAGGCAATATAGGCCGCGGAGTAATAATGGAATAGGGAATGGAGTCCCAAACCTCCTTTTCAAGGGCTAAACTGTGCTCGGAGCCATGGCTCTGTAGTGGTATCTATGCCAAGGTGAGCAATACTATCAAACTGCTTGAGGGTTGCACTTGCCATCATCGTAGGTGGTGTAGCTCTAACTTATGTAGGATAGTTTGGAATAACCTCCACAAAAATGGAGAAGGACAAGAGCAACATGGGAGTCAATAGTTCCTACCTCCTGAAGGTGGGAAAGCAGAACAGATGCTGTGGAAATCTTCATGGTAATAAATTGTGAACAAAACTCATCAGCCCCAATGGGGGAGTCCAATAACTATTAGACAAAGGGATACAAAAATTGGGACAGGTCTCCTGCGCCCAACTATTATAGGTTTATACTCAAACCAAGGGACGGTCCTAGCTACTGAATGATGGTGAGGGCTTTTAGAACTAATTTGGAATCACCTGACAGAATTCTATTACGGATCTTTCCAAATAATGCACTATGAGATAGATTATTGTGAATAACATAAACAACCTGATAGCAGTTACGCACCCTACTGTAGCTTGTTTAGTATCGACTTTGGCTAAAAGGGGGGCTGACATGAGTTTTTTGATAATTTATTCATATCCGGATCCATTATGGCATTGTATAGGTGAGACCGAAGCTACAAGTCATATGATTTAGTTTGTTCATTGACCAAGCTTCCCATTGAGCTAGTAATGTTCTGAACTATGAACTGTGAACTTGGCCATAATATAAATAGTTATGTATCACTGGGATAGTAATACCTGCATGGGAAGGGGCAGGTTCTCGCAAATGAATTGCTTCACTTTTGAGTGCATATAAATATATGTAAAGAAATACTGGAAAACCCATTATGTTACCATACATGTATGAGTGTAGAAAAATGTTTACTGAAAAGAATATTTAAATTGCAACCTTTAATCCTAGTCTCCCCTACTATCGCATCCTTACAGTTGCATTAATCACTCAGAACATATCTCTTTATCTCTTACAAGGCTCCAGTTGTAGTAACTGTAAGTTAAATGAAATGTGACTTTGATTTATGCAACAGTGGAATAGTATGCAAACAACTATGCAGAATCAGCTCATCTACAGTCAAAAGCTATGGTAAAAGAAAGTCTGCTATGAAATGTTACAGTGGTCTCTGGCAATTAGCAGTTTCACCTTATTTAGGAAAGAAGAATATATATAAAGAAATGAAAAATATGATGTATATAGATTTCTATGCATTCGGTATCTGGTAGATATGGCTGGCAAAGCACAAATTTATATGGGGTTATACAAACCTTCTGGTGCACTGAACACCAGCATCTTCAATGTGTCCACAGTTGTGACTGCCAAAGCCGCGGTTAGGACAGTCATACAGTCTGGTTTCTCTTCCAACACATGCTACATCGTCCATCCATATCGGCCCAGTTCCTTGACCATAATGTGCAACAGAGAATGCAGTCCCACCTTTATGGTTTCAGATAATTTATCAGATCCTCAAAACACAGCATGGGACACTCACTTGAATATCCTAGTTGTCTGCAGACAACAACTGCATTTGTGTTGTCCCATATGTCATCACACACAGTTCCCCACACTCCATTGTGGCATATTTCTACTCTTCCTTCACTTGATGTTGGACCATTCACAAGGCGCACACTTCCTGATGTACAGGCTGAAACCAGGGTGTTGAATATGCTTTACTTTTGTCAATTGTATTGCATTTGGATATAATAAGCTCAGGAATGAGCATTATAATAATGATACAAACAAACCAATATATGGGACAGTGTCCAGCAGAATCACCCTTCTGGCTAGTTTTTCAAGTTTTCAAATTTTTTGATTTTCCTTGAACACCCATGAGCTTCTGTCAAATGGTCCTTACGCATCCTAAATCGGACTATCCACCACAAAGTTATTAGGCACTGAATTTATAATTAGCCATACATTTCAATGCGAGCGTTACTTTTCATTTGCTTGTTCTGGAAATTTTGAAAAAGTACCATAAGGATGATTTAGCTGGACACTGTCCCATATGCATATTTATCATGAAACTAATTTATACTTGACTTGTACATACATCATGGATTGCACGTAAATAATGTTGTTATTATGTTTGAAGCAAGATGAACTTACCTGCAATGCATCTGACACCAGCATCTTCAATGTGAGAACAGTCATGACTCCCTACACCTCTGTTTCGACAATCCCACAGTCTTGCCTCAGTTCCAGTACATCGTACATCGTCTAACCAAATAGACCCTGTTCCTTGTCCAAAATATGCTACTGAGAAGCTAGTGCCTCCTACAAAGCATTGAGATATTTGTTTGGACTATGCATTCTGCAGTCATTGACCCTAACCTGACATTCCTAGTTGCCTGCACACAACACTGGCATCAGTGTTGTCCCAGAAGTCATCACAAACTGTTCCCCATACTCCATTGTTGCATACTTCAACCCTTCCTTCAGTGTTCGATCCACCATTTACAAGGCGCACACTTCCAGTCACACATGCTGAAAGATTTAGTTTAATTCGTTTAAATTTTTCAAGGCAGTGATGATGATATTGCAATAGCATACACAAGGCTTCACCTGTGTAGAGAGATGTACGCACGTAGATACTTACATGCGCTTGCAGTGCATCTGACTCCAGCATCTTCATGGTGAGAACAGTCGTGACTTCCTACACCTCTGCTACGACAATTTCCCAGTCTTGCCTCAGCTCCAGTACATCCTACATCGTCTAACCAAATAGGCCCTGTTCCCTGTCCAAAGTATGCAACTGAGAAGCTAGTTCCTCCTACATGCGCGACCTTTCCTGAAGTGAGCAACATACGCAATCAGGCGACACTTACCCGTCAGTCCTAGTTGCCTGCACACAACACTGGCATCTGTATTGTCCCAATAGTCATCACATACTGTTCCCCATACTCCATTGAAACAAATTTCAACTCTGCCTTCAGTTCTTGACGCTCCGTTGACGAGTCGTAAACTTCCATACGGGCAGGCCTGCTGAATACCTGAGCATGTATTTGGACTTCAAGTGTATTGATTGTTAAGCATGCTGCACCCTAAGCTTTGGTCTTCCATAGGGTATTCATATTATTGTGTTCATTGCTATGCATTATTACAAGGCGCTGGCTGCAGCTTTAATTAGTTCACAACTAAAGAGCTGGAGGCAAATCGGAAGTTTTGAGTTTGAGAAAGTACATGGCGACTGTGAATGCCAGGGACGACGAAACGAAACTGATGTGTATGAAAGCGCGGTACACACGCGGCCTTTGAGTGTTCTGCACGATGTTAGCGACTGTCTTATTTTGACGGGTTAACATCTCAAAATTAGATTACACAATTAGAGTCATTTTACACTTTTCATTTCAAAACTGTTTTGGAGGTGCGATTCATACACAGAGCTTTTTTTTTAAAAAGACGCCAATTTATTGGACCTATCAAATATGAAACAATTTTCGCGCGCGGATAATACCTACGGAGGTAACACCCCCATAAATCAATATTTTGTGATTAATAGATCAATAGATTGTGGTAGTTATAGTAGAGTTATACCACATTCTGTGTAAGCAAATGTGCCCTTATCCTAATTTTCATAACTCGGTATAACCATGTACAGTCGGTATAGCGTTAATCGCAATTCAAACGAAGAGCTACCGTTTTTATAACCTTTTATGTAATTTATATAGCGAAGTATTATTTTCGCGGAAACTATAATTACATTATAAGCATGGCACACCATTGTATGCATACATATTAAACCTTATACGGTATATATATGTTACCGATATTGGTGTTACTCTCCACAGAAGAAGATGACGGAGAAAGCTTGTCCTGCTGTTAATTGAATTGGTAGCAAAAAGGTCATGGTACAGTTGAGCATTTGGATCATATACAATAGTGCACACATGCTACTGACTAAAGAAAATTAATTAACATGTCATGCAGTGATTATAACACGCGCATACATGTATTGGCAAAGCGTACGTATAGTTATATAACGCCGGACCAATCCTTATTGCGCAAGTATATTAGTGATCGTTAATTACAGCGATCAATTGTATTATAAATTTTTTCCAGGAAGGAGCATCAAAAATGACATGTGAAATTGAAATGTATACGCGCGCATACATGTAGTTAAAAATACATGACACTGTATTTATAACACCACGACGGACAGACCAATTTCAAGCCGTAAGAAAAATGTTGTAGAGAATCTAGATACCTTTTAGAACACAAGATAATCTGGAAGCTTGAAAACAATGCGTTAGTATCTTTTTGCTGCAAACGGTCCCATATAGTGTAATATTATAATTGGGACAGTACACGACAAAATTTCGTGATTCAAATATTATAAAAATCCATGAATCGTTATAACGTCAGAACCTTATATGCTATCCACGTCTTATTTTCAATACTTCATAATTTACCATTTCTCTATGGTAAAACATTTTGGGGTCTTGTACCAGTATTATTATTGTAAAAAAGGCGCTGCCCCGGCCGGCTTTACAAATCACACTTACTTTTATATTCGAGAGTTCCACTATCTCACTTTCGAGATTAGCGTATTCTGATTTCATATGCAGCTCATCTTTTTCTATTTTTTCAATGCCCGCTACTTTATCATTCTTTTCATTGGAATTCATAGCCAGTTCGTTCTTCTCCACTTTCACTGAAACGTCCTTTAGCTGCACATCAGCCGGTTTTGTTGGCGGCGGCACTTGCTGCTCTTCAGCGGGTTTCGGCAGCGCCTCAGCCTGCACTTCGGCGGGATTCGGCAGCGCCTCAGCCTGCACTTCAGCGGGTTTCGGCAGCGGCGGTTGTTGCTGCACTTCGGCGGGTTTCGGCAGCGGCGGTTGTTGCTGCACGTCTAAATGTTTTTGTTCTTGTCCACCATCGGGAGCAGCATGGACATTCGCTATTATGGACGATACAACGAGCACCGTACGAATCAGCAGTGTCTTGAACATTGCCTGGTTGTACTATGCTCGAGCTATTCAATAGGTCTGTTTATATAGTAGCTGAAAAAAGTGCGTTGTGTCACTTGTGTGTCATCCTTGCTTGTTCCGGATAATTTAAGTTCACCCACCTAACATCGAATGCTGTGTATCGGAAATAATGAATGACAAAAACAAACAGAAAGTTCTATGACTGAACGGTGTTGTGTACCAACAGTGTATAGTTTGTTTAAAACAAAGTAAACTTCGTTTTTACGTTTAAAAAAATGATAGCTTTACTGCTAACACTACAGAGCCACGCCTGTTGGTATCAGCCTCTTTATAAACATGCACTTTTTAACAACAAAACATCTGCATGTTGCACCATCACCTTCCTTCCTCCTCGAGGCATGCTTGAAAACTAGGTTAATTTTTATATAGTCTTGAATGTCTTTTTTTTTTTCTTAAATGGATGCGTTTATATAGTATGACGGTACGCCTACCATTTTAAAAAATATAAAATGTAGCCAGTATCTGTGGCCATAGTGACATGAAGACGATGCCTGGACCCTGGGGGAAGAAATTATATAGGTATTGTGTACATGTCATGCCTACATGGATATTAATTAATGGGAACTTATATATTGAAGGTGATTTTCAGTTTTTGAGGAGTTTATGGATTTTAATGGAGGGAAGTTGTCCTTGTATGGAGCTCCAGCTGTTACTAATGAAAACCGTTCGGTTGTACAACTGCATGTGAAGGCGGTATACGCTTCTCGTAGAGCGTGCGCACAACCGGACTGCAAATAGCACTGGAATACAATTTACGACACTCTCATTACTAGAACTCCGACCCCCTATGCATGTGTGACGTCAAATCAGTTTAATCATCGAACGACTCGGTACATAATACAGCGGCTTAAATAATGGTGTATACAACTATTGCGCATGAGCATGACACAGCACCAATAAGTAATTCTACGCATGCGCTACACTACCCCCCCTCCTCCGAGATTTTAAGTGTCATAGATATTCTGTCCGTAGCGGTCTATTTTCTTCTTCTGCCGAACTGGCCTCAACCTTACAGGTTCAGCTTGGGGAGGCGCTACATTTTGCTGTGGTGTCTCCCACTCAATCACAAGTGGTTCCGGATCATCATCTTCTCGAGACTCTTTCTCTTCCATAACGTCATCCTCATCTGAAACTGTTGCTTGAAAATACCCATCATTTTCATCCTCCCCCGAGGTCCCCTCCTCCTCTGTCTGTGGCAAATCTTCCTCCTCCACTGAAGTATCCTCCTCCTCTGTCTGTGGCGGGGCTACATGAGGCTTCAGCCTATCAAAATGCACAACAGTACGCTTCCGAGGAGAATCCCTGTGCTGAAGTAAATACAGCACATCACCCAACGGCTTCACAACCTTGTAAGGACCTTGCCAATAACAGTGCAACTTTGGTGCCTTACCTCTCGGAACAGCTGGACAGTGTAACCATACTAGATCACCAACCTTGAATGGATGCCCCTTTGCTGTCTTGTCATATAGTGCCTTCTGGCGTCTTTGTTGCATTTCCATATGGCTTCGTACCCTCTGATAAGCTGTCTCCAAGTGTGTTCTTAGATCCAAAGCATACTGATTGACCTGTTGAGGTGCAGAAGCTGGGGGAAGACCAAACATAACATCTGCTGGAAGGCAAATTTCCCGCCCAAACATCAAATAGAATGGTGTACACCCAGTTGACTCCTGTACACTAGTTCTATACGCCATCATCACTAGCGGAAGACGCAGATCCCAGTCGTGTTCATTTTCGGAAGCTGCAATGCTAAGGAGGTCAAGCAGTGTACGATTAAATCGCTCAACAAATCCATCAGACTGGGGGTGATATGGGGATGTCCTTGTCTTAGACACACCCAACAGTTGGCATACTTCCTTCAATAGAGAAGATTCAAAGTTACGACCCTGATCTGTATGCAGAGTATCCGGAACCCCAAAACGAGAGACAAATTGGTGCACGAACAAATCCGCAACAGTTTTTGCCTCCATATTAATCATTGGATAAGCCTCTACCCACTTAGTAAAATAATCTCCCACAACTAACACATACTTGTTACCTCTGGTGGTACTGGGCAACGGACCCAATATGTCCATGGCAACGCGTTGTAGTGGATATCCTACCAAATCAGACTGCATAGGAGCCCTTCTTGCTTGGGATGGTGACTTTCTGGACAGACACTTTTCACAAGCCCTGCACCAATTCTCTACATCGTGTCGTTGGCCAGGCCAGTAGAAGCGCGAACGAATCTTTTCCATGGTTTTCTTTTGACCAAGGTGACTTCCAGTAGGTGCATCGTGGAACTCCTTTAGAATACTCTGTACAGAGAACTTTGGTATGACCAATTGAAGATGCCTGTTCTGTCCTTTCCCAGGAACGTCTTCCCAACGCCTGTAGAGGACCCCTTCTTTAAGTAACAGATGGCTCTTCTGGGACCATAACGTCTGCAACCAGTAGCTTCCATGTCTGGGAAGGGTGGGAGGAAATGCATTATCTCTCACCCAAGATATCACCTGCTCCAGATCAGGATCTCCTTGTTGTAATTGTTTTGGGTCTCCGGCAGACAACACACAAACGCTCTCCCTCTGGCCAATACTGCTGCTAGGAAGGGGAGGGGCTGATGGCTCGAACCCACATTGTTTACACGGAAGCCTTGAGAGTGCATCAGCGTTACCATGACGCTCTCCAGGTCGATGCTCAATGACGAAATCATACTCAGCAAGAATATCCAACCAACGCGCAACTTGGCCCTGCGGCTCTTTGAAGCTGCGTAGCCACTGCAAGGAGTTATGATCTGTGCGGACGATGAAATGGCGGCCCCAAAGGTAGGATCGAAAGTTTCGAACGGCCCACACAACTCCCAGCATCTCCCGCCGGGTTGCACAATACTGGCGCTCCGCCTTTGTGAGCACGCGGCTGGCGTACGCAATTACTCGCTCTCCCTCCTGGGACAACACTGCGCCAAGTCCTTCTTGACTAGCATCCGTGTCCAATATGAACATTTTGTCGAACTGAGGGAATGACAAAATAGGAGGTGACAACAACTTATCTTTCAACAAGATAAACGCTTCGTCGCACTGCTTGGACCAAAACCATGGTTTGGACTTTTCCGTCAGAGCATGAAGAGGAAAGGCTATCCGAGCAAAACCAGAAATGAACTTTCTGTAGTAGGAAGCAAATCCTAAAAATTGGCGGAGAGTGTCATGATTATGTGGCACAGGCCATTCGCGGACAGAACCAGTTTTTCCTGGGTCAACCTCCACGCCCTTTTCGGATACAATGTACCCCAAGTACTGTACGCTCTTACGTAATAGTTGGCACTTGCTTGGCTTTACCTTCAGCCCCGCCTCTTTCAGCCTTCGAAACACGTCTGCCAGCCGTTGAAGATGTTCATCCACTGTCTGACTGAAAATAATAATGTCATCTAGATAAACTAGACAAGTGGTCCAACAAAGACCCGACAACACAGAACTCATTAGTCTTTGGAACGTGCTGGGGGCATTGGTTAGCCCGAACGGCATTACCCGAAATTGGTGGAGCCCAAATGGTGTGATAAAAGCAGTCTTCTCCTTGTCGTCTGGATTCATCTCGACCTGCCAGTAGCCACTTGCTAAATCAATGGTAGAAAACCATTTCGCTCCCCCGAGGCTGTCCAAAGCATCGTCTATCCTGGGAAGCGGATGCATGTCCTTCTTCGTTGCCTCATTTAGACGGCGAAAGTCGACACAGAACCGGAACGAACCGTCTCTCTTTTTTACCAGCACTATAGGAGATGCCCAGGAGCTCTCAGAAGGCTCTATTATGCCTTGGTCCAGCATGTTGTGAATCATCTTCTGTACCATGTCCCGCTGATGAAACGGTAACCTGCGAGCTTGCTGTCGAATGGGTGGGGCATCACCAACATTAATTTTGTGACGCAATAAACCTGTACGTCCCAGGTCCCCATCCCCAACCGAAATAGCGTCTGAAAAATCATACAACAAATCTGTCAGCTGGTTTTTCTCGCTTACAGTTAAGCCATGCACATTACACAGAAACTGTTCAACTGACTTATTAATGGCCTCTTGGGACCGGACAACTGGTTTCCTGTCCAACGACGGCTCCACTAAATTCACCAAATCAGCATCCTGCAAGGGAAACATCTTACCTACCTTTTCATCCGCGTACACAGTAACAGGTACAGCTGACAAATTTAACAACTGTATCGTTGCGTTCTTCCCTGACAGGATTGGAGACACAGAATGTGCAGCAAGTAACCCACCATGCCGATCCGGAAACTCTGGCTTGGGTTCAAACAATCCACAGCCACTGTTGAATGCACCCTCTTCTGCGTTGGCATCCAGGTGAACAGAAAGGTGAACTTGATGGAAGGCAGGAATAACGGTGGTCTCCTGTACCAGCACGTGACATGTAGAACTACATTCGCCGGCACACAACTGCACCGGACGTGGGTGACCTGCCAATGTTAAAGTCTTGTTGTCCATGTTAATAACACAATGACATTGTTCGAGAAAATCTGTACCCAGTAAACACTGTTGCGTCATGTCTCGCACAACCAGGACATTGTGTGCTCCAACATAGTCTCCCACCTGTAGAGTCACATACACCTGACCACATAGAGGAAGACTCTCACCGTTAACTGCCATTACAGGACACCTGGCCTCTTTTAGTTCCAGTTTGCTGTTCTTCACGGCCTCCTTCCAAACGTTCTCATGCAGCAGGGTAACCGACGATCCCGTGTCTACTAACATGGAAACAGGGTGGCCCTCCACGAAACCTTTCAAGGTTAGAGTGCTGGCAACTGCAGAGGTATGCTTAACTGACCTTTCGTCACTGTCTTCAGTAGAACGCCTTAACGGACAACCCCTGCGCACGTGGCCTGCTTTCCCGCAATTCCAGCATACTGGACGCTTCTTCGCTCTTGCTGGCCGTTTCTCCGCCTTGTCCAGACGTAACTTACTCAACTGCCCTGACAACGTTGCCACTTGCGCCACTAAGTCCTGATAGCTGCCACTCCTTGCAGAAGAGAAGAGAGACGCACCTTCGGCTTCCGAAGAGACAGCGCTCTCCGTGGTATTAGCGGCTGCAGTTTTTCCTGCCTGGAAACTTTTCTGGGCAGACTCCACCGACTCTAACCGGCACGCCAAGGCAAGAACAGCTTCCAATGTGTCCAGCCCTTCCTGCAATAGCTTCAGCTGTATAGAAGGTGAAATAATACCACGAATAAATTGGTTACGCGCAACTTCTAGTCGTTCCCTAGACTGCCACAACGGGTAAGCCCTATCTGCTAACATGCGCAACCTTGCCGAGAACTCTATTAAGGACTCCGTCTGTTTCTGCTGCGCTGCATGGAACTTCCTCTGCCAATCCAGCTCTACCCCTAGCGGAGCATACTGTCCCTCGAGACATTTCTTCACAGCTGCGTAGTCAACCCCGGTTTCTACATCCAACAAACCCATTTGACTTACAATACGGAATGGCTCATCCTCCAACAAAGAGACCAGTTCCTGGCCTTGCTTATCGTTCGGAACTCCGGCTTCCTTAAAGTAGAGCTCGATGCGCTGAATCCATATAGCAAAGTCAGCTCCCTTTCCCGCAAATCGCGAAGGTGGCCGCACGCTAAACCTGGTGGTTCTTACGCCTGCTCCTTCCTGTAAAGGATTAGCGCCACTTGTGGGAACTTGCCTGTCAACCTCCATGTCTTGCTCTTCGGTGGCCATCCCACTCCTGACACCAGTGTGACGTCAAATCAGTTTAATCATCGAACGACTCGGTACATAATACAGCGGCTTAAATAATGGTGTATACAACTATTGCGCATGAGCATGACACAGCACCAATAAGTAATTCTACGCATGCGCTACACATGCATGCCAAACCTTTTTATAAGCTTAATTGGCCCAGGCAGGCATAGTCCTGCTCAAGCAAGCCAAAACCTGCACAAGTCTTAGTTGCTATCATAGCAATTCACACCTGATGTGTCATGTTAGGTGTTCCTGACAACCTCCAAAGGATTTAATATGTACAATCATTGTTCATTTTGCAATGCTTTTGACAAATGTGTTTGTAAAGCAAAGAAGTTGTGTGGGTATGTCGATAAGAATTAATGGTTATATGGCCCTGGCTCTATAGTCCCTGGCTCTATAGTCTCGTCCCCAGACCCAGATTTCCAACAGCTGCGGTTGGATTACATCACCGCTACGTGGATAGCGGTGATGTAATCCACCCGCAGCTGTTTGAGTGGATAGCGTTGATGTAATCCACCCGCAGCTGTTTGAGTGGATAGCGGTGATGTAATCCACCCGCAGCTGTTTAAGTGGATAGCGGTGATGTAATCCACCCGCAGCTGTTTAAGTGGATAGCGGTGATGTAATCCACCCGCAGCTGTTTAAGTGGATAGCGGTGATGTAATCCACCCGCAGCTGTTGGGAATCTGGGTCTCGGGACGAGACTACTGGCTCTATATGAAGCAGAGCCAGTGATGATCAGGGCTACTCTGCATGGTTATTAATTTACTTCATAAGCGGAACCAGGGCCACAACTCTTCTTTACTACTCTCACGCACTATTGTGCTATGTTTTGATATACCAAAGGAAGCAGGATATTTTCCCGAATAAACCAAAGTAAATTTATACGGTAAAATAAACGATAACATTACTGTTAACAGTACAGAGCACGCCTGTTGGTATCCGCCTCTTAATAAACATGCACTTTTTAAAAACAACAAAAACATCTGCCTATTGTACCATCACTCCACATTATCTTCATGTCACTATATGGCCACAGATACTGGCGACCTTTTATATTAAAAAAAAAGGGTAAGCGTACAGTTATACAATATAAACGCATCCATGTGACAAAATCAAGTACCGATAGGTGCTAACACATGATTGTAGGAATTAAGTGATGCCCCATTGTAAAAGCTCAGCCCATTTCTGTACTCTACACTGGTTCCCCTCAGACACAAGCTTGATGCACTAACCAGAGCAAACGAAGATCGTAAGCACATGTTTGAGCATACGATATGTCCCACTGGACTGCTATGCTGGTGGCTACATGCTTCAAAAAATGCAACCATTGCAGGTATCGTTGCATTCTGTTTCAACCATAATATAATTGCGAGTAATTAGAAATCGGTATTGACAATAGGCAGTAATACATCTCATTAATATTCATAAGCAAACCACCCTCATGCTAAAATCATGTATCCGCCCCTGAAATGTTCTGCCTCTCTGTGGAGAAGGCCACTGACAAATTTCACAAAAGGAGTAAACCAACCTAACCTTTTTCAGTGGCGGAAAAAAAGTGATACGGCGGACCGGGGGGGGGGGGGGGGGTGGGGGGGGGGGGGGGGGGGTTGGAAAGAGGGTCTTCAATATATGAGCAGGGGTGTAGCAAGTGAGATGATCTTACACATGAAAAAAAAAATGGTACGGCGGCGCGCACTGTTCATAAAAAGTGCTACGGCGTTCGCCGTACTTGCCGTAGCGTCAGCGCCGCCTATGCTTTTTTATGCATGCAGCGTCTACTTTTCTAGCGTCACTGATTCCAAGATTGATTCCCCGGTGTTTGGTGAAGGTTTGATGGTGCACCTGTGTCTTATTATATTTTAAAGGGGCGTTGGCCGGAAACACTCATTAATATGGACGGTGGAGTAGAACAATTCAAGATGCTTAATTAATTCATGACGCCGGGGTGGGGAAGATTTGGGCAAGGGGGAGGGAGGGGACGCCATATAGCGGGGAGTGGAGTGCTATGCCCCAATGGCCCCAACCCCCCTCATATTGGTAACCTGCCGGGCGTAGAGGCTGTTTTATAGCATCGCCTACTAAACATGATAGTAGAGGATCTAGTGGAGGTTTAACCCCCCCCCCCCCCCCCCCCCTCCCCCCCCAGCCCTTCGATAATTTTATCGTAGCAGGAAATTAGGCAATCTGCATTTGTAGTTGGGAATAAATCATTAACCCCCCCCCCCCCCCTCTTTATCTGCCACGCCCCCTTCGTACGTCTGCCCATGCTGATGAGTAGGTGGTGTAGTTCTAGCTATGTAGGAAGGTTTGGAAAAACTTCCACAAAAACGGAGTACGACAAGAGCAACATGGGAGTCAATGATTCCTACCTCCCGGCTGAAGGTGGGAAAGAAGTGGCTGGATTCCAACTTTGCCACAAGCACTGTCATATCTCGCTTTCGTTTGCTAAATAACACTTCACGATAGAATGGCACTGTTTAATTTGGTTCTGAAAAGAATTGAAGATATCTCGAAACTCACACGATCACGCACAAAAGGTTGTAGCTAGCCGGCCGCTCTACCCCACTCATACACATGCAATGACTTATGACGTCAAGAATACTAGAGATTCCGGAATATCGCGTAACGGTCTGAGCTGCCCTTAAGAAAATTTGGAGTATATAATTTTTTGCTAACAATCACATTAAAATTCGTGACATACTTTAACCCCTTAAGCACACTTCAATAAATATCACATCCGATGGGTACATCCTATAAATACTCCATGTTGGATACATAAATGAAAGACCCATGCACAACCACATCAATAATTTCGCGACATTTTTCAGCTTTTAAGCTTTTGAAGCAAGATTTGAATCATAAAGAAAGGTGTTCAAAAACTATTTTAAAATATATGAATACCTTAGGGACCTTTATGTTGTATCCAGTAAATTTCTGGCCTTAGGTCGGATTAATTTGTCCAAATTAATCCAGGCGAACCCCGCGGCACCTCAAAAAATCGTAAATCGGGACTGATCATCCCAACGACTTACACTTAAGAAGTCTAGTTTGCATGCACTTAAGTACTAATGCAGGGTACCTATTTTTAAAAAATTTGAACGCTTATCTACGTTCCCCAGGGAAACTGCTACTGAAAAAGGTGATTTGGAACAAAGTTTGTTTACTTGTCACCACCTATTGATATTCATTCATAACAATTTTTTCTGGTGCAGAAGTGATGGCTAAATGTGAAAATCCAGTTACCTTACTTGTAGCCTAAAAGGTTCAAAATGACAAGCGAAAAAGCCAAAAAGTCATTTATTTGGTCTCTTCATTATGAACACTGTTGCTCAAAGTTTGAAACATAAGACAACTGAGACAGGTCTCCGGCTCCCAACAGTTCACACTTTTTTAGGTTTATATTCAAACCAAGGGACGGTCCTAACTTCTGAATAATGTTAAGGGCTATTAGAACTGATTTTGAATCACCTGACAGAATTCTATAACTGATTTTTCCGAATAATGCGCTTTGTTATTCGAACAGATTTTTGCGAATATCCTATATAACCTGATAGTGGTTATATGCACCCTACTGAGCTTGTTTAGTTTCGACTTTTGCTTAAAAGGGGGTTGACATGGTTTTTTTTTTGATAATGTATTAATATCTGGATCCAATAAGGTATTGTATAGGTGAGACCAAAGCTACAAGTCATATGGTTAGGTTTGTTCATTGACCAAGCTTCCCATTGAGCTAGTAATGTTCTGAACTATGAACTGTGAACTTGGCCATAATATAAATAGTTATGTATCACTCGGATAGTCATACCTGCATGGGAGAGGGCAGATTCTCGCAAATAAATTGCTTCACTTTCGAGTGCATATAAATATATATAAAGAAATACTGGAAAACCCATTATGTTACCATACATGTATGATTGTAGAAAAATGTTTACTGAAAAGAATATTTAAATTGCAACCTTTAATCCTAGTCTCCCCTACTATCGCATCTTTACAGTTGCATTAATCACTCAGAACATATCTCTTTATCTCTTATAAGGCTCCGGTAGTAGTAACTGTAAGTTAAATGAAATGTGACTTTGATTTATGCAACAGTGGAATAGTATGCAAACAACTATGCAGAATCAGCTCATCTACAATCAAAAGCTATGGTAAAAGAAAGTCTGCTATGAAATGTTACAGTGGTCTCTGGCAATTAGCAGTTTCACCTTATTTTGGAAAGAAGAGAATTAATAACAAAATAAAAAAATATGATGTATATAGATTTCTATGCATTCGGTATCTGGTAGATATGGCTGGCAAAGCGCAATATTTATCCGGGGTTATACAAACCTTCTGGTGCACTGAACACCAGCATCTTCATTATGTCCACAGTTGTGACTGCCAAAGCAACGGTTAGGGCAGTCATACAGTCTGGTTTCACATATGGCATATGCTACATCGTCCATCATATCGGCCCTTTTCCTTGACCATAATGCGCAACAGCGATTGCGGTCCCACCTTTATGAGTGCAGATAACTTATGAGATCCTCAAAACACAGGATGGGACACTAACATGAATATCCCAGTTGTTTTCAGACAACAATTGCTTTTGTGTTGTCCATTTTATCATCACACAGTTTCCCCCACACTCCATTGTGGCATATTTCTACTCTTTCTTCACTTGATGTCGGACCATTCACAATACGCACACTTCCTGATGTACAATGGACAGGCTGAAACCAGAGTGTTGAAAGTGCTTCAATTGTAAAAAGCTTAGGATGAGTATTGTAATAATGATACAATTGCATAAGATGAATGAATATACAAGTAGAATCAGAAATACAGCATCTTTATTCTAAAGAAACAAATCAATATATGCATATTTATCATGAAACTAAATCATACTTGACTTCGACAAGGGGTGGGGGGGTGGGGGGGGGCAAAGAAATCTGTATAGACTCCCATCGTCCAATACTGTAGAGCTTGAAGAGAGAATTGCGAATCTGCTTTTAAAATTAAAATCTTCCTTAAGAGAAAAAAGATACGGGGGATTTTAGAAAGAGGGCGTAGGGGGTACCACCCTAGGCCCCTTCCTTTTTATTATCTCTTTTGTTTTGCTTCTGATTCACATGGGATTCATACCGATCAATTCCTCGCAATGAAAGTAGCTAGCTAGTTAGGACCCAAGTACAACTTGTAAACCCTCGCTAAAAGCTTGAGCATGTTTTAACCCGGTAATTAAACCTACTACACGTATCTTCGGAACGGCCGGGTTAAAATGTTAACTACATCGCTCTAGGTTTTAGCGAGGGTCTACAGATCGTACTTGGGTGCTAATGAGTTGCTTTCACTGCGAGGAATAGATCGTTGTGACTCCCACGTGAGTCTGAAGTGAAACAAAAAAGATACGAAAATGTAAGGGGCGTAGGGTGGTACCCCCTACGCCTACGCCCTCGTTTATAAATCCCTCGTATCTTTTTCTCTCTAAAGTCAGATTTTTATTTTAAAAGGAGATTCGTAATCCTCTCTTCAAGCTCTACAGTATTGGACGATGGGGTCCATACAGATTTCTTCCCCCCCCCCCCCCCCCCCCCCCCCCCCCCCCGACATGTACTTTTTTTTTCAGTTACAAATAATCACATAAATTATGAACGTGATATACAATATGTAAATGGTACTGGATACACAGGGTTACGCTATATAAATTACATGCTACTTGTGGTGCCCAATACAGAGGCAGCATTGCTGTGCAGTAGTGCAATGGACACTCTCTGGAGAAGGAATGGGAGGGACTGGTGATCATATGTCATGCTCTGCTGGCGCCTGCTGATATCTGTGAGCAAACTGAGAGCATCAGGGCCAGGACACTAGAGGTCTCAATGGCAATTGGTACAAAATGGTGGGATTTGGACAGCAGAGCATATTTTCCCTTCTTCCTGGCTTCAGCAGCTGTGGCTACAGCTCTAGCTTCCCTTGTGGCATCAGATATGTATGAGGCTGCAAAGGTGTCCACACAAGTAAAGTCCCAAACAAGACACTGGCCAGACTTCCATGGGGCAATGGAGCAACCATCTGGTCGCTTGCCATCTGATCATGCATCATGGATTGCACAAAAATAATGTTGTTATAATGTTTGAGACAAGATGAACTTACCTGCAATGCATCTGACACCAGCATCTTCAATGTGAGAACAGTCGTGACTTCCTACACCTCTTTTCGACAATCCCACAGTCTTGCCTCAGTTTGGTCTGCAAGGAGGTAGGAATAATCATTAACTATTGCAGTGCTAGACAAAGGCCATCTGCATGCCCTAAAAATCATCCCACGTGAGTAGATTTAATTACCAGGCATTGATTGCTATGCTCCTTCCACTGATTCTTTACGAACTTACACCATATCTGGTGGAAGTGGTGTATAGAAGGAAGGAGTCAAGTTCAGTGCGCAGTTCACATACAATAACATTAGATCCAACAATGAATAAGCAAAGTGACGTGATGCATGAGAGCTGTCCATTGAGTACTGCTAGGATGCCACGGGCACAATGGACATTCTTGGTTAGGAGGAGGAGGAGGAGGAAGAGGAGGAGGAAGAGGGGAGGAGGCAGAGGAGGAGGAGGGGAGGAAGAAGAAGGGAAGGAGGAAATGAAGAGGGAAGGGTGGAGTTAAATAGCACTGAAGAATAAGGTGTGATGGAGAAAACAAATAACAATTAAGAACTGGAGGACCCCAGAGAGGGGAGGGGCACACATCACATTCACAATCAATTACTGGCATAGACTCTGACAAATGTGTGTGCAATTATATATTTCTAATAATATTTCAGCTATATTTATATGTACAGTATGACAGTTCTGCAGGTTACGATTGCCTTAATCTCGTCTTGAAATAGACACGACTTGGTTCTGACCTTGATGAATTTACTTCGAAGGAAATAAATAACCAGTTCACACTGCGATACTAGTTGATCACCATCTGCAGGAACTAGGAATGTCAGATTTATAGGATCAATGATTGCATAATGCATGCATAGTCCAACAAATGTCTCAATGCTTTGTAGGAGGAACTAGCTTCTCAGTTGCATACTTTGGACAAGGAACAGGGTCTGTTTGGTTAGACAATGTAGGATATAAGACATACCCCAGCTATCTGATGTTCAGCTGCAATGGAAGACAATACAGAATGTAAAATTCTGCAGGTTCATGAAAATGTGCAATGTTGCAACATGCATATTTGAACTATGTTTTGCATGCAGATGTTTAATGTCTGTGAAGCAAGTAATACATTTTCTAGCACCTAAAAATTCATAATCCTCAGTTAGAGGTTTTCAACGAGAGGATTTGTCAAGATCAAAAATCGGCTTTCACCGATTTGGACCCTCCTGCATACCAGTGTACTTCAAGCCGACCATTGATTCTAACGCTGAACCACTTGTTGTCTCAATGGTCGTAGTAATAAATTATGTCAAAAACAAATGTCAGCGGACCATTCATATTTTACGTTTTCCCCAATTAGATTTTGGCCGTTTTCACCGACTTTAATTTAATCTTATAACACTGTATCCATGATTAAAGTCGGTGAGAACGGCCAAAATCTAATTGGGGTTGCATGACACGGGGCTGATAATTGTATATTGCATGGTAATGTTATAATCATGTGCGCCATGTATGTGCAAAGCTGAGTGCGCCGCATCGAAAATTGCTGCGTATATTTGCAGCACGCCGTTCATGCATATAGGAGGTTAAAAAGAACTCCGCATGCATTGATGTGCCATCAATTTACTTTACCACATACGGCAGACTGATTTTGAAATGAATAGAAATAATTAATGACAAGAGAGTATACGATGTCGGAAGGTGCAGAACAGACATGCTTAATACAAACAAACACATAGAATCAATAGGTGATTTCTCTCACAGAATAACACAGGGCTCGAAAACACTTGGGTCTTCTGCACCCTTCGCAAGGCTTCTGGAACCATTTTGACCTACGCTCGCTGCAGTGTAGTCCAGCTGTCCTTCCCGACTACCTCCGTACGCAGTGGTGCAGAAATTCGCCGCGTTTTGTTCCGTCCTTGTATCTGTTGTGATAACGTCCATTTTATATGAATAGTTCTGGTGGGTCGACTTCTTCTTCGTTTCAATCTTCGTTATAATCGCTTCGGCTAGATTTATGTGCTACTTTAACTTCAGTTGGTCATTCTTTATATACACGACAGAGATAGCACCTCGTGTACATCAAGATGAGGTGATAATAGACGTTCACATATGAATTTCGTCTATAAGGCCTAATAAAACATTCCACACCATCGGACGATATCATAATTGCAATTAGTGATCAGTTCATTTACTTCATTACTCATTGCGGCTTTATAAATCATAATCCAAATCCTAACCTTTCTGACAGCAATCGAATACAGCAATAGAACTTATACACCATAACATGGGCGTGAGATCAAAGGTTACACAGGGAGTAGCCGATCTCCTCCCCTCAACGCATAACAGCCCCACCCCATCCCTTTTACAGCCCCATAATACATCACATTACGTTTGTTAGAACATGTAAAATATCATGGAGACATTGGATTGCGAACTGTTTCTATGGGCCCTCATGTGTCCTACGACCATGCAGTTATACAGATTAGGAAGTCCACTTGCAATACACGCACTACAATGGTGGCGTCAATTAGTGGCCGTTACGTCACATTAATAAACGTAGTATGGGACTCCCCTTCCCACCTTACCAGACAGTCATATGATCAATTATTAATACCCCACCCCACCCCCCCCCCCCCACCCGAATTACGTCACGCTCTACCGCCGCCGCGCGCCCCCCCCCCCCCCCCCCCCCCTCGGACTTAGTGAAAGTGCTCCTTCAGCTTAATTATCTTTTGTCATGTGGCAAAGTGCACTGCTACTAGGACCGTTTGTTGTTGTGATGAAGGATGCATCCAGATTTTTCTGCAATAAATGATGGACAGCTACAGCTGGCAGCTTTCATGACTTTCTAGCTGGTATAGCGAGGATTCACCATATCTACAATTATGACAATTATGCAGGTTTCACTGCTTTGTCTTATCAACACTTTCTTACAGAGTCATTCAAATTCAACTATAGCTGACGTAATAAAATAAAATAAATGCACATGAGTAGGCAGTAGGTGAGGAGTGTTTTCAATGTAGATTGAATTGCATTGTTGATCCGAAATACAATAACTAACACCTTCTGACTTACCAAGACAATTTCCTTGCAACTATCCCTTAATGATCTGGTAAACTCTGTATTCAATATGCACCAGCAAAGGAGGATGTTTCGCAGTGAAACCAATTCATTCTAAATTTATTGCATGCCATGAGATCATAAGTCATGAAAAATGTTACGAAATTAAAATTTCACAGTTGTACTGCCAACAGTGATGCAAACATGGCTAATACAACAGCCCGTCGCTTGTAGGCTTGCATTAGACTATTTATTTGGCACGAAATATCACGATAATTTTTGTATACTTATCCTACTGCCCTATCTTTACCTTGCATGGAAACCAATTCGTGTCAATTAGCATTTTTAATGATGCATGCTTCCATTCTCAAGAATATATATGTGGCGTTGTCAGCTGGAAATGATCGAACTGATTCTTGCCTGCGTTCACCAGCAGGCGCAAGTACAAGGTATACTGAATTTGCCGTATCCCGAGTCTATATGGAAAAACTGTATAATAATTCTTGCATCACTTTCAGTTGCACTGTAATGAAAGAGATACTTCGGACTCTTTTACCACTTATAGCAACTATGGCCCTTCCGGCCATATCATTGCTCATGGTTTGTTAGCTGTTACAAAGCCAGCTGAAGCTGGTGCATGAGCGGGCCGAGAGGGAGAAATACCATTGCGACACATATAAGAATGTAGTGCGGTTGTCTAGACTACCACCTTAACCCATGCGTGGATAACTCATGGCACCATGCACTTATAGGGATCAACGATCATCTTTAGTGAATTCCCAGCTGCCAATACCAAATCGAACTTGCATGCAAGGCATAGCCTTAAAATTCAATGTTGCCTGCAAGCATACAGATAAATAAGTAATAGTGACTGTTCATTTTTAGAAATATTTTTAGGGACGTCATTAGCTGCGTTGCTGGTGGTAAGCGATTGAGGCGTGCATGCGCATAATGCTGACCTAGGCCGGTATCATAGCCAAGCGTATCTCAGCTATGCCTACCAGTTCACTACCGACTCCACTGGAAACGAGGAACGTTATAACACTTGAGTAAGTCCTGCATTCAAGTTATTAAAATACCTTCTCTCCGTATCATCGTTCAAAAGAGTCTTAACAGACACTAATGAAATTCACATGAAATCACTTCGAAACGTTTAATGTTTAAATGATCACGCGTTACCCCTGGGGAACGTACATTGATGGCTTGTATTTTCATTGTACTATAAGTAGAAGATCGATTAACTGGCACGTGATGAACACAACTATATTGTCTTTCTCCGCGCTCTGATCTTTCGACATTGCGTTCGTCGCCGCTTGTCACCGTTGTTTAAGCTACTCTCTGATGAAATCGATGGCGCGATGATTTGCTGGTACGATTCAAAGCATGCAGTGTTGTGTAGGAGGAAGTATGTGTCCGTATTTTCAAGGAAAAGAACAATGGTCACTACTACTGTGTGACATGCAGTCGGCCAACAGATGGCTTTGTTGTGACTGTAGTTTACGGTCAGAAAGAGGATCTCTGTATGTGGCCACAAGGAGGATCCCAATGTATGAACTGGTATCTAGAACATGGAATTCCTCGCTCTGAATAAGACACCTGCAGTTTTAATCATTACAACTAATGTGTATTCCAACCATTTTTCAAAACTTGATTATTTGGACCATGGTTACGTTACCCTGAGGAACGTGATGCTTGCGCAGATAGACATTAAAGAATAAGTGTGAATGTATTACATTTCGTCCGTATCTGACTCGCTGTCCACGTCATTAAAAGAACTGCTGCCTTCAGAATGGGGAGGGTCCTCTTGGTCTTCAACACTCTCCACATCTGAATCACTCGTGTCTAATGCTGCATCGTCTTCACCGCAGCTACATCAGCCTCCATGTACTTCTTTTCTATTCTTCAGACATGGGCATACAGGTCCTCAATTCTTCCTGTTGTGTCTGCATTCAGATGTTCAAAACTGCTTCCAATCATGAAGGTTGAGGACACTGCATAGTTACGTTTTAATTTGTTGTTGAAATAATCGAGCTGGATTGTATCACACATGACCCACCATGATCATTTCCTGTACCTCCTTTGTCTATCCTTGCTACTCCGTCATGTCGTCCCTGACCCTCAACCTTTCATTACGTTTGCTAGCTAAGACAAAAATGCCATCTTTCGTTAGATAATAATTGGTAGATAATACTTAATGACCACCATCCAGGCGATGCTCACCCATACACGTGTACACATGTTAAGGCAGTCGAAGGATAAATTTTTTGTATAAATAGAATAACGATAAGAGGGCATACAATAATGTCGGAATACAAAAGGCGTAGAACAGACATATAGAATCAATAGGCGCAGCGTGTTGATTTTTCTCACAGGATAACACAGGGCTCGAAAACACTTGGGTCTTCTGCACCCTTTGCATGGCTTCTGGACCCATTTTGACCTACGCTCGCTGCAGTGTAGTCCAGCTGTCCTTCCCGACTACCTCCGTACACAGCGGTGCAGAAATTCGCCGCGTTTTGTTCTGTTCTTGCTTCTGTTGTGATAACGTCCATTTTGATCTGGTGGGTCGACTTCTCGTATTATAACCGCTTCGGCTAACTTTATGTGTTACTACTTCAGTTGGTCGTTCCTTATATACATGCACATCAAGATAAGGTGATAATACATGAATTTCGTCTACGCTGCCTAATGCCACGTTGCACGATATGTAAATTTAATCCGTTATCAGATTCATTACGCGTTGCGGCATATGAATCATAACAACTCCTAGCTGCAGTGAATGCAGCAACGGAAGACTTATACTTGACGCGGGTGAGAGATGTGGTTACATGAAGGGAAGCAGTTTAAAAGGGCACAGGGCCCCATGTAGAATATCAAATAATTGGGAATTACTGGAAAATGATGGCAGCGTCAATTTAGGGACGTTACGTCACACTTTTTATCGTCGTTTGGGACTCCCCCCTCCTCAATTAGAAACCATCACACGATTTATAATAATCACCCCAACGTACGTCACATAACCGGCATCAGCATATACCTTCTACCCGCGGATATAGTGAAATGGCTCCACCAGCAAACAGATATATCCGTTATTTCAGCCCCTACTTCAGCGCTAAAATATCTCCTTCGAAGTCAAGATAATCTTCGTCAACCAAGTCTGCCTGTGCCGTGTTGTTCTTCTAATAAATCTCTGCCATCTGGCATCGGCCTGTCTCCTCTCGCATGCTTGTTTACGAACCACCATATTTATGCTTCTGCAAGCATCACCTTTGATGTAAAATACAGAGAGCACGCAGAAATTGTATGAATGATCGAGAAATTGGGACTGAACAGGGGCTTTCAAGCCATACATTAATTATTTTGAGTCTAGGGAGTGGAATAGCTCTCAGTCACAAAAATGCAATAAAGAACGTCTGGGCTTGGAGCAGCAGCTCGTATTATTGCACTCAAGTTTACAGTCAGCACTGTGCAATAGCTTATACGTGTCCAGCAAAACCAATGGGGCTAAACATGCATGCAGGCTTCAGTTCAGATAGCTCAGGATACATCAACTACTGCATGGCTATCACGAATTGTATATAATCAAATTTTAGCCGATGTGCTTCCCGTAAATGCATGCAAAATTCTTCTTCACTAGATCGAGGTTAATATGCCTGTTCTCTATCATGATACATTGAGACGGGTGTCATATTTTCCATAAGGCAAAGTTAAACCTGACATGCAATGCCAGTTCTTTGTAATGAGCATGAAGCCATCCCCCCCCCCCCCCCCCCCCCCCAACGTCAAGATGACGCTATCTTCTCCAAAATAGTTTGGAGACGCCCCCTTACATGTATCTCATCGGAACAAACCTTTGTATATGCGTATAATGGAACGCCAAATAAGACAAATATTGATGTCGCTGTCCACTGTTGCAGCGATTGGCGCTCGACACCAATCTGATGTTACAATCACTGACTGCTTGGTTCTCTTTACTAGGCACCTTCCATCCCGCCCCCGTCCCACATGAAATTAACCATCAGTCACAACTGAAATGGTTACTAGAAAGTGCCAGTAGGTAGACATCGAATATTGACAGAGATTGCCCACACTTCTCGCTCTCAATTTAGCAGTTCATACGCCCTGGCAACATGCAGATCTACAATGATATAAAGTTCTCTGAGATATATGCATGCAGTTTCGTTATTATTTTGAATGGAAACCGTACTGGCTGACCAACCATCATGATGGAGCTGTGTTTGGGCCATTTCAATGCTCCAAAACAGTCTGAATAGAAATCCCTTACGATAATTCTCGTACGCGGTCAGGTCATTGCATGTATAACAACTTTGCAGGATTTCATGCTAAAGCCTAGAACATTTAATTTGGCACACAAAACATGTCCAAATGCTATTGACTACTCTAAATAAACCAACAACAGATTTCTCTTGCTGCTTAAGGAGCCTATTCGTTGATTGTTGGTATTTATCCAAAAAGCGGGCGGGCTGTTCAATTAATTATAGCACATCAATCAATGCTATGTATACCTCATATCACAGAAACCCTCAACGCTGCACATTAACTTAAATACAAGCAATGAACAGAAAGAAACGGACAATACAAAAACTGTTTCATTTTCTTTAGGTCTATCCAAGCATTGTGGATAATAACCCTCCGTGTTTTCAAGGCTATGTCTGTCGCACAGTAATAGGAAATGGGCTCCTTAGTATAACTGTTTCATATAGGATGTCGAAACTTTCTGACAACATCACACAATCTTCCAGACAGACATAGGTCGGAGAGTGATGCTCCACACATTTCTCAAATATTTCACTGAGCTCAGCCTTTTCTGCTCTGGCAAACTTTATCTAACAATGCACAAGCATAAGCCTCCACATTGCACACTCTTCACATTGTATCATTACATCTGTATTTCTAGCATTATGCAGACTGGCTGGAATGGCAGAGCTTTTTTACGAGTTAGCTTTTCTTTGAAGGAAAGGCCGATGCATTTCATATGTATCTTTTGCATGGATAAACAGAGTTTCAACACTTACTGACAAAACTTTTAAAACATATTTTAAATTAGATAATCGTAACTCTATCCAAATTAGCTTTTTAAAGGCTGTGGCAATGTCTATCAACTGCCAGTGCGATCGCTAGTCCACTAATCAAACTATACTAACAAACAATTTGAAATCTGGAGTATCAACTTGCATAATACAAACAAGCATTTCACAATAGAACTTAACACACTAATGCAATCAGTGGCCATTAATAAAAATAATTCGGTTCAAATATAAAAATTAGTAATGGTTTTTAATGCGGGATGCGATGAGAAATCGAATAGATGAGGAGGCCGGAGATGGAGTGAAGTAAACCACATGCGGCTATTTAAAGCGTTTTATTTACATGCGTCGGTTTCTGCTAGGGGGAAGCGTACGCATTGATCTCACCCCACCCCACCCCCCGTTAAATATTCATGTCTGACCTCGCACACTATAATTCTAATTAATTTTTCATTATTAGCTAGAATCCGGGCCCCGGTCACACACACCACCCCCTATCTGCCCCCGCGCTAATAGAATCTGCCTGCATACAGCTCCTCCATTCCAAGTAGCCTGACACATTTGAACATGACGGAGAAGCAAATTAAAGTGCATTTTTAGGTCAATAAGCCAATATTCACTGCATCTCGTGCTGCATGCTTATGGTGCATGTATTACTGCATACGCTGCATTCAACTGACCTCCATTATTTATGGCTCTCACTGTTCTTGAGATGCTAGAATGACCCGAGGTACTTATAATGTCATTAATAGTCGCAAATGTTTTGTCACGAACTGTAGAGGGATGCTTAGCAACCACTTGCTATCAGCTGGGCACGTGAACGTGCATGCAGTGATCATGTATACACCATGCAAATGTCAGTTGCCTTAATATTTGGAATCAGCCGTGCGAGAGTGACGAGTTAGTCATTATATCAGTTGTTTTCCGATAGCATTTGAACCTGTCGCGCACGAACCAGTAACCCCAACTATTATTGACGATAATGAGGACCCATGTGTCTCTAGATGAACATTGTTTACGAGGCAAATTATTATAATAACAGTTATGACCGGAAACAAAGGGCTATGCTTCAGTATGACCTTATTTAGAATGACTGCCACGCCCACACCGATCATTCGATAGTGTGGGTGTGGCAGACATGGCTCAGAGCAGTGTAACATCAGACGACTGCGTGAGGTAAGTAACACAGCATTGCTATACGCATGCATGCAGGTGTGGTGGGCGTTTATCCGTACATAAATATATATATGTGGACGTGTGTGTGTGTGTTTGTGTGTGTGTGCTTGTGAACCACCAAAAAATCCGTGAAATCATTTTGAGAATCGCATACAAATCACAAGCATGCGTAAGATTTTCGATCACGCAGTGATTTTGCAGACGATTTAAAAATCCTCTGGTAAAGATCAGAGCTTGATTCCAAGCGTTTTTTCCCTGTGTAACGTGTTACATTTAAGTTCCAGGGTTGCCGAAGGCCAGGCCGACCTTTCAGGCCGGACCTTTTCAGGCCAAACTCCGACCTGAAGGCCAGGGACGCGCCCCTGCATGCAATTAAATAGATCGTTACAAACAACCAGATTAATATATACAGGTCACATGATTATACATGTACATGCTGCATGCATTTCGGAGAAACAAGACATAACTAAATGTATAGCCTTCACCAAGCAAGTTGATCTAATAGAGTAGTAGCTACTTGTCGAACTTCAATATTAAGCCACGCATTATATACTCATCGGTAACTAGCTTCTCTTTGTAGTTTTACGTGTGGACCAATAGTTCGATACAATATTTCAGGTTCTTCATCGTCTGCATCGAGAAAGTCACAGTCTTCAAAACGACGATGTTATGGTTGTGATGGTACAGCCATATCTTCACTGTTCTCATCATTGTCTGGTTATGAATCAATCGGTATCTATGCCACAGGAAATATTTCCTGTTGAATTGAGTGCTACTGATGAGGGTTGAACCACTCAAGGCTTTTATGTCGGAGATCAACAATTGCTGCCGTCCAGTACTTTGAGAGAAGCTGCAGCAAGCACGTGCCATCATTCACTGCGCCATGACTTTGAGTGGTTCACGAACCAATAACTGTAACATAACAGCAAGATACATACGTTCATGCTGACTACTATATATAAAAATCACAACTTAAAGTCACAAGAGGTGGTTGGTGCGACACATCTAGCCAAAATTGCTCCGGCATTTTGCCACATGACACTGCGTCTAGTATGCATGCATTCAACCAGAGTACACATCAATTTGACAACATGAACTAAAGTTATTCAGACAATGGTATTGTAATATTGTAATAACCATTTTTAATAGACTGCATATTGCGAAAAGTAAATTTCGACTTGCATTGCTAGTCTCTTGCAATTCAGTTGAAAACTTCAAGTACTTCCCAACTAAAAAGGAATGTTATATCATTATTCAAGGACACTTGTTTCAAGTGTTAGCTTGTTGCCTTCCACAATGCAGTTATAGTAACTAGTATGGCCTAGTACCGTTCTCCTTTGGTGGATTTGAATAATTGGGGCTGGTTAGAATTATTGAGAAATATATATTCCAAGACGCTTGAAATACAGCTTGTTGCAAGGATATCAAATATAGCATTTGTTATACACAAAGCTATATATTCTGGATATGTGGCTACCGTAATATATTGGTGGCCAATCTCAACTAAAAGCTGTCACTACTCCCCTTCAATGATCCTTCCTTCTCCCCAATGCCCCTCCTCCCTCTCAAGGACCCCTCCTCCTCCTCAATGGCCCTCCTCCCCCTCAATGGCCACTCCTCCCTCTCAATGGCCCTCCTCCCCCTCAATTGCCCTCCCCCTCAATGGCCCCTCCTCCCCCTCAATGGCCCTCCTCTCCCTCAATGGCCCCTTCTCTCCCTCAATGGCCTGCCTCCCCTCAATGGCCCCTCCTCCCCCTCAATGGCCCCTCCTCCCCCTCAATGGCCCCGCCCCTCAATGCCCCTCCTCCTCAATGGCCCCTTCTCCCCTTCAATGGCTCCTCCTCCCCCTCAATGGCCTGCCTCCCCCTCAATGGCCCCTCCTCCCCCTCAATGGCCTGCCTCCCCTCAATGACCCCTCCTCTCCCTCAATGGTCCCTCTTCCCATCAATGGCTTCTCCTCATACAACAGGTGTGCACCATACTCTGGTGTGGCTGGAGTAGAACGACCCTTCACTTATTCGTATCAGTCTAAAGGCTTGGAAAAAGAAATGAGAGGTGAGTGATCAGGAGTGTGTGTAGTGGGCATGCAATAGCCTGATGGGGTTATAAATCAGGAGTGGAACTAATGCTTACATGTACATGAATAGTTGAGCTGATGTGTTGATATGCCTGTAAATACATATACTTGCATCCCCTGTGCATAACCTACACATTTCTAGCACAAATGTGATGCACAATGAATAATGAATGCAAATCTATTCTTTTTATGTCACTGGTGCACCCACCTGGGGATAGGAGGTAGCAGACATGTCCCTGAAAAGAAACCAAGTAGTACACCTAGTAGTACAGAAGACGTTGCACTTTTGAGTCATAGCATCAGCTTGGCAATGAAGAGTTATGATGGTGAAGAATTCGAAGCCGTGGAGGTTAAGATTCACACACAAACACACATTTAAAGCACGCAGAGTTTGTTTCTGTCTCAGCAATGGGTGCCATAGTGATTTACACTGTCTCATGTGTACACAATGTCACATCCACACCTTGCCCAATCACATGCTCACCTACCCCTCTCACCCTTCCCTTATGCACACTACACACACACTCCCCTCTAATGTTCTCTTATGCAAACCCCTCATCCCCTGATAATGTGACAACCTCCCTCTCAACTGCACATTTTCATTATCTGCACAATATACCACTCTCACTCTCACTGCTACAAGCTTGCTAGAACTAAAAAAATTCTCCTACATGTACATCCATAGGTATTTTGTTCTGAGACAACAGAGCAGGCCTTGAAACACTGCAAGAGGACAGTTTTGCTGCCATACCTTTACTTCCAGAAGTTGGTATGAAGTCTCCCTCCCCCCCCCCCCTCTCTCTCTCTCTCTCTCTCTCTCTCTCTCTATCTCTCTCTCTCTCTCTCTCTCTCTCTCTCTCTCTCTCTATCTCTCTCTCTCTCTCTCTCTCTCTCTCTCTCTCTCTCTCTCTCTCGATGTCATGAGGTATCACGTTTGGTGCCATTTGTGCACAGATTGGTTGGAGACGCCTGTGGACACATTACACAGAATCCTCATTGCTGGTTAAAGGCTGCAATTGGGCATACCCTTGCTTGTTCTTCTTGGTCCTTTTGTACACATCTCTGAGCCAAATACTGACATGCTTCCCAAGAATTCAAGTAAATTTGTGGGATAATGTATTGGATGGTGGCAGAACAGCGTTGCAGTATATCGTGTCTAATAAAATTAATATTTAGAATTTATCTAGACTAGTTGTATAATACACTTGTGTATTCAGTTTTATTGTTATACATTGGTAATTTGGTGGCATAAACGTCATTTTAGCCTTGTAACAAGAACAGTGTGTTAAATGTGCACATTACATAAGCATGCTCCAATGATTATTATCATCATTGTGTTCAATGTTGTGTTGATTAACTTAATAACCAAATTGTTAATATCACTGTACAAAAGGCATCATGCAATTCAAAGCGTCGTACATTAATGACATCTTGTTGTAGTATAAAATAATACATTGGAGTATAGAAATGTACTCTGCAAGTATCTAATGAGTTTAAAATTCTTAGTACAAAACCATGCAAATATGTTCAGCTAGTCAAAGGATGTGCCAATATGAGGTACAGATATGTATACCTTAGTATATCCAGTGATTGCTCCCATGTTATGTTAGGCTGCTGCAATGTTGTTGGAAAACCAAACATCCATAAATTGCTCCAACAAAATAGTGTTGACAACTGTCCTCAAGGATATTATAATACTCATTGTCTATGTCTGGGGTGCATATCTATTCCTTTACCTGGAGCCAGAATACCTGTCATCTCTCATAGAAAAAGTAAGCCAATTGATAGATAATCAGCAACCATATCACTTCACTTATAAACTGCTGTTGTTTCAATAAAGGTGTTCCTCAGCTGCAGTGATACCTCAACAAGACATTTCCTCAAAAGCCTCATCCGCACACTACAGTGAGTTAGATGTCAAGAATGCACACATGACAGGTACAGTAATGTAACCCTTTGGTATTCCCAATTGTTTCATATTTGGAGGTCTGCCCATCAGATATTGTGTACCACTGTAATGGTAGCTATATAAGTGTACATGCATATGTCAAAGCCTACGCTATGCAAGGTAGCAAAGCTAAATATATATAGAGCATGGAACAATACCTACAACCTGTTGACAATTCTTTACCAAACATCAGGCACCAACAGAATTAATGTAATCAAGGCCTACCAAACACTGGCCTGTTAGGAAGCGTCATTGATATCTGCATTGTGCAATTGGGCAGACTTCACTATATAATTGAACCAGCCACTTCTTATTCCTCATCAGGATCATTCTGGTTTGTGGTTTTATATGGATGGCCTTCACAGCTATCACCAGTGTCATGAGGATGTTTAGCCTTCGGCTGCTAGATCCTGGTACGTCCATTGGTGGGCCTCTTCCAAATGAAATGATGTAAGCAAATTCAGTTTGTGTGCAATAATACCTCTGCAGCTGAAATGATGTAAGCAAATTCAGTTTGTGTACAAATAAAACCTCTGCAGCTGTGTGCGCAAACTAATGACACCAAATGTCCATTTTATGTGGTGCATTCAAGCAATGTATACAACTGACTCAAATAACATAGCTTCATACGTCATTCATTTTCAATAATTCAAGGCTCATCCATGGTGCAGGACGTTACATACTTGTCATCAGCGCATTGGTTGGATTTTCTACTTTTGATGCTTTATACACTACTGTGGTGATCAACTACATATCACAGTGTGAATTGGTTATTTATTTCCTTCGAAGTACCTTCATCAAGGTCAGAACCAAGTCACGGCCACTTCAAGATGAGATTAAGGTAGTCGAAAACTGCAGAACTGTATATAAGTACAGCTGAAAATGTTCGTAAATATTATTAGAAAAAATTATTGCATACACATTTGTCAGAGTCAATACCATATGTGAAAGTAATTGATTGTGAATGTGATGCGCCCCTCCTCTTTGGGATCCTCCAGATCTTGTTATTTTTCTCCAACCCACCTTATCCTTCAATGCCATTTAACTCCACTCTTCCCTCTTCATTTCTTCCTGCTCTTCCTCTTCCTCCCTTTTCCTCCTCCGCCTCCTCTGCCTCCTCCTCCCCCTCCTCATCCAGGATATCCATTATGCCCATGGCATCCTAGCAGTACTCAATGGACAGCTCTCGTATATCACGTCACTTTGCTTGTTCATTTTTGGATCTAATGTTATTGCATGTGAGCTGCACACTGTTACCTTGTGCTGTTGTGTTGGAATGCACATCATTTTATTTGTTACTAACAGCCACATTTAAAGACATAGTACGTCTCATTGCCATCATCTCTGTATCTTTATCTCAGCATGTGTAGACTTATATTCACTCAAAAGTACTGGATCACATTTGGGCTATGCTGTTGGCATATTCAACATTACCCAATGGTTACTTCTAACGTCGTCTCCAATTCTCCAGGTATGGTGTAATACTTAGGGCAGCAGTGCATTATAATGAGCAATCTTCATCCATTGTGCTGCTGTATCCCCAATGTTCAGGCTGCCAGGCTAACACGAGAATGCCTCAAACTCAGACCACTTGGTTTGGAGGTTTCTGCTCGTCCATTTACATACAAAGACACACCACAGGAAGAACTTGACTCCTTCCTTCTATATACCACTTCCACCAGATATGGTGTAAGTTCATAAAGGATCGGTGAAAGTTAGTTTCAGAGCATATCAATCAATGCCCGGCAATTGAATCTGCTTAAATGAAATGTTTTGTATTGCATGCAGATAGCTTTTATCTAGCAGTGCAATAGCTAATGATTATTCTTCCTCCATGCAGGCCAAACTTTTAGGAGTTGTAATCCATCTCAAATACGTTGTTATATTCTTATTTGTGCTTGGTTTGTTTCTATCTCTCTACCACTTTGCTAATACCCCATGGCTATGAAGTCCAATTACTACTTCTACATCGTACAATGAAATCACTTGATTTTATGTGTTCTGCTACCATCTGCAATCTATAGATTATTTGAACTATTTGCACAATTCAATGTGACGTATATTATAATGCCTGGCCAATTGTTAAAAGTGATTCCAATTTCAAGAAGAACCCGGCAATGCATAAGAGTTGTAGATTGTAGCTATAAGCACTGAACACCCTCTGACATTTTCAAACATGGCCAACACTTTTGTATTTACCATCTAAGATTGCTTTTATAGCACTAAAATGGCAACCATCTAGGGGTATGCTCACCCATGCACGTGTAAATTAAATATGTTAAGGGATCATAGGATAATTTTTTATTATATGAATAGAAATAGAAATAATTACTGAGCGATAAGCGGGCATATGATGTCGGAATAAAAAAGGCGCAGAACAGACATGCTTGATACAAACAAAAAAAAAAACAGCGCAGCGTGTTGATTTTCTCACAGAATTACACAGGGCTCGAAAACACTTGGGTCTTCCGCAACCTTTGCCTGGCTTCTGGTCCCATTTCGACCTACGCTAGTCCAGCTGTCCTTCCCGACTACCTCCGTACGAGAAATTCGCCGCGTTTTGTTCCGTTCTTGCATCTGTTGTGATAACGTCCATTTTCTTTGAATTTATCTGGTGGGTCGGCTTCTTCGTCTCTTCGTATTATAACTGCTTCAGCTAATTTTATGTGTTACTACTTCAGCTGGTCGTTCCTGCATGCCATGGAAATCAAGATAAGGGGATAATAGTTTACGAATTTCGTCACGCTGCCTAATTCCACATTATCGAACGATATTAATCAGTGATCAGTTCATTACGCGTTGCGGCATATGAATCATAATTACTCCTTGCTGAAGTGAATGCAGCAAAGGAAATCATACTTAACACGGGTGAGAGAAGGGGTTAAAGGAAGAGATGCAATTTAAAATGGCATAGACTTGTACACTGTTTGACTGGCCTATGAACCGGTGAAGCAGTGAGTGGCTACACAGTGTGTAACTTGTGCACGCTATACATATATACACAATGCATTGCTTATAACGTATGTATAGCGTCCCAATACACAAGTTATAACAAGCCTTTTTACACAGTGGATGGTGTGGCTTTACAAAACATAAATTGCTTTTATTAGAATAGGTAACGTACCATCGGGACATTTGACTTTTGAACTGTTTCTAAGGATTCGAATGGGTCCCATGTAGCAATACAAAATAATTCAAAGTCCATGGAAAATGGCGGTTAAAATGGAGAAGACAGCTGGCGACTGGGGTGGGTCATGTGATGTAAGTTGGGGCGATTATTATAAATTGTGTGATGATTTTTGATGGTGGAGGGAGGAGTCCCAAACAGCGATAAATAGTGTGACGTAACGCCCCTAAATTGGCGCCGCACCCGTGGATGAAAGTGCTCCTCCAGGAGGCATACATACTTATATCCGTAATTTCAGCCCCTACTTCAGCGGTACAAACCCTCCTTCGATGTCTAGATGATATTCGTCAACTATGTCTGCCTGTGCAGTGTTGTTCTTCTCATGCATATTCTATAATTTTCATCAATTATCTCTGCCGTCTGGCATCGGCCTGTCTCCTTTCCATGCTTGTTTATAAACCACCATTTTATTCTGCAAGCATCACCTTTGATGTGAAATAGAGAGAGCACGCAGATCTTTCATGACTGATCGAGAAACTGAGACTGAACAGACGGGCAGTACAGCTATATCATAGGAGATCATTTGATAAGCCTTTGCATGCAGTGGCGAATTCTGGATCCGCCACTGCTTTTTCGATCTCGGAAGAATGTAACCAACATAGGCGTAGGAACCGGGAGGGCATCGGGACCCGGGCCCCCCCAATGTTATAATAGAAGGGGCCCTACATGATATGGCCCCCCGGCCCCCCCCCCCCCCCCCCCCCAACACACACACCAATATTGTGTACATGTGTTCGTTCTTTATGGTCCGTCTGCGCCGAGGCATATATTGGATCTGCCGGTGCCGTGATTTAAGTATGACATTATAGTTTGTATAGTGGTTATATTGTAGTAGTTATTAAGTACACTGCTCGCTATTTATAGAAGGCCTTGGGTTACACAATGTGTATATGTAGGACTTGATGTATCATCTCCTAAATTCATCACCAGTGGTGTACCTCAGGGTTCTGTCCTTGGTCCTCTCTTGTTTCTGATATATGTCAATGACCTTCCTAACCATGTCCAATCTCCAGCTGGCATTAAAATCTTTGCCGATGACACAAAACTGTATCTTGGTTATACTGAAAATCAAAATACACCACTTACACAATCCTTAAATCAATTTTGTTCATGGTCCAAGACATGGCAACTGACTGTTGCTTATTCCAAGTGCTCTGTCATTTCCTTTGGTTCTCGTGGTTATGAGCCTACTTCACCTTACTCACTTTCTGGTATTCCTTTGCAATTTGTATCATCTATAAGAGATCTTGGGGTGTGTTTGAATTCAGACCTTACGCCAAGTATGCATTGCTCAAACATTGCTGCCATGGCTTTCAATAGGAGCTGTCTTCTCTTAAAATGCTTTCATTCTAATGATGTGTCTCTCCTTGTGCGTCTTTATAAGGTGTATGTTCGTCCCCTTCTGGAAAGTTTGGAATCCCTGGTTCCATAAAGATATTCAATGTATTGAACGTGTTCAGAGATTTTTCACTCGTGCCATAATCAAACGTGCTGGTATACCATATATGGATTATGATGATCGCCTTGCGAACCTGGGTTTACAGTCCTTAGAGTACAGGAGAGTCTTCTACGACCTTGTCATGTGCTACAAGATCTACAATAACCTGGTTGATTTACCTTTTGAGAGTTTTTTCGCCAAACCGGCTAGGCCGTATTCCATCCGAGGTCATCCTTATATCCTGCGATCCAAACATTTACCCCATCATGCATTCCGAGCGCATTTTTTCACTGAACGTGTGATACCTATATGGAACCACTTACCCCAAGATGTTGTCACTTCATTGAACATTCGTACCCGACTTAGATCTGTGGACCTTTCACCCTTTTGTATGTTATATCCCTCCCAAGTTTAGGCAGTTGTAAGTGCACGTACACATCGTGCCACTACTTGCCTTTTTGCATATGTATGTCTGTTTATATGTATGCAATCAATCAATCAATCAAAAATGTATGTATAAGATGAAATTGTAGCAATCAAAGTGTTTAATCAAATAAGATCGTACAGCACGTCATTAAATACCCTCAGGTGTAAACACTGCGCATGTCCATAATAAGAGCAGCTATAGCGCATGCGCTACACTATCCCCCCTCCTAGTGAATCTGTCCCTAGTCAAAAATGTTCGTTCCAAATCTGTCCGGCCAATTCCTCAATCTTTTCGACTGTCGGAGAAGTGGCAATGGCTCCACTGGCGGCTGTTCCTGCTGATCATCCTGAGGCTCCACTTCATGTTGCTCCTCCTAGCGCTCTGGCTCGAGATTATCCTCTTGAGGAGCAATCACCAAGTTGTCATCTTCAGATTCCTCAGCATCGGATACATCTGATTCCTCAGCCTCAGAAAAAACAGCTGCATCACGTGGTGCGGTTGCCCCTTGTTCGTATGTACCTCCCCGTGCACACGGCTTCAACCTGTCAAAATGAACAACAACTTTCTTGCGAGTGGAGTCCCTGTGTTGGATCAAGTATAACACATTACTGAACACTTTCACTACTTTATATGGACCCTGCCAATAAGAGTGTAATTTAGCCGACTTCCCCCTGGGCACAGCAGGACAATACAACCAAACGCATTCACCAATCCCATACGGCCTTCCCGTCCGTCTGCGGTCATACACCATCTTCTGACGGCGCTGCCGCCATCCTAACCGTTCTCGCACCCTCTCATACGCAGTGTCCAGTCGAGCTCTCAAATCTTTGCTATATTGGTGTACCGGCTGAGGTGGAACATCTGGAGGCAACCCAAACATGACATCCACCGGCAGTCTGGCCTCACGTCCGAAGAGGAGGAAATATGGCGTACACCCAGTGGACTCCTGCACACTTGTACGATAGGCTAGCATCACTGCTGGAATACAGAGGTCCCAATTTCGTTCATCCTCCCTCGATGCAATGCTAAGGAGATCAAGCAAAGTACGATTAAAGCGTTCGACCAACCCATCAGATTGCGGGTGATAAGGCGTAGTCCTTGTCTTGTGAACTCCCAACAGCAAACACACTTCCTTAAACAGGGCGGACTCAAAGTTCCTCCCCTGATCGGTGTGCAGAACATCAGGGGCTCCAAACCTGCTGACAAAATGACTCACAAACATGTTAGCAATAGTTTTTGCTTCCATGTTAGGTATTGGATAAGACTCCACCCATTTCGTAAAATAATCCCCTAACACTAGAATGTACTTGTTCCCTCTATCCGTGAGCGGCAGAGGACCCAGGATGTCCATGGCCACACGCTGGAATGGGCCACCAGCCAACACCTGCTGCATTGGGGCACGATTACACCGTGGAGGTGACTTCCGTGCCGCACACTTAAAATTCACAAGCTCGACACCAGTCTTCGATGTCATGGCGCTGACCCGGCCAGTAAAAACGGGAACGCGGACTTTCTCCAAAGTCTTGAAAATTCCAAGATGACCACCACTGGGAGAGCTATGAAGTTGCTGCAGGACAGAGCCTATCGAACTCCGAGGTACTACCAACTGAAGATGTTTATTGCAACTCTTTCCCGGAACATCTTCCCACTGTCTAAACAGAACCCCATCCCGACCTACCAGGTGTTTATACTGTGCCCACAATGTCTGCAGAGTGTAACTGCCCTCATTTGGTAAAGCAGCTGGTGGAGACGAATTTTCTATCCAGGAAATTACCCTTCGAAGATTAGCATCAGACCCCTGCATCTCCTTAGGGTTCTCCAGTGGCAAAACGGAGAGGCCTGCCTCAAATGCACATCCGATCCAGACCACCAATTACCACCGTTACCATTAACGGCCCCAAACGCATTGTGGAAAAAACACGGCGAGGCAATGCCATTGTGCATACCACACTGCTTACACTGGATCCTTGAAAGGGCGTCTGCATTGCCATGACGAAGACCTGGACGATGAATTAGATCAAAATCAAATTCAGCGAGAATCTCTAGCCACCTCGCCACCTGACCCTGGGGGTCTTTAAAACTACGTAACCAACGAAGCGCGCTGTGGTCGGTGCGAACAACAAACCTTCGTCCCCACAGATAGCCCGAAACTGACGAACCGACCATACCAATGCCAACAACTTACGTCTCGTTGCACAATATTGGCATTCCGCCTTTGTAAGCACCCTACTAGCATATGCGATCACCCTTCCATTGTCCAAGTGTGATAGTACTGCTCCAACACCCTCCTGACTGGCGTCAGCATCAACCACAAATGTTCTGTCGAACTGTGGGAAGGATAAAATAGGGGGCGAAGCTAACTTACCCTTTAAAGCCACAAATGCCTTATCACATAGTTCAGTCCAGTACCAGGGTTTGGATTTTTCTGTTAGTGCATGAAGAGGAGCAGCGGTGTCTGCAAAATTGCGAATGAATTTCCTATAATAGGAAGCAAACCCCAAGAACTGTCGCAGGCTTTCACGGTCAGTGGGTGTAGGCCAGTTTTCGACACACTTGATCTTGTCAGCATCCGCAGCTATACCCTTCTCTGAAACCACATAGCCCAGATACCGCACTCTTGCAAAGCAGATGACATTTGCTAGGCTTGATCTTCAGCCCCGCTCCTTTAAGCCTCTGTAGCACCTCTGTAAGCCGCTGCAAGTGCTCTTCCACCGTTCGACTAAAAATGATGATATCATCAAGGTATACCAAGCATGTTACCCAACTGAGTCCTGCCAGGACCATACTCATTAACCGCTGAAACGTGCTTGGAGCGTTCGTTAGTCCGAACGGCATTACTCGGAACTGATGTAGACCAAACGGAGTGATGAACGCAGTTTTCTCCTTGTCCGCAGGATCCATTTCGACCTGCCAGTAGCCACTTGCCAAATCTAAGGTTGAAAACCACTTGGAGCCGGATAAAGTGTCCAGAGCATGATCAATCCTGGGAAGAGGGTGCACGTCTTTTTTTGTAACGCTATTCAGGCGACGAAAATCTACACAAAACCTGTATGAACCGTCCTTTTTCCTAACCAGAACAATAGGCGAGGCCCATGCTCCTCCGGACGGCTCTATTATCCCCTGTTGGAGCATTCCCTGGATCATTTTCTGTACCACGTCACGTTGATGAAACGCGCCGGCTGATGAACAGGGGGTGTCACCTGAGTTGATGGTATGACGTAAGACATTGGTACGCCCTAAATCACCGTCACCTACAGAAATTACATCTGAGAAATGATGTAAAATTGCTTTCAACTTAGCACACTCCTCCCTTGACAACCCCGATGTGTCACCCATTAATTCCCCAACTGCTTTACCAATTGCCTCTGTTGATCGAGCTGGAAGCCGTGTGCCCAATGCAGGCTCAACCATATTCGCTCCCTCTCTTCCATCCCATGGGGATACCTGACCAACACAGGAACTGCAGAGGGGTTCACCAGCTGAACTACTGCTTTGCCATCATAGACAGGAGATACAGAACAGGCAAAAAGAAGTCCGCGTTGAGTAGATATTTCCGCCTATGGCTGGAACAGACCCACATATAGTCCCCGTCCGTTTTCGCACCTTCCAACTGAACCTGCAATCGCATCTCGTGATAGGGTGGCACGACAGCTGTCTCCTGTACAAACACATGACATGTAGATATGCACGACCCGTACAAGGTGTCTAGGGGTATTGTTTGGCCTAACATGATCATTGTTCTTCTCCCCAGGTCAACAACACACCCGTATTGTTCTAGAAAGTCTGTTCCCAATAAACACTCCTGCGTCATCTCACGCACAACAAGGACAGTATGAGTTCTCACATGCTTTCCCACCGTAAGATCAAGGTCAATCTGTCCACATAGACTTAACGAGTCTCCATTAACTGCCATCACAGGACATTGGGGTGTCACGAGTTTCCTGTCTTGAGAAATGTCATTCCACACTTTTTCATGCACAAGAGTAACGGATGATCCTGTATCCACTAGCATACGTGTGGGACGACCCCCAACCATACCCTGCAGTATCAACGTGCATGCCACAGCCGATGTATACTTCACTGACCTGTCCTTCCCACTCTCCTTCGGAGATACACTCCGTTCCTTCCGCTGAGGACAATTACGCCGTATGTGCCCTTTTTGCTTGCAGTTCCAACAGACAGGGACCCTTTTCGGAGTGCTCCTTTTCTCACCGACTTCCCGACTTGACAACTTAAAAATCTCCTGTGACAGCTGTTGGACTTGTAACGCAAACTCTTCCACCGTATTAGCTCGCAATGCACCTTGTACCAGGTCTCGTTCACCTGACACGGCAAGACTTGCACCTGACCCCTGTTTCTCTAGATCTCCGCGTAGGCTTTGTTGAGCCAGCTCCACTGATTCCCACTGGCTAGCCAAAGCAAGTGCAGCCTCCAAAGACTCTGGTTGCTTCCTCAAAAGCCTCATCTGCACAGAAGGAGAGATAACACCGTGAATAAATTGCTCACGCGCCATTTCAAGTCGTCTTTCCGCCGACCACTAAAGGTAGCCATGGAGGGGATTATGTGACTTGGATGTGTATGGTCTCCATGGAGATCATGTGGTTGTGTGGGAATAAGAGCCTTTATTCATGCAGGGCATCTGGGGGCGTGGATTTCTTCATGCGTCCAAAGATCTCACAGTCTAGACAATGACAACTATGACCACCCCCCAGGGTGTCGTGAGGACTCCCCCTCCTCCTCCTCCACTTCACTTTCCACGACAGAGGGAGGGACCAATCACTGAGTCCACTGGAGACATGTAAGGCCACACCCACCATCTTAAGGGTAGGGTTGTATGCTGTAGGAGAGTGCAGGGACTGTACCACAGGGAAGGTTTGGGGCTGGTGCCACTAAACTGTAAGTAAAAAAATGTTTCCATTAATTCATTAGTACTGCAACTCGAGGTACAAATTCATGAGGGTGTACTGGTTAAGGTGGTAGTGTGGGTCGACTTGTTAGTATGTGTGGGTATGCTTGTTAGTATGTGTGGTCATACTGGTTAGGAGACTGTGGGTGTGGTTGTGTAGGTGAACTGGTTAAGTGACTGTATGGGCGTGGTTGAGTGTCTCAACATATCTTCCTCCTCCCCATCTCACGGGGATGCCCCCTTCATGCAGCGGAGGTCATGAAATATGCTGGATGAAATCGAATGCTACCCACCTGCTTTAAGGGTAGGCTACCAGTGACAGAGTTTGGACACATTTTTTAGTGACTCTTGTACAGGGTTAAAAATCATTGTCATGGCAATGCTGAAGGTTTCCATTGTGATTCGGATGTGTGGGTCTCCATGGAGATCATGTGATTGGTGTGATCTCATTGAAAGTTGAGTCAATAGCTGGGTAGGGTTTCATTTTCACATGTACAGAATACTGTCACCCTATTCATAACTAAAGGTAGCCATGGAGGGGATCATGTGACATGGTCTCCATGGAGATCATGTGGTTGTGTGGGCATATTGGTTAGGGGACTGTGGGTGTATTTGTGTGTGTTGTTGAACTGGTTAGGAGACTTTGTGGGTGTGGTTGAGTGTCTCAACGCTCCCTCCACAGGGATTCATGCTGCGGAGGTCATCCCCTCCAAGACCAAGGATCCCTACCCCCAATTGCATATGGAGGGAGTTGGTGTGGATGGGGTTAAATCATCTTTGGCACATGTGAGCGAGATACACGACCTGATAAACCTAATGTTGCCGTCACCTCCACCCCCTCCCTCACTCAAGGAGAACAGGTGTTGGCCACCTCCTAACCTCAGGCCCATAAGTTCCAAGGTGGCTGCCCTGCAATGCCCTATGGTCCAGGTGTATCAGCAAAGTCTGGGAACCTTCTGTAACATCCTGACCCACGTGGACAACTGTGCACCCCTCCTCTCCACCTCAAGCGGAGCCTGTTCGGAAGAGATTCCAACCTCCCTAGGTGGTTAACTGTGAAACCCTCAGGTCGACGGCTGAAGGATTCCACCAACAATCCCTCCTCATACCTGAGCATACCCTCTCCACTGTCATCACTTGACCATGCCCCCCTCTGAAAGCCTTTCTTCATGCAGGGCATCTGGGGGCATGGCTTTCTTCATGCGTCCAAGATCTCACAGTCTAGACAATGACAACTATGACCACCTCCCTGGGTGTCGTGAGGACTCCCCCTCCTCCTCCTCCTCCACTTCACCTCCCACGACAGAGGGAGGAACCAATCACTGAGTCCACTGGAGACGTGTACTGGTTAGGGTAGTAGTGTGTGTTCGTATGTGTGGGGCATGCTGGTTAGTATGTGTGGGCATCACTGGTAAGTATGTGTGGGCATACTGGTTAGGAAACTGTGGGTGTGGTTGTGTAGGTGAACTGGTTAAGTGACTGTATGGGCGTGGTTGAGTGACTTCTTCCTCCTCCCCATCTCACGGGGATGCCCCCTTCATGCAGCTTAGGTCATCCCCCTCCAAGAGCTTGGCACCAGCATGATGTGATAATTGGATCAACTATTTATATGTTGTGAGTTAGGCTTTTTTTTTAATGATAATGAGCTGGATATCATCTGGCTGTGTCTATTTCATTGCGCATGCGTGACCCTTAATAGCACGCGTACGTTCGTGGCCCTTTTAATGGCGCTGTTTGTGAAAGGTATGTTTGCATTGTATATATTTGGCTTGGTTTATACCCAGTTGTTTTCTTACCACGTTTAGCGATGCCTCGTTCGAGTAAAAAAAAGTTGAGCGCTTTGGAGAGAATGTGTCGATTTTTTCGTGGTGAGTATACTAGTGCAGCAGTTCGGAATGCCTGTATAACTCCACTTCTCTGTAGACTGCCAAATATAATATACGCAAAGAAAATTTTTACTACCGTGCTACCCGACTACTACAGCGTGCGCTACCGCACTATATGGGCCACTGCGTAAGGAAACGTGTAACGCCCCCCCCCCCCCCCCCTCCCCCCCATCTTATTTTACAGAGTTCATAAGACTAAAAGGACATGCCCTACCAAGCTTTCGAGGTAAGCTTCTCGATTAGTACGGCTGACATTGTTATTGTTACAGAATGGTCTCCTCTGCTTCGCGAGCGTGACGGCTGCATGCACCCAAGATATAAGGTCAGAGATGTCTCGTACTGATCGTGTCCTTTATTAGTTTTCTTGATTTTCTAGTGTCTGAACCAGAGAAACAACCTGCTCGATCGTTATAGCGTGTAAAGACATCTACTTTTCTTTATGTGTTTTTTTAATGCTATATTTATTTATCACAATTTTATTAAAATCAATTGAACGTGTTGTTGTATAGTTTATTAATATCAGGGACCATCAATTTACGGTAAATATACGAGATATTGTTACCTCTGTCAACACCCAATAGAGTGTACTGGCTACACTTCAGGGGTGTTGGCCATAACACTCATGAGCGGTTACGACTACACCCCAGGGGGGTGTTATTTTTAAACATGCATACGAACACCCCTAAGTGTGTTGCGGTAACACCTTTTTTTTAACAGTGTGGAGAAGTAGCTAGAAGGTTGGAACAAAGAGGCTTTACAGTAGCATCACATATCCAGTTATATTGATTTCATGCAATGGTAAGCCACCAGCTAAAATACCAGATGAAGTAGCTGTTCCTTAATCAAAGGATTTGAATATCGAACGTCTTATTGTCAGGGAGGAAGGGAAACCTCAAACAGCGGCAATTGTATAGGTAAAACAGCGCCGTCTATTTGCCGGTCGCTGCGAGTGTTTGTTTATTTCTAGATCTGCATGTTGTCACAGGAAATAGTGCTTGGGACTTCTCATGCAGCACATATAAACTCGTTGCGGGGCTCAGTCATGCATGCAATCGCAAATGATGACCTGGGTCTCGTTGGCCATTCTATTTGGTGCAGCCGCTCTCTGCAGCGGGGTACCACTGGAATACGGTGAGTCACCTCCTCCATCTCTGATCCACATGCACCGGCACACACTTTTTTTTCATACAGAGGATGCGCTGTACGCCAACGATGACGACCACGGCCTGAACAGCTTAGAAAGCTATATTAAAGACAGTGAAAACGAAGGTATGTGTCATGTATGCGTTCGTTAATAGATAAGTTTGTCATGCATGCATTCTCCCGCATGCAGTACACGAGACCCAAGGTGACGGCGATGGTCCAAATGCTGGCGCTCCACAGGCTCCATCAGAGGACACTCCGAACGATGAAAACACACCGGCTTCACCTGCACCTTCTGACGATACGCCAACCCCTACAAATGCACCCTACCCGGCCCCTACCAATCTTACGGATGCACCTGTGAGGCCCACTGAGCCCACGCGACGCCCTTGGAGGCCATGGAATCGTTTCTGCCAACGAACAAAATACTGGCCCTGCAAAAAAACACCGCGCAGGAAACTACCCCCTTCTTCGAGTCCTAAGCGATGGAAATGGGGTTAAATTTAGCCTTGTTCCTTGCACTGCTGTAGTTTTATAGCACTGTGAGCTAGTGTATGTATGTAAGTATATGCATGCATGAGCTGTGTAGAGTTGGCGCATAATGAATGCTGCTAATTACTGATACGAAACTGCGAATGGTTAAATGATGCGTTCACGCGTATATGACTATGTATACCATAGTAGACGCCTATCACAAGGACACCTCTTCGACCCATTTATTTTTATTAGAATACTACTATGTAATCATTGCTACAAAGACAGAAAGCGGGTCTGATATGATGCTTCTGACAATCGATACATCCTTCAACCATTGATAACTTATTCCGTAATGTGATGAATAATGGCGCCAGTAGTCAGTAACAACATAGGCGTCCTCTCATATATTTCCAAGGGGAAATGACATATGGATCCTACCATGGTGCGGCCCCCCCTCCCCCCTCCCCTCCCTCCCCGCCCCCCTCCTCCCCGCGCGAAGCGCCAAAGCTTTCGATGCATGCCCCAATATTTGTATGCACAGATGCAAGATTCAAACAAAACGTTGATTTTCTCTATGGATATTAATTATTTGGTATGCAAGTGCCCCCCTCTCCCCCCCCCTCCATCGAGCAGACGTCTCTAAGGTAACAACTACCTATTCAAGACATATATATACATATGGAGAAATCGCCCATACATCGGCGGTCATCTTGCATTTTATTTCAAATTGAATTCTAAATGACCACGGAATATACTAAAAATTAGTCTGAATTCGAATTGTAGTTTTCATTGCGTTGCAATAAAGCAATGTTATACAAAAATCAAGACAAAAAATTAATTACCGTCGTAGTCTCGTTCCCGGGCCAGAGAACGAGACTTGCTTGTAATTACAATTTAACTGCTCAATAACTGCTATTTTAATTGCGCTTCGTTAATAAACTCCTACACTGTAACGTAATAGCCCCCCCCCCCCCCCCACCCATCCTACAAGAGGTGGATGCGCATCAATTAGCACAAACTCGGACGTTGGCCGCGACATATAGTACCCATTTACCATTAAACTTAAGCGCTAATCCCTACAGCCTTCGGAACCCCGTAGTTCTCTTTCAAGATATGTATGGCTACCGTTTTATTATTTTTTATTGTACGTTCTAAGATACAGTGATGTCACGTTGAGAACCTCATAGCAGGACCTGTACTTTTAAAACATAACCCTTGTTGTGTGGTAGCAGTTCATGCATGCAGTGATGTATATTCAGGGGTCTGGTCCCAGCAAAATGTTTTTGGGCAAGATTCTTGCCAAGAAGAGCAAGATCTTGACAGGAGGCCTAGAGGAAAGATATCCGCACGCATGAACTCTACTACTGTACTATATCCCGGGCCCCCCGATATGCGATCATACCCCCCCCCCTCGTATCGGGCCAGAAAAACCGACAGCACCCCACCCCCCGCTCTTCGTTTTGGGCCAGAAACCGACAGCACCCCCCCCCCCCCCCCCCCCCGCTCTTCGTTTGGGCCAGAAACCGACAGCACACCCCCCCCCCCCCCCCTCCCCCCACTTTTCGTATCGGGCCATAAACCGACAGCACCCCCCCCCCCTCCCCCCCCCGCTTTTCGTATCGGGCCAGAAGCCGACCCCACCCCACCCCCAGCCACACCCACCATCCGTGCCCCCCCCCCCCCCCCCCCCCCCCAAAACCTGTATCCACCGCTGAATCTTGCCACCATGGGCAAGATCTTGTCCACGAACTGTTTGCTGGTGGTGGTGGTGGTGGTGGTGTGTGTGTGTGTGTGTGGATGTTGCATGCTCATAAGGTTTCTTGACCACATCAATCAGTAGTGGTCATGTTGTATAAACAGATCCCAAATTGATTTGTCACATCTACATGTAGACAATTTTGTAGCCAATGTCCCATGCCATGCTTCACACACACGTGTGAATCATCATGAAAGTCCCCTGCTGTGTGAGCCATTTGCCCATTGTGACAGAAATCATTTTATGTGGAGAGAACCGAAATGTTCACACAGAATCACACTACCAAACAAATTTAACATACATACATAAAAGTTTGATTCCTGCACATGGTAGTGACCTCCATTTTCTTCTCCAGACCTTACTCCAATATGGGTTGGTAGGCAGGGCTCTGAACACACACACACACACACACACACACACACACACACACACACACACACACACACACACATGGAGGAGGGGCACATTAAGATGGAAATCTGCAATCAGCGGTAGTCTCCTGGGCAAGTGCCTTCATGAGGCCAGCATCTATTTCAAAAATCATGTCATACGCATTGTCAAAGACAGACATTGACATTCAAAAACAAACCCAGACGCAGTTTTAGAATTATCAGCTCTCTGTCAAATTTGTGGTTACCTGGACTAAGATAGTTTACATACTGCTTCATGCTGTGGCCTACAAAACCATGCTTGTGGTATACATGTATAAAATAAACGGACTAGCATCACTTTCAAAACCACAGGTCTTCCAAGCTAAAATGCCCTTCCTATTTTCAGGACTTACTGCCACACTATTTTCAGGACTTACCGCCACACCAATCTTTATTTTTAAAGGGGCCCATCCATCCTGTGTTGGACTGGTGTGTTATATGTACTGGACTGGTGTGTTGTATGTACTGGACTGATGTGTTGTATGTACTGGACTGGTGTGTTGTATGTACTGGACTGGTGTGTTGTATGTACTGGACTGGTGTGTTGTATGCACTGGACTGGTGTGTTGTATGTACTGGACTGGCCATACCAGTCCAATACACCAGCCCAGTACATATACCAGTCCAGTTCAACACACCAGTCCAGTACATAATACACTGTTGCATGTACTCAACTGGGAAAGGGGGTTGGGGCATTGCCCCTGCATCTTTGTTAAAGAGGAAGGGTGGTGGTGAGAAGAACTAGACACCAGTGTACCATCCTCAGAATTTGTAAATTTAGGTGCCCCCCCCCCCACCCCTACACACACACACACACACACACAGACACACGCACGCACGCACGCACGCACGCACGCACGCACGCACGCACGCACGCACGCACGCACGCACGCACGCACACACACACACACACACACACACACACACACACACACACACACACACACACGAACTGCCTTGGAGAAGCCATGGGTTTATATGAAGCCATGTGTGTGAATAGCTCAGCATGTAAACTTTCCAGTGGCCCAGTCCTTACAAATCTATTGAGATAGGGTTTCACTGCCACTATCAAGGCTCCTTCCAGTAAAAAGCTACAGACCCCTAGAAATGGACCATGTACATACATGTAACAAAAAAACGCGCACACAAGCACACGCACAGTTTGCTATGACGAAACATGTGAGGTGGTGGCAAGCAGATAGGCCAGCTAATAGCTAATGCCTCTGTACTGCATGTAGGACTCGGAAACTAGTGACACACACACACACCCATAATCAGAGTACTTAGTGTCATTTAAAGTAGGTTTCTGGATCACAGTGACCACAGTGCCACATTGCAATCCAGTAGGTACATCACACCTACAACATACTTGTCCAGTGCATACAACAGTACAGATAACACACTTATATTCTTATGAACACACCAGTCCAGTACATAAAACACACTTGTCCAGTACATCAGTCCAGTTGATACAACACACCAGTCCAGTACATACAACACACCAGTCCAGTAAATACAACACACCAGTCCAGTACTTGCAACACATCAGTCCAATACATACAACACACCAGTCCAGTACATGCAACACACCAGCCCAGTACATACAACACACCAGTCCAGTACATACAACACACCAGTCCAGTACATGCAACACACCAGTCCAGTACATACAACGCACCAGTCCAGTACATACAACACACCAGTCCAGTACATACAACACACCAGTCCAGTACATGTACCACACCAGTCCAGTACATACAACACACCAGTCCAGTACATACAACACACCAGCCCAGTACATACAACACACCAGTCCAGTACATACAACACACAAGTCCAGTACATACAACACATCAGTCCAGTACATGCAACACACCAGTCCAGTACACACGCCAGTCCTGCACACTAACAACATGCCAAACCAGCACACACCAGTCCGGTTTATGCGTTCTTAACCCTTAAGGTTACCAAATATCAGTACGGACGAGTGTAAGGAACTCACAGTGTGTAAAAATAGAATTAAATACTGATGTGGCAATAAGTCCTGAAAATGGGAAGGACATGGGTTTAGCTTGGAAGATATGTGGGTTTGAAATTGATACTAGTTTATAATTGTTATGTATTATATACCACAAACCTGGTTTTGTCATAAAGCGTCCAGTATTCTTTCACACATTCAAACACACATGCACCACACACACAAACACCAATACATACATGCACAAAGAAACATGCGCACACACACAAACACAAAGAAACACACACACATACACACACATACACACACATACACACATAAATGCACCACAAAATACACACACACTAAAGTACACATGCACTAACAACAGCCTTAGTCTTACGTTCTGGCACCAAACAATACTTCGTTTTGAATCATGTGCCTTCAGGCTCACTCAATCTGTCATCTGCATGCAGCGCTACCTTTGGGAGAGATAGAAAGGTGGAAGAACAGGGAAAGGGAGAGAGAGTGATGGACAATGCAGATTCACATTTAGCCATGCACATACCTCGCATTAAAACAATCCACACAACCACACATAGCATGCTTATAAATCCAACGATTTTGAATGGTACAAATTCAAGTTCATTTTGAGATGTAATGGCCAGTGTGTTAAGTTGATCCTATTAAATATCAGCAGAGGTAAACCTAGATGTTGTTTCTACACAACCCAATCAAACTATTTATGGAAAGATAACATCAACTCAACATAGCATGATTTAGGGGTGGAGGTGCACCCTTATTAAGTATAGCACATACGATCAAAGGCTGCGAAACTCTTTATATGTAATGTCAGGATTTTGGTTAGAGGATTTTGTTACATTTAGTTACATGTTATGCACAAATTGTTGGACACTATCCCATAGCTAACTAGGACTTGCCCACCACCCATAATAGCCATCCTTTGCTTCCAACATTGCATCAATGCTGCACACGTGCATGCCAGACAGAATGGCTCCATTGCACACTTTCAATTGGAAAAAAAGCTAACACGTTTTCTGATTGCAGCTTTGTTCATATACCTGTGCACACCATTGCGGTTGAGTACAGGGTAGTGTGGCTAAGTTGGTAATGGACCAATATGTGATAATAATGTGAACTATTCCATGTGAACCCAAATGATGCTGGTTTGGTAGCATTGCAAAATGGCTCAGCCATAAGTGCATAATGTATTACTAACCATAATTTTATTTTTGGGGCAGACTGAGAGACTGAAGTCTCTTCATACCACTTCCATATCACCCTTCCTTAATTCAAGCTAACAAATTTATCAAAGTAGTCCACTACATTGTATTGTAGTAGGGACCTGATCCATAGGTCAGATTATCAGAGCCTGAAGTAGTGGTTATCACGCATCTACATGTACCACATATTTTTATTACCTGTGTTTGTTGATAGAGGGTGGCAATTCATTGCAGACGACTGTGGCGTCAAGTATGACTATAATGCTGTGGGACAAAAATACTCCATCGATTGATCATACATATAAGTAATGCAACTTTTATAGAGAAAGGTTGGCGACCAACTCATGTACAACAAAACGCGATAGAACATTTCCCCCCCCCCCCCCCCCCCCCCCCCCCCGTGTGCATTGATTAGAACTACACGCACGGCTATAGAGGGGTTGCAGTGTCATCCCGGGAAGGTTGCCGCCATGTTTGTTTGGTGTCGCCGCCATGTTTTTTGGTGTCCTAACTATTAAACGTCATCGTTTATAAATGCGTGTCACGTACGTGAACGTACGTGCTCGACACTTATTGAAAAAATCAATGGTTAGGGCACCAAAAAACATGGCGGCGATTGTTACTGCTATTGTTATGAACCTTCCCGGGATGACACTGCAACCCCTCTATACGACTTATGACACACTGCTAGTGCTCAAGGCTACAGCGCATGCCACTGTAGGGTACCGAGGCGTAGTTCTAGCTCCGGCACTATATACCCAATAGCAGCTGCAGGCAGCCGTGAATATAAAGTGTCACATACGCATGCTGTCGGCTGAACAAGCTACTACTTAGTGACCACTTTGCTATGCAGCGGTCCCTGCATACAGGATATAAATGAGCTGCACTGAAATTGAGCAACAAACCTTGCCGTCAGTAGCGTTAGCAGTAATAGCAGGGGCGGATCCAGAATTTTTTGCGAGGGGGGGGCAAAGGGGAGGGGCGTTAATAATCATGGTTTGGGCGTGGCTACGAAATATTGCGCGTAAGAGAGGAAGATGTACCCGGGGTCTGGGGCTTTGCCCCAGCCGCTTTTTACTGTTATCATGTTACTTCGGCGCGTTTTCGTTGTATTTGTATCATCAGGGCGACGTAAGACACCGCCCCTTGTAGCTATGAATATTTAATTTCTAACTTGGCGGGGGGGGGGGGGGGGGGGCAAAACCCAGTTTCCCCCCCCCCCCCCCCCCGTATCCGCCACTGAATAGCAGGAAAGAGCGCGTCGTCCAAATTTCAATTTTGTGGGCACGAGACGGAGCACTACCTAAAAAGCATTGAAATCGCCATGTCGAGCGCTGTATTAAAACTAGGATAGCCAGCGCTTCGCCATTATCAGAAGACTGCTTTGTTAAAGGCCGGGAGGTTTTTGTCTGTCTGCCACTTGGCAGTGGGGGAAGACTTTGTGCTTCACAATCCTCGCGCCCCCTCCCCCCCCCCCCCCCCCCCCCGCACACGCACGCACGCACGCGCACACACACACACACACACACACACACACACACCTCGTAATCTCGTAATATGGAGCGTAAAGCAGACGTATATAAAACTACGTCTGGGTACGAGACTAAGTACGTCCTTACTGTATTTCAATTTTTGGGCACGAGACGGGGACACTATGAAATCCAAGAAGGAATACTTCTGTGGAGTATGGAACCGAATTTTCAAATACGAAGGCCTAAGTTTAAAAGCGGAAAATGGTTGCTTTGTGTATCAGTTATACTTTTCTGTCATAAGCTAACGGTACAGCTTTAAGGTTTTGACGTTATAGACTGTGGAATTTTGTGATGAGGAACTCACCCCGTTGACTTCATGAACATTTGAAAAAAAGGCCCGTACAATTCAATGGAACCGAGGGCTTATTCGGGAAAAATATAATGATGTGTTGAAAAATCTTGCCAAATGTGCCGCACTAACATTCTGTCATGAGCTAAGTTGTAAAAAACATTTGGTATGCTTTCCCCATACTGTGTATGGAACGATTACGGAAATATGTCGTGATTACGCAAACCGCGAATTAATGAAGAGCTCCCGTTGACCGCTCATTTCTCGATATGAGAGACTTTGACACAAACATTTAAAGCTGGAAACACGATGGTTCTCTGCATGATCATTACTCTCCTCGGGGCTTTCAAGCCGTACGTTATTCTTTTGGAGTAGGAGCTCTCAGTCAGTCTGCCTTCTGTCCTCATCGAGACGGGTATCATTTTTTCCATGAGGATAAACGTGGAGTGCAGTTGAGAATGCACTTTTGCCAGGAGCGTTGTGGTGATCAACAATACGTGCATATCGGAAGTTTTGCTGGAAACTTCCATACAGGATTTAACCCCGACTTTGAATCTCATTAAAAATACGCGACCCGTCTCTAACTAGACTCCCGACGATCGGATCGTTTAGCATGTTATAGCAATCGAACTAGAAGTCAAAAATGAGCAGTTTCGTGTTTGCTTTATGTCACAGAACCGCGCGGTTGTAGAGAACCAGTGTTGCCGCTGACGAGTCGTCGATATATGTCGATCCCATACTATCGAGCTCGACGATTCCTTTGATCTTAAGTGGATCGCGGCAACACTGTAGAGAACAAAAGGGTACCGCCCGCCCTCGTACCCAGTCCCGAAACATGGTCTCCTTCACTTTCTTGGCAACGCATAATTCGGGATAGGAACATTTTCAAACAATGAAAATTTCATTAATAGCTTCAGAATAGGCTGGAAGAGCCGCTTTCATATAAAATAGCCGATGTTATATTTTGGTTAACAATTGACTATACGGTATATGTAAGACGCATAAATAGATAACACTTTAGATATCTTTAAGTAAGAATGGCGGCATCAAGGAGATCCGAGAAAAGAAACGGTCCGCTAAAAGGCAACGTTATTGGTAGAGTCCTTAATCTGCTCGCTTGGCGAAGAGACTGTGGTACGGGAAGGCTAAGCGTACCCTGCAAAACCAAACGAGGGCCCGAAAGAGTTAACCGATAAAGTTATTCAAAGGTAAGTAAATGTAGCTACCTACTCTTACTAAGCTTGGTTTAAAATATGACATTGGTGGCTGAACATTACGGATCGATGTGCACGAACAAAGGAAAAATGAATGAAGCTAGTAAACAAAAAACCTTCTCTATGAGAAAGTTGGTGGGGTATAGGATTTGAAGCCAAGGCAATTGTGGTGTGAAAACAAAGGAAACAAGGGTCTGTAATAGTAAGGGAAAATGTCATAGTCCTATATTTAGCTCATGAACATAGTATATGCTACAAACAGGCTAAATATAGGACTTAGACATTTTCCCTCACTATTACAGACCCTTGTTTCCTTTGTTTTTACACCACCATTGCCTTCAAATCCTATACCCCACCACCTTTCTCATAGAGAAGGTTTTTTATTAACTTGTAAATTTATATTATGCCACAGCCATATCTAGCTGGTAGCGAGGATGCTCATTGGCTGTAGGTTCAGGCTTTTCTACACTGGTAAAATTTATCAAACAATGCACAAGCCTCCACATTGCACACTCTTCACATTGTATCATTACATCTGTATTTCTAGCATTATGCTGACTGGCTGGAATGGCAGAGCTTTTTTACGAGTTGGCTTTTTTTGGAAGGTAAGGCCTAGGGTGATCGATGCATTTCTTATGTATCTTTTGCATAAACAGAGTCAACACTTAATGAATCACATTGACTCATGGTTATTTCTTCCTCCTTGCAGGCCAAAATTGTAGGAGTTATAATCCATCTCAAATACCTTGCTAAATTCTTGTTTGTGTTTGGTGTGTTTTGATCTCTCTACCAGTTTGCTGACTCCATGCCAGGCTATGAAATCCAATTAAGTGAAATCTTTGTCATTACTACTTCTTTGTTGTGACAATGAAAACATGTGACATCACGTGTTTTGCTACCATATGTAATCTATGGATTATTTTATCTATTTGCACAACTTGATGTGAGGTATATGGTTTCACTATTTTACCTGGCGAAATGTTCAAAGCGTTTCTAACTTCGAAGAAGGACCAATAGAGTGGTAGAATGTAGCTATAAGCTCAGAACATCCTCTGAGATCTTCGAACATGGCTAATAATTTTTTTTTGACCGGCACTGTGATATAAGCGCACAGAAAGGAATGCATATTAGTATAAAACCAAACCACGCAACTAACATCCGTATCATTCCAGCATATGAGAAATCAGTTGCAAAAGTTCAGTACATGCTGCATGATAGTATGCTTACATTTTAAGCTGCATCGCTGCTCTTTGCCTGTCACATAGAACTAAAACGGTTGTAGCCAAATCCAGTAGGCTTGCAAATTTAACCCATGCACACTGACATTGTGTTGTTACACGCACACACATGCACACTCGCACGCAGGGCATTTCTGATATAAATTCTACACAGAGGATTTGGTGGGGTTACCCTTCTTTAGTTCCTGCATCTATGGAATAGGTAGCAGCAGCAGTGTGATATATCATCAGCTATAAGAGTTAATTGGTTTTTGTTTGTCGCTTGGATGTTGGTTTTGGTCTTACCTCTTCCACCATAACATCCACCAAGCTACAAATGGTAAATTGCCTTGGTACACCATCAACTGTATGATTCACTGGTCTCTTTTAAATAGGATGAAATGAAATCCATTTCAAGAAGATGGCAATCCTTTCCTAACTAGATGATAATGACATGATGCTATGCAATAGTCATTGTTGATCCATAATTATTACTAGTGGACTTGTGTATATCAGTTGGTGCATTGGAAGTGAAATGAGTTTACAATGATTGATATCTACAAAGTTACCCCATTGAGGAGTAGAGACCTTTCGATTTATTGGTATTCGAGGAGAAAAATTTATGTGCATGCACATAGTTGTTTGCGGAGACATAGCATAGCCCACCATCAGTGGCGTATACAGATTTCAGCGAAGGGGTGCTTCAGGTCAGACCCGATACGAAAAGGGAGGGGGTGGGGGGGAGGGGTTACTGTCCGCTTAAGGTCCGATACAAAAAGTGGGGGCCCCTTGTTTGGCATACAGCAAATACGTTATCGTTCATAATTAACGGTTATAAGTATAGCCGAAGCTAGGTAATAACGTATTTAAAAAAAAAATAGAGTAGGCCCTATGCCAAATAATAAAAGGGCCCCCAATTTTCGTATAAATTGGGTCTTAAGCGGATAGCAACCCCCCCCCCCCCCCCCCCCACCCCCCACTAATCATACCTGGCCTGTCCTTAATCACCGCCCTCAATGAAATCCTGGATACGCCGGCTACTGCAGCGTAATTTATGTAAAATACCGATACGCGATTTGAAAAAAAAAAATCCAATGGCCGGTGAAGGTGACCTTGCTTAGGGGAGGGGGGTCGTCCTAACCCATCGACCCCCCCCCCCCCCTTCCCCTTGCGTACGCTTATGCTAGCATCGAAAGTCAGCCGGTCATTTCGACACAGATACACCTGTCTGATCGAGATTATTTATATTATTGGTGAGAGTATTATAATTCGTCATAAACATAGTTAATTCCTATAATAACTAGTTAATCGACCCCCCCCAAAAATTACAACAACAATGTAGTAATTAAAGAACATATCTTGACTTTTACTTCATAATACATAACAATATGAAATTGAAATATTTGTAGTGGAAAGTAAAAAATTCCGCTATATGTTAAAATCTTATAGAATTCAATTTGGAATTTTTTTATGAATGTCCTCCAATGTATGGGGCATTTCTGGATATGCACTTTTCTGTTTATGTTGCTAGCCTGTTCCTAATATGCGGAGCTTCTTGTTTAGCATATGGTGTATCAAGCCTCTACTAGGATTTCCCTAGATTGTATGAACCAGACTGTGTCAACCTTATGAACGTACAGCTTATCACTCTGCTTATGGTACATGTACGCATGCATATTTCACCCAGTAAACGACATTTTGCTGTGTATGTGAATGTCAATCTTGATGTCCACAAGGTGCCATCACTGCCATGTAAGGAATGACCAACTGAAGCAGCAGCATACATAAAGTTATACAAGTAAATAAGAAGGCAAAAAGCAAGGAAACAAGGATCTGTAATAGTAAGGGAAAATGACATAGTCCTATATTTAGCGGCCCGTTTGTAGCATATACTATGTGTACTAAATATAGGACTATGACATTTTCCCTTACTGTTACAGACCTTGTTTCCTTGCTTTTTGCACCATCATTGCCTTCAAATCTTATATCCCACCAACTTTCTCATTGAGAAGATTCTTATTTACTTGTTTCCTTCGTTTTTTTTCATGCACATTATTCCGATGCGTATTTGATGTAGTTGATGATCGTAATTGATCCGTAAATGATCCGTAATGTTCAGCCACCAATGTCATATTGTAAACCAAGCTTAGTAAGCGTAGGTAGCTACTGGTACAAGCACAAGTACGACATACCTTTGAGTGACCTTAACTCTTTTCGCCAAGCGAGCACGTTCTGAACTCTGCAAATATCGTTGTCTTTTAGCAGCCCTTTCCTTTTCAGGCTCCGCTCGATACCTGGTGCATCGAGAGGTCCGTTTCTTTTCAGGCTCTGCTCGATACTTCTCACGTTCAGAGGCCCGTTATTTTTTCTGTCTCTGCTCGATACTTCTCACGTTCAGAGGCCCATTTTTTTTTTCAGGCTCTGCTCGATACTTCTCACCGTTCAAGGCTCGTTCCTTTTTAGGCTCTGCTCGATACCTTGCGTTTAGAGAGCCCCGTTTCTTTTCAGGCTCTGCTTTGTAGCTCGCTCGGGCAGAATTTAATACGTCGTCTCGAGTTTTGAGGTACTTTGCTCGTCGTTCTTTTCCTGACGTGAAGGCATTTTGATTAAAAAAACTTCACTAAGTTACAAAGAGCGTCAAACCAACTACGATCGAAGCACAAGAATGATTATTGTACATACGTGCACGTTATTAAATACATGTAGTGCAAAACCGGATACATGCCACAGTTAATTACCACTACGTGTAGTGCCCAGACCGTACACATTTGATTACATCATGTATACTACTAGTACTTCGTTGAAGTATGACCTATCCGCAGGGTTGCCGCGATATATCGCGGCAACCCTGCCTATCCGAGTCGTGCCAGTGCAGTAGGCTTAACTATACGTGATTTGCTAGCACAACCACCGATTTATGTCATGTAGCCTCGAGACGTTTTGACCACAGAAGCGAGAATGCCAACGAATTCTGAAGCCATTGGTGTGATTTTCATTTCTTAAAAGTGTTCCTATCCCGAGTTATGCGTGGTCAAGAACAACAACAAGAACAAGAACAAGTGGGACTGGGTACGAGTTTGGAAAATAGTTTTGTTCTCTACAACAACGCGGTTTTGTGACATCAAACGAACACGAAACTGCTTGTTGTTGCCTTCTTGTACGATGACGACAATAAGGCGGAGGGGGGGGGAGCTTATTCGTGGTACTTTACGGTAGTATTTTTTAAACTCCTTCTTGCCCAGGGCATAGTCCGCATAGACCAACCCAACCAGCTACATAAAGAGATTCTCCTAATACATCCTAGGAAAAAGTGCACACACACATATATACACACAAACACACACACATACATACACACACACACACACACACACACACACACACATACACACACATTTCTGCCCAGGCTATAGACCACACCCAGATGACATAAATGACTAGCGGCTAGAGATACAGACCAATCCAACCAGTTAATCTGCATCAGCTAAAGAAAAGAGATTCTTCCTAATATACACCCAGGAAAAAGATCTAGTCGTATGTGTGGATGTTTGTGTGCGCGCGCGTGGTGTACTTGTCATGCGCGATATATAGCAACAGACTGTTAACTTACGCAGTCGTAGAGAACAGGTTGATACACGCCGAGTGCATGTTCGTCGATATAGGAACGCCGATGAAAGAAATTTTCAAACGTTTTGAACCAGACGCACATTACGAGCATTTAGAAAACGACACGCTCCTCCCACTCACACACTCACCAGCACCTATAACCAAGGATTATTAACCTGTAATTGTTAATAATCCTTGCTATAACTTGCTCCATAAGGACGCGCCCACCATTGGCATGTTATTAATCATTATTGGCTCAAGATAAGATTATTACGTAATTGGCAAAAGTGATTAATTTTGTTGTTGATTCTTCTGCTCTCAAGATGAAAGTGAAAAACAAAAGAATGCATGATTTATATTTTGAAAAATAATCCTACTGCATTCATGTTTTTAAAAAATCTAATACTTTACATGAGTTTTCAATGTACAGACGTCTATGGATGTCCGAAATTGCTGGACCAGTTGTCTAGGGAGGAAGGAAAACCTCAAACAGCGGCAATTGCATATGCTAAAAGTATTAAAACAGCGCCGTCTGTTTGCCGGTCGCTGCGAGTGTTTGTTTATTTCTAGATCTGCATGTTGTCACAGGAAATAGTGTTTGGGACTTCTCATGCAGCACATATAAGCTCGTTGCGGGGCTCAGTCATGCATGCAATCGCAAATAATGACCTGGATCTCGTTGGCCATTCTATTTGGTGCAGCCGCTCTCTGCAGCGGGGTACCGTTGGAATACGGTGAGTCACCTCCTCCATCTCTGATCCACATGCACCGGCACACACTTTTTTTCATACAGAGGATGCGCTGTACACCAACGATGAAGACCACGCCCTGAACACACAGGGAAAAAACGCGTCGAATCTTATTTGATTGTGAGAACGATTTTACAATTGATTTATTTGATTTACTTATGATTTGAAATCAAATGAAGATTTATTTAGATTCTAAATCACACGAATGATTTCGTGTTTGATTTTTTATCTGTTTTTGATTTCCCATAGATTTTTAATCCTTTGACAAATCTAGTGTAGATTTTGAAAAGATTTTCTACTAGATTATGCTTGGAAAATGTGCACCAAATCCTGTTTGATTATGCGCTGGATTTTTCACATGATTGGCTTCAGATTGGGAATCAATGAGTGATTTTAAGAAATCCAACAATACATATGATTTAATATATTATTATTAGTACATTTAGCCAGTCATTGTAGTTATGGCTTTCAACAATATACATGCTGCATACACAACAGTTCAACATAACTGCACACATTCATACATTGAAGTACATTGTTCAGTTACATCTCTGGTAGATTGGCAACATAATATGAAGATTTCTTCTCACCACGTACCAGGGTACAGCGACTGATAAACCTTCGAGGACTAATGATCTTATCGCGTTGATAAAATGCATCACTCACTAAATATAGGTTTGAGAATTTATCTTTCTCAGGTGTCTTAAACACCATCCAAGTTACATAAGCCAGTATTACATTTTGGAGGTTTCCAGTGTCACTTTTATGCTTAATGCATATTTGGAAGTAGAATCTCACAATCCCAAAGTAAGGGTGCAGTTCATTGCTGTCATTCATTACAAACATTGCTTGTATCAATGCACCTCTATCAGTTGAATTATAATCAGATGAAAATAATTGTCCATTTACCCGGCACCTTCCAAATTTATCAATTCTTGGAAATACATGTACTTCATTGTTGAACGAGTTGGTACAAAATAGTGTGATCTCCTGGTAGAAACTGTCATCAACTTTAACTTTAAACTTGCTGGGATGCAACAATTCAATTGGCCAGTCAATAACGTCACCACGATCAATTGCTCTATAATACTCAAACATGTCCTCCCTTATTTGGGTAAGTTCTTTCAAGTGTTTCAGTTCATTATACTTAGTGGAAATATTTCTGTCCACACTAGTAAGTTCTATTAAAGCCTTAGACATAAATTTTTCATCCATTGGTGTTAGAGGATCAGTATAACAGTTGAAACAGAACTGCTGTATTATTTTGTTTAATATTTGTATTTCAATGTTTCTGTTACTGTTTGGAATGTCTGCAAGCACTCCATTCATACGCTCATACCCAAAACACCAGTACCCATGTGGGGGGCCATAATCAGCAACAACATCAGGAAGGTGCAGTGCTAGATGGTAGTTAACTGAAACCTTCCACTTTCCATAGACCTTCTCAAACAGTTTGTGATGTTGGTAAAGCTTTGTATATAACATGCATATGTCATCTTGGAGTAATGACGGCTTGATAATAATCTCTACAATTTCACAGAGCAAGCAGAGACACTGATACTGGCTCACAGGTAGCAGCCCTGCAAAGCAAGGCCTGGCATAAATACACAGAAAGTTTTTCCACTGTTGTGCAGTCATGCCAGGAAGATCATCCTCATCTTTAATGCCAGTGGGAATTCGTCCTACATCATATGGTACTTTGACATGTTTGAAGCGATCCTGGAACTGTAACTTCTTGTCTTTAGGTAGAGAAGAAAGGCACAGTTTGATTTCGTTGTGTGCCATACCCAATAAGAATGTATGCATAGGGTCCGTTATAGACATTCGAACAATATCAAAGTATGGTAGCCTTATAAGTTCACTATACCGAACCCCATTCTTTTTTTGAATAGAAAGGGCTTCCGTTTTGGATTTGGCAAGCAGATATTCTTTGGATTGTAAATTTGTCTCCTCCTTTGTTCTGTTAGGTGCCATAATTGATGTCAAGTAACTCATGTTCCCTGATGACCCTCTCATTGAAGGTTCCCTCTCAGCTTTGAACTTGCATCGTGAGCAACCATAATCTGCTTTGTGGCTAACAAACTGGGAGACTTTTCGTAATGCAGGCATATCTGCAGACAATGCAATAAGTGCAGCTTTTACAGTTTTGCCTTCAGGATGTAAAGGCAAGCCATCCCACAAGAGCAGCAAATCATCCACCAGTGGCTTAAGAAATGTGTTAATATTTCCTTTTGGTTCTGTTGGCCCAGGTATTATGCCTAAAACCATTGTCCATCTTTCCTTAAATCTCTCTGCTCGTGGTAAGTTCAGCACTGTCATCATCAAAGCAGCCACTTTATATTCAGATCTTTTGAATGGCTTAAACCAATCAACATTCAACATTAAACCAATGTTGTTTTGATTTGATAGAAATGGCACTGATGTGTCGAGAGGATTTTCAAGAAACTCCTTCCAAATTTCACCATCATACACATCTTGTTTTTCATCAGATGCTACTTCTCTGTTTTGTGATGTAGCCAATAGCGTACGAAATGGTTCATCACTGAACATAGCTTTTAACCAAACAGAAGGTGGTATAAAGTGAAATGCTTTGTGATAGGACCATTTCTTCTGGGCAAATGCCAAATTTCTGAAGTATCCTAGTTCATAACCACATTTTTTCCCAAAATGTACTGCTTTGCAATGTGCAACCCTTTGAGCTTCTTCCAGATTGTAAAGACAGTTACAAGTGTCATTAGGGCAAACAACATAAACTGTTTTCTCTATTTTAGGCAATGCAACCACTTTCTGTAATGCATACAGTGACGTGGGAAATACAGCATGTAAAGGATGTGAGGTAAGCTTCAGTACTACTGATATTAGGCCACAGATGCATGCAATAACTGGTTGTGTCAATCTGAAAATTATAGATATCCTTAAGAGCAAGGTACAAATCCATCTTAACATCATGGATGGAGGTGTGATGTGTTGTAAGTTGCCTTGACTCTCATTACTGCTTTTGGAAGGATTTGCAGATTCAGAAATACTGGCCGAAGTTGCAGTGTCATCAACTGTCATGCATTTTATTAATAATTTTTGTTTACTACGATATACTCACATACCTTGAAGTAATTGTCGTTGGCATGAATACAGAACAGATTCATCATCATTTTCACCACAATCTAATTGAAATGCATGATATGACATATACATTATAATTGACATGAATAGTTCACGTATGCATGCAGCATATTTGAACACATATATATTGTCATTGCTCATTGTTATAAAATTACCTGCATGCTCACCTTCTTCAATCACTTCCTCCTCTGTACAATCCATTGCACAGTCCCCAGCATATGTAGAGACATTTTCAGTATCAACCACACAGCCCATTCCTTAAAAAGTAAAGCAACTCATTCAGTGATGTATTCATTTTTTGTTCAATCCTCCTTGCATAACATTAACCTGCACTATATTAAGTTGCTCAATCTTTAGTTCTACATTTTATATGAGCATGAACTTATATGTTGCAATGGCTAGCGCTCATTATGCTTGTTCTGAAAGAACCATACCTATATACATATACATGCTATTGTACCTGATTCTTCTGCCTCACAGCAATTCTGTGGGAATTTTTCTAATCCAGTACCAGCAAAATCATCTTCATTCTCTACATGAAAATCAATTACAAGCTAGGTTAGTAATTTGGTACGTTTCCATTCATGTACCTGAATCTGAGCATATGTCCAGATCATGTCTGCAGCCGTCATCCCCACATGATGCATTTGCCTGCAGTTGTGTTTTTGAACCACTTTCATTATCAACATCCAATACAAGTCCACTGTTGTCTAAAGAATGCATGCACGATAGAAGTGCAGTGATTATCACACGCAAGCGCGCTCATAAAACTTTACGATCAGTAATCACAGAAGTGCTTGAATTAGAATCCACCGTTGCGTTAGCGCATGCAGTTGTCGATGCTGTTTCTGGTACTGTAGCCCCACTTTCCACACCGTAAATCGTCCGATGTCTTCGTACAGTCGAGTACGAAAAGGTATACCTTCGCTTGCACCTTGCACAATCGCACGAATGGAGATAGTTTTTCTTAGGCATTTTGCTTGGGTATCGTATTGAAAAAGGCGGGATTGCAAGCTCATTAAATGTGCATTTATGCATTGTGAAACGTGACTGACACGTGTATGCTGACTCATAGTTTTTGCAACGCATGCACGTGTGCAATGTCTACCCAACAGTCTCGAAAACCGGCTGGGGATTGGTCTGCATTAAGGACGCAAGTAAGGGAATTGGAAGATAGGCTCGCCTTGCTCGAGAACGTCGTCGACCGTATTGATGAGATCGATAAGACCGTGAATGAACTCAAAACTACAATGAGGGATTGTACATGTAAGCTAGTTGTTTTTAAGGCGGTATACATAGACGAATTCATGCTTTTTATAGTCAGCGCATCTAACTCGGATCGCGGGCGAAGTGACTCACCTCGAGCGAAAGACGTTGTACCCTTGGTTAGTGTACAAATAATACATGCCGGCAATGAGCTGACATGCACATACGCATCTTCTGCGTTCTTGTGCAGACAATTTTACAGGACGCGTTCCACGAGAACAGTGATGAATTGGCAGAGGTTCTGCCCTCATTTGTGTGGTCAGACGTGAGTACTACGTTAAAGTCCAAGCTTCTTGAGTCAGTGCGGGGCCACCTCAGGCACAGCAAGTACACTGTACCACCCGAGAAGAAGATTATGAAAAGAGTTAAGGTGTGTCAAGTTTAGTAAATAGATTATGATTACGCTTTTTTATTTATTATTATATATATATAGGACTACTATTCTAACAGACGATCTACTGTCCTTATGAAGGCCGACAGTTCCAAAGTAAGAAAACGCCGCTCTGAGTTAAAAAGAAGCCGATTGACTCACGTAAGTTATATTCAGTGGTTTTTTGATACATGATATAAAATGAAATTCCTCTGCAGGCTGCACGCGACAAAGCAGTCAAAGAGGCCTTGCACAAAGGAGACGTACTACCGCAAGATACAGAAGGAATAAAAAAGCTGAGGGCTGCTGTCAAGCCAGCACTACTAGACAACGTACAAGATAGGGATCCACATGCAGAGGATGTGGATGAAGAAACTTTGCAAGCTTCTATCCAAAAAGCGCGACTGAACAACATTGCAATCGCACGCGCTGCGTGTGGTGCAGGTGCAAAGAGGACAGCACGAGCGGCCCAGCTTCCTGATCCAGATCCACATCTCAATCGCGAGCAGCTCAGTTGTAGCGTGGACTTGGCGGAACGCTTCTCGGAAGGCGAATCAGATGACTCGGAGAACTAGCTGAAGGATGAAATGCTTGGACAATGCAAAGTTGAAACTGTAACTGTTGTGCACGCGCATGAGATTTGAGCCCAAATCTGGTATAAATCCATTATTGAAAATTGATTTGATTTGCTATTGGATTTAAAGTTAGAATCGCATGCGAAATCGGTCGCTGATTGGTCGTTAGATTTTTCAGATGAATTTTGCATGAAATCATATATAAAACCCTATGAAATATCCTATTTGATTTATCAATGGATTAGATTAATGATTTTGAGTATTTATCAGATATAAAATCAAATACAGATTCATTATTGGATTCACGAACGATTTATCATCTGGAAGTCTATTCAATCCGATATGATTTAATGCATGATTTGTATGAACAAATCTTGTGATAAATCTTTTTTGGATTTGACGCGTTTTTTCCCTGTGACAGCTTAGAAAGCTTTATTAAAGACAGTGAAAACGAAGGTATGTGTCACGTATGCGTTCGTTTTTAGTTAAGTTTGTCATGCATGCATTCTCCCGCATGCAGTACACGAGACCCAAGGTGACGGCGATGGTGACGCTCCACAGGCTCCATCGGAGGACGATGAAAACACACCGGCTTCACCTGCACCTTCGGACGATACGCCCACCCCTACTGATGCGCCCTACCCGGCCCCTACTGACCTTACGGATGCACCTGTGATGCCCACTGAGCCCACGAGACGCCCTTGGAGGCCATGGAATCGTTTCCGCCCACCAACAAGATACAGGCCCTACAAAAAAACACCGCGCAGGAAACTACCCCCTTCTTCGAGTCCTAAGCGATGGAAATGGGGTTAAATTTAGCCTTGTTCCTTGCACTGCTGTAGTTTCATAGCGCTGTGAGCTAGTGTATGTATGTAAGTATATGCATGCATGAGCTGTGTAGTAGAGTTCGCGCATAATGAATACTGTTAATTACTGACACGAAAATGCGAATGCTTAAATGATGCGATCACGCGTATATGACTATGTATACCATAGTTGACGCCTAACACAAATTAAGACACCTCTTCGACCCATTTATAGTTATTAGAGTACTACTATGCAGTCATTGCTACAAAGACAGAAAGCGGGTCTGAATATGATGCATCTGACAATCGATACATCCTTCAATACTTGCTGTAGTCTCGTACCCAGACCCTCAATCCCACAGCTGCGGGTGGATTACATCACCGCTACGTGGAAAGAGGGTCTGGCGCATAGATCGAACATTTTGGTTCTGACTTTCCTCGATTTCGGAGGACCAATCAGATTCCAGCACGGTCTGACGTCATGGTCGCAACATTGTAATTGCATTCCATAGCAATAATGAGTCAAGCAGCGATTAGAATGTCGGGGACTACTCGGGGGAATCGCTAGACGCCATTATTATTCGTGCATCACAAAGACTGACTGCAAGATGGAGACAACCACAAGGACAGCAGAGAGCACCTCCCGATAGAAGGAGCTCATGACAAGGGCCTCCAAACCCACCACCACACCCACCAGGTGCACTGTCCCCTTCAAAAGCAGCACGCGATTGGTTGCCATCCTTTGCCAGGCGGCACGGAACGCGGACCTCCGCACCCACACATAGGACCAACAGACGAGAGGCAGCGCGTAGTACCAGTAATACTGGATGGGGGAGGATTGGTACCAAAGAACCATAACAATGGCCACCACTGTGGCTACCTGAACTAGCACCATCTTAGGGCTACAGTGCCCCACCCCTCCACTGTTAGCTCCCACCCTCCTACAAGAACGGGGCAACTTCTCCTCCAAGACCCAGCAAAAATTTCTTGGGAAAGATTCTTGCCAAGAAGAGCAAGATCTTGGTAGGAGGCCAAGATCTTGCCAGGAGGCTGAGATCTTGCCATATCTTGGGTAAGATCTTGGCCAAAACTTGGCCGGCATAATCTTGGCAAGTTTGGCAAGATCTTGGGCAAGTTTGGGCAGGAATCTTGTCCAAGAACTTTTTGCTGGGGATGGCCACAAGCACACACGCCAGCCAACCCACGAAGCCTGCCATCACGGCAACCTTGATTAGTGGCCGTTACGTCACATTAATAAACGTAGTATGGGACTCCCCCTCCCACCTTACCAGACAGTCATATGATCAATTATTAATACCCCCCCCCACCACCCGAATTACGTTGCAACTGAAAGTGATGCAAGAATTATTATACAGTTTTTCCATATAGACTCGGGATACGGCAAATTCAGTATACCTTGTACTTGCGCCTGCTGGTGAACGCAGGCAAGAATCAGTTCGATCATTTCCAGCTGACAACGCCACATATATATTCTTGAGAATGGAAGCATGCATCATTAAAAATGCTAATTGACACGAATTGGTTTCCATGCAAGGTAAAGATAGGGCAGTAGGATAAGTATACAAAAATTATCGTGATATTTCGTGCCAAATAAATAGTCTAATGCAAGCCTACAAGCGACGGGCTGTTGTATTAGCCATGTTTGCATCACTGTTGGCAGTACAACTGTGAAATTTTAATTTCGTAACATTTTTCATGACTTATGATCTCATTACGTCACACTCTACCGCCGCCGCCCCCCCCCCCCCCCCCCCCCCCCTCGGACTTAGTGAAAGTGCTCCTTCAGCTTAATTATCTTTTGTCATGTGGCAAAGTGCACTGCTACTAGGAGCGTTTGTTGTTGTGATGAAGGATGCATCCAGATTTTTCTGCAATAAATGATGGACAGCTACAGCTGGCAGCTTTCATGACTTTCTAGCTGGTATAGCGAGGATTCACCATATCTACAATTATGACAATTATGCAGGTTTCACTGCTTTGTCTTATCAACACTTTCTTACAGAGTCATTCAAATTCAACTATAGCTGACGTAATAAAATAAAATAAATGCACATGAGTAGGCAGTAGGTGAGGAGTGTTTTCAATGTAGATTGAATTGCATTGTTGATCCGAAATACAATAACTAACACCTTCTGACTTACCAAGACAATTTCCTTGCAACTATCCCTTAATGATCTGGTAAACTCTGTATTCAATATGCACCAGCAAAGGAGGATGTTTCGCAGTGAAACCAATTCATACTAAATTTATTGCATGCCATGAGATCATAAGTCATGAAAAATGTTACGAAATTAAAATTTCAGAGTTGTACTGCCAACAGTGATGCAAACATGGCTAATACAACAGCCCGTCGCTTGTAGGCTTGCATTAGACTATTTATTTGGCACGAAATATCACGATAATTTTTGTATACTTATCCTACTGCCCTATCTTTACCTTGCATGGAAACCAATTCGTGTCAATTAGCATTTTTAATGATGCATGCTTCCATTCTCAAGAATATATATGTGGCGTTGTCAGCTGGAAATGATCGAACTGATTCTTGCCTGCGTTCACCAGCAGGCGCAAGTACAAGGTATACTGAATTTGCCGTATCCCGAGTCTATATGGAAAAACTGTATAATAATTCTTGCATCACTTTCAGTTGCACTGTAATGAAAGAGATACTTCGGACTCTTTTATCACTTATAGCAACTATGGCCCTTCCGGCCATATCATTGCTCATGGTTTGTTAGCTGTTACAAAGCCAGCTGAAGCTGGTGCATGAGCGGGCCGAGAGGGAGAAATACCATTGCGACACATATAAGAATGTAGTGCGGTTGTCTAGACTACCACCTTAACCCATGCGTGGATAACTCATGGCACCATGCACTTATAGGGATCAACGATCATCTTTAGTGAATTCCCAGCTGCCAATACCAAATCGAACTTGCATGCAAGGCATAGCCTTAAAATTCAATGTTGCCTGCAAGCATACGGATAAATAAGTAATAGTGACTGTTCATTTTTAGAAATATTTTTAGGGACGTCATTAGCTGCGTTGCTGGTGGTAAGCGATTGAGGCGTGCATGCGCATAATGCTGACCTAGGCCGGTATCATAGCCAAGCGTATCTCAGCTATGCCTACCAGTTCACTACCGACTCCACTGGAAACGAGGAACGTTATAACACTTGAGTAAGTCCTGCATTCAAGTTATTAAAATACCTTCTCTCCGTATCATCGTTCAAAAGAGTCTTAACAGACACTAATGAAATTCACATGAAATCACTTCGAAGCGTTTAATGTTTAAATGATCACGCGTTACCCCTGGGGAACGTACATTGATGGCTTGTATTTTCATTGTACTATAAGTAGAAGATCGATTAACTGGCACGTGATGAACACAACTATATTGTCTTTCTCCGCGCTCTGATCTTTCGACATTGCGTTCGTCGCCGCTTGTCACCGTTGTTTAAGCTACTCTCTGATGAAATCGATGGCGCGATGATTTGCCGGTACGATTCAAAGCATGCAGTGTTGTGTAGGAGGAAGTATGTGTCCGTATTTTCAAGGAAAAGAACAATGGACACTACTACTGTGTGACATGCAGTCGGCCAACAGATGGCTTTGTTGTGACTGTAGTTTACGGTCAGAAAGAGGATCCCTGTATGCGGCCACAAGGAGGATCCCAATGTATGAACTGGTATCTAGAACATGGAATTCCTCGCTCTGAATAAGACACCTGCAGTTTTAATCATTACAACTAATGTGTATTCCAACCATTTTTCAAAACTTGATTATTTGGACCATGGTTACGTTACCCTGAGGAACGTGATGCTTGCGCAGATAGACATTAAAGAATAAGTGTGAATGTATTACATTTCGTCCGTATCTGACTCGCTGTCCACGTCATCAAAAGAACTGCTGCCTTCAGAATGGGGAGGGTCCTCTTGGTCTTCAACACTCTCCACATCTGAATCACTCGTGTCTAATGCTGCATCGTCTTCACCGCAGCTACATCAGCCTCCATGTACTTCTTTTCTATTCTTCAGACATGGGCATACAGGTCCTCAATTCTTCCTGTTGTGTCTGCATTCAGATGTTCAAAACTGCTTCCAATCATGAAGGTTGAGGACACTGCATAGTTACGTTTTAATTTGTTGTTGAAATAATCGAGCTGGATTGTATCACACATGACCCACCATGATCATTTCCTGTACCTCCTTTGTCTATCCTTGCTACTCCGTCATGTCGTCCCTGACCCTCAACCTTTCATTACGTTTGCTAGCTAAGACAAAAATGCCATCTTTCGTTAGATAATAATTGGTAGATAATACTTAATGACCACCATCCAGGCGATGCTCACCCATGCACGTGTACACATGTTAAGGCAGTCGAAGGATAAATTTTTTGTATAAATAGAATAACGATAAGAGGGCATACAATAATGTCGGAATACAAAAGGCGTAGAACAGACATATAGAATCAATAGGCGCAGCGTGTTGATTTTTCTCACAGGATAACACAGGGCTCGAAAACACTTGGGTCTTCTGCACCCTTTGCATGGCTTCTGGATCCATTTTGACCTACGCTCGCTGCAGTGTAGTCCAGCTGTCCTTCCCGACTACCTCCGTACACAGCGGTGCAGAAATTCGCCGCGTTTTGTTCTGTTCTTGCTTCTGTTGTGATAACGTCCATTTTAATTGATCTGGTGGGTCGACTTCTCGTATTATAACCGCTTCGGCTAACTTTATGTGTTACTACTTCAGTTGGTCGTTCCTTATATACATGCACATCAAGATAAGGTGATAATACATGAATTTCGTCTACGCTGCCTAATGCCACGTTGCACGATATGTAAATTTAATCCGTTATCAGATTCATTACGCGTTGCGGCATATGAATCATAACAACTCCTAGCTGCAGTGAATGCAGCAACGGAAGACTTATACTTGACGCGGGTGAGAGATGTGGTTAAATGAAGGGAAGCAGTTTAAAAGGGCACAGGGCCCCATGTAGAATATCAAATAATTGGGAATTACTGGAAAATGATGGCAGCGTCAATATAGGGACGTTACGTCACACTTTTTATCGTCGTTTGGGACTCCCCCCTCCTCAATTAGAAACCATCACACGATTTATAATAATCACCCCAACGTACGTCACATAACCGGCATCAGCATATACCTTCTACCCGCGGATATAGTGAAATGGCTCCACCAGCAAACAGATAAACTTATATCCGTTATTTCAGCCCCTACTTCAGCGCTAAAATATCTCCTTCGAAGTCAAGATGATCTTCGTCAACCAAGTCTGCCTGTGCCGTGTTGTTCTTCTAATATATCTCTGCCATCTGGCATCGGCCTGTCTCCTCTCGCATGCTTGTTTACGAACCACCATATGCTTCTGCAAGCATCACCTTTGATGTAAAATACAGAGAGCACGCAGAACTTGCATGAATGATCGAGAAATTGGGACTGAACAGGGGCTTTCAAGCCATACATTAATTATTTAGAGTCTATAGGGAGTGGAATAGCTCTCAGTCACAAAAATGCAATAAAGAACGTCTGGGCTTGGAGCAGCAGCTCGTATTATTGCACTCAAGTTTACAGTCAGCACTGTGCAATAGCTTATACGTGTCCTGCAAAACCAATGGGGCTAAACATTCATGCAGGCATCAGTTCAGATAGCTCAGGATACATCAACTGCTGCAAATTCTTCTTCACTAAATCGAGGTTTAAACGCCTGTCCTGTATAATGATACATTGAGACGGGTGTCATATTTTCCATAAGGCAAAGTTAAGCCTGACATGCAATGCCAAAGAGCATGAAGCCATTCCTCTCTCAGTACGATGCAATGCCCTTTTGCCCCCCCCCCCCCCCCCCCCCCCCCCAACGTCAAGATGTACATACGCCCTGGCAACATGCAAATCTACAATGATATAAAGTTCTCTGAGATATATGCATGCAGTTTCGTTGCTAGTTTGAATTGAAACCGTACTGGTTGACCAACCATCATGATGGAGCTGTGTTTGGGCCATTTCAATGCTCCAAAACAGTCTGAATAGAAATCCCTTATGATACGATGCCTACTCATAGGCGGTCAGGTCATTATAATAACTTTATAATAACTTTGTAGGATTCCATGCTAAAGCCTAGAACATTTAATTTGGCACACAGGACATTTCCAAATGCTATTGTCAAGATGTACATACGCCCTGGCAACATGCAAATCTACAATGATATAAAGTTCTCTGAGATATATGCATGCAGTTTCGTTACTAGTTTGAATTGAAACCGTACTGGTTGACCAACCATCATAAACATGCATGCAGGCTTCAGTTCAGATAGCTCAGGATACATCAACTACTGCATGGCTATCACGAATTGTGTATAATCAAATTTTAGCCGATGTGCTTCCCGTAAATGCATGCAAAATTCTTCTTCACTAGATCGAGGTTAATACGCCTGTTCTCTATCATGATACATTGAGACGGGTGTCATATTTTCCATAAGGCAATGTTAAACCTGACATGCAATGCCAGTTCTTTGTAAAGAGCATGAAGCCATTCCTCTCTCAATGCGATACAATGCCCTTTTGCCAGGAACGTTGTGGTGATCAACAATACGTGCATATAGATTTAAATGATGCCACAGCCAATTCTAGCTGGTAGCGAGGATGGTCATAAGGCCATCTACAGTAAAGGTTCAAGTTCACTGCTTTGTCTAGTCTGTTCAAACATGCACTTGGTTATCAAGTTATGGAAATTCAACTATAGCTGAAGTAATCAGCATGATGTGTGCTTTCCGAATAAGATAATGCATGTGGACTATTTCTGCATTAGGGGGGCGTCTCCAAACTATTTAGGAAAAGATAACACCATTTTGACGTTTCATTATAACCCCCCCCCCCCCCCCCCCCCCCCCCCCCCAACGTCAAGATGACGCTATCTTCTCCAAAATAGTTTGGAGACGCCCCCTTACATGTATCTCATCGGAACAAACCTTTGTATATGCGTATAATGGAACGCCAAATGAGACAAAAATTGATGTCGCTGTCCACTGTTGCAGCGATCGGCGCTCGACACCAATCAAATGTTACAATCACTGACTGCTTGGTTCTCTTTACTAGGCACCTTCCATCCCGCCCCCGCCCCACATGAAATTAACCATCAGTCACAACTGAAATGGTTACTAGAAAGTGCCAGTAGGTAGACATCGAATATTGGCAGAGATTGCATGCCCACACTTCTCGCTCTCAATTAGCAGTACATACGCCCTGGCAACATGCAAATCTACAATGATATAAAGTTCTCTGAGATATATGCATGCAATTTCGTTATTATTTTGAATGGAAACCGTACTGGCTGACCAACCATCATGATGGAGCTGTGTTTGGGCAATTTCAATGCTCCAAAACAGTCTGAATAGAAATCCCTTACGATAATACTCTTACGCGGTCAGGTCATTATAATAACTTTGCAGGATTTCATGCTAAAGCCTAGAACGGTTAATTTCCACACAGAGAACATTTCCAAATGCTATTGACTACTCTAAATAATACAACAACAGATTTCTCTTGCTGCTTAAGGAGCCTATTCGTTGATTGTTGGTTTCTTATCCAAAAAGCGGGCGGGCTGTTCATATAATTATAGCACTTCAATCAATGTTATGTATACCTCATATCACAGAAACCCTCAACGCTGCACATTAACTTAAATACAAGCAATGAACAGAAAGAAACGGTCAGTACAAAAACTGTTTCATTTCTCTAGGTCTATCCAAGCATTGTGGATAATAACCCTCCGTGTTTTCAAGGCCATGTCTGTCGCACAGGTATAGGAAATGGGCTCCTTTGTATAACTGTTTCATATAGGATGTCGAAACTTTCTGACAACATCACACAATCTTCCAGACAGACATAGGTCGGAGAGTGATGCTCCACACATTTCTCAAATATTTCTCTGAGCTCAGCCTTTCCTGCTCTGATAAACTTTATCTAACAATGCACAAGCATAAGCCTCCACATTGCACACTCTTCACATTGTATCACTACTTTTTTACGATTGGCTTTTCTTTGAAGGAAAGGCCGATGCATTTCATATGTATCTTTTGGATAAACAGAGTTTCAACACTTAAAACTTTTAAAACATGTTTTTAATTAGATAATCGTACACTCTATCCAAATTAGTTTTTTAAAGGCTGCGGCAATGTCTATCAACTGCCAGTGCGATCGCTAGTCCACTAGTCAAACTATACTAGCGCACAATTTGAAATCTGGAGTATCAACTTGCTTAATACAAACAAGCATTTCACAATAGAACTTAACACACTAATGTAATCAGTGGCCATTAATAAAAATAATTCGATTTAAATATAAAAATTAGAAATGGTTTTTGATGAGGGATGCGATGAGAAATCGAATAGATACCTAAGTGTGTGTCATGTCATAAAACGTGTACCTGTTCGGATGGATACAGGAATTTTGGTAGGGAAGGAGAGCGGAGATAGAGTGAAGTAAACCACATGCGGCTAATTAAAGCGTTTTTAAATTTATTTACATGGGTCGATTTCTGCTATGGGGCAGCGTACGCATTGATCCCCCCCCCCCCCCCCCCCCCCCCCCCCCTCCGTTAAATATTCATGTCTGACCTCGCACACTGTAATTCTAATTTATTTATTCATTATTAGCTAGAATCCGGGTCCCGGTCACACCCCCCACCCCCTATCTGCCCCCGCGCTAATAGTACCTGCCTGCATACAGCTCCTCCATTCCAAGTAGCCTGACACATTTGAACATGGCGGAGAAGTAAAGTGCATATTTAGGTCAACAAGCCAATATTCACTGCATCTCGTGCTGCATGCTTATGGTGCATGTATTACTGCATACGCTGCATTCAACTGACCTCCATTATTTATGGCTCTCACTGTCCTTGAGATGCTAGAATGACCCGACAGGTAATTATGTCATTAATGGTCGCAACTTTTTTGTCACGAACTATAGAGGGATGCTTAGCAACCACTTGTTATTAGCTAGGCACGTGAACGTGCATGCAGTGATCATGTATACACCATGCAAATGTCGGTTGCCTTAATATTTAGAATCAGCCGTGCGTGAGTGACGAGTTAGTCATGACATCAGTTGTTTTCCGATAGCATTTTAACCTGTGGGCGCACGAACTAGTAACCTTAGCTATTATTGACGATAATGAGGACACATGTGTCTCTAGATGAACATTGTTTATGAGGCTAATTATTATAATAACAGTTATGACCGGAAACAATGGGCTATGCTTCAGGATGACCTTATTTGAGAATGACTGCCACGCCCACACCGATCATTCCATAGTGTAGGTGTGGCAGACATGGCTCAGAGCAGTGTAACATTAGACGATTGCGTGCGGTAAGTAACACAGCATGCATGCAGGTGTGGCGGGCGCATATCCGTACATAAATGTATATTTGGACGTGTGTATGTGAGTGTGTGTGTTTGTGTGTGTGTGTGTGTGTGTGTGCGCGCGCGCGCGCGTTCGTGTGTAAGTGTGAACCACCGAAAAACCCGTGAAATCATTTTGAGAATTGCATACAAATCACAAGCACGCGTAAAATTTTCGGTGTAAGACCACGCAGTGATTTTGCAGAAGACTTAAAAATCCTCTGGTAAAATCAGAGCTTGATTCCACGCCCTGTGTAACATTTAAACAGGGTTGCCAAAGGCTAGGCCGACCTTTCAGGCCGGACCTTTTCAGGCCAAACTCCGACCTGAAGGCCAGGGACGCGCCCCTGCATGCAATTAAATAGATCGTTAGAACAACCAGATTAATATATACAGGTAACATTTTTATGCATGTACATGCTGCATGCATTTCGGAGAAACAAGACATAATTACATTTATAGTACAGTACCCGTCTTCAAAACGACGATGTTCTGGTTGTGGTGGTACAGCCAGATCTTCACTGTTCTCATCATTCTGGTATGAATCAATCGGGATCCCTGCCACAGCAAATATCTGCTGTTGAATTGAGTGCTGCTGATGAGGTTTGAACCACTCAAGGCTTTTATGTCAACATTTGCTGCCATCCAGTACTTGGAGAGGAGCTGCAGCAAGCATCTGCCATCGCATTCACTGCGGCCATGACTTTGCACGGTTCACTAATAAATAACTGTAACAATAATTGTCCCTAATTGTCGAAAGAAATACATGCATATTACACTTATTAGTATATACATACATACTGACTGCTATATATAAAAATCACAACTTAAAGTGGCTGTTGGGACACATCTAGCCAAAATTGCTCTGGCATTCTGCCTCATGACACTGCGTCTCGTATGTAAGCATTCAGCCAGAGTACACATCCACCGATTTGACAACTTGTACTAAAGTTATTCAGACAATGGTATTGAAATAACTATTTTTAATAGACTGCATATTGCGAACAGTAAATTTCGAATTGTATTGCTAGTCTCTTGCAATTCAGTTGAAAACTTCAATTACTTCCCAACTAATAAGGAATGTTATATCATTATTCAAGGACACTTGTTTCAAGTGTAAGCTTGTTGCCTTCCAAGTACATTGCTGTACACAATGCAGTTATATGGCCTAGTAGCATACAGTGGGTCATACTTATGTGGTTACTTTCCACCACAATGCTATATCGCACGTTCTCCTTTGGTGGAATTTAATAATTGGGGCTGGATAAAATTATTGAGAAATATATATTCCAACAAGCTTGAAATACAAGGATATCAAATATAGCATCTGTTATACACAAAGCTAAATATGTCATATATTTGGCTACCATAGTATACTGGTGGCCAATCTCAACTAAAAGTTGTCCTTACTCCCCCTCAATGATCCTTCCTTCTCCCCAATGCCCCTCCGCCCCCTCAATGGCCCCTTCTCCCCCTCAATGGCCCCTCCTCCCCCTCAATGGCCCCTCCTCCCCCTCAATGGCCCCTCCTCCCCCTCAATGGCCCCTCCTCCCCCTCAATGGCCCCTCCTCCCCCTCAATGGCCCCTTCTCCCCCTCAATGGCCCCTCCTCCCCCTCAATGGCCCTCCTCCCCCTCAATGGCCCCTCCTCCCCCTCAATGGCCCCTCCTCCCCCTCAATGGCCCCTCCTCCCCCTCAATGGCCCCTCCTCCCCCTCAATGGCCCCTCCTCCCCCTCAATGGCCCCTCCTCCCCCTCAATGGCCCCTCCTCCCCCTCAATGGCCCCTCCTCCCCCTCAATGGCCCCTCCTCCCCCTCAATGGCCCCTCCTCCCCTCAATGGCCCCTCCTCCCCCTCAATGGCCCCTCCTCCCCCTCAATGACCCCTCCTCCCCCTCAATGGCCCCTCCTCCCCCTCAATGGCCCATCCTCCCCCTCAATGGCCCCTCCTCCCCTCAATGGCCCCTCCTCCCCCTCAATGGCCCCTCCTCCCCCTCAATGACCCCTCCTCCCCCTCAATGGTCCCTCTTCCCATCAATGGCTTCTCCTCATACAACAGGTGTGAACCATACTCTGGTGTGGATGGAGTAGAACGACCCTTCACTTATTCGTATCAGTCTAAAGGCTTGGAAAAAGAAACGAGAGGTGAGTGATCATGAGTGTGTGTGTCGTACCTGTGTGCATGCATTATGTGTACTGGGCATGCATTAACCTAATGGGGTTATAAATCAGGAGTGGAACTAAAGCTTACATGCATGTACATGATTAGTTGAGGTGATGTGTTGATATGTCTGTAAATACATGTACTTACATCCCCAATACATAACCTCCACATTTCTAGCACAAATGTGATGCAAAATGAATAATGAATGCAAATCTATCCTTTTTATGTCACTGGTGCACACACCTGGGGATAGGAAGTAGTAGACATGTCCCTGAAACAAAACCAAGTAGTGCACCTAGTAGTACAGAAGGCATTGCACTTTTGAATCATAGCATCAGCTTGGCAGTGAAGAGTTATGATGGTGAAGAATTCGAAACCGTGGAGGTTAGGATTCACACACAAACACACATTGAAAGCATGCAAAGAGCGATGCTGACTCAGCAATGGGTGCCATAGTGTTTTACACCGTCTCATGTGTACACATGTCACATCCACACCTCGCCCAATCACATGTTCACCTACCCCTCTCACCCTCCCCTTATGTGCTCTAATGTTCTCTTATGCAAACTTCCCCTCATTCCCTGATAATGTAACAACCTCGCTCTCAACGTCACATTTCATTATCTGCACAATATAAACCCTCACTCTCACTGCTAAAAGCTAGTTAGAACTAAAAAAAATTCTCCTACATGTACATCCAGGTATTTGGTTCTGAGACAACAGAGCAGGCTTTGAAACACTGCAAGAGGACAGTATTGCTGCCTTACCTTTACTTCCAGAAGTTGGTATGAGCTCTCTCTCTCTCTCTCTCTCCCACTCTTCCTGTCTCTCTCTCTCTCTCTCTCTCTCTCTGTCTCTCTCTCTCTCTCTCTCTCTCTCTCTCTCTCTCTCTCTCTCTCTCTCTCTCTCTCTCTCTCTCTCTCTCTCTCTCTCTCTCTCTCTCTCTCTCTCTCTCTCTCTCTCTCTCTCTCTCTCTCTCTCTCTCTCTCTCTCTCTCTCTCTCTCTCTCTCTCTCTCTCTCTCTCTCTCTCTCTCTCTCGATGTCATGAGGTATCACATTTGGTGCCATCTGTGCACAGATTGGTTGGAGACGCCTGTGGACACATTACACAGAATCCTCCTTGCCAGTTAAAGGCTGCAATTGGGCATACCCTTGTTTGTTCTTCTTGGTCCTTTTGTACACATCTCTGAGCCAAATACTGACATGCTTCCCAAGAATTCAAGTAAAATTGTGGGATAACGTATTGGGTGGTGGCAGAACAGCATTGGAGTATATAGTGTCTAATTGAATTGATTCATCTAGGCTAGTTGTATAATATACTTGCACATTCAGTTTCATTATAAAATATTAGTAATTTGATGGCATAAACATCCTTTTAGCTTTCTAACAAGAACGCTGTGCTAAATGTGTACATTACATAAGCTTGCTCCAATGATCATTGTGTTCAATGTTGTGTTCATTAACCTAACAACCAAAATAATACATTGGAGAATAGAAATGTACTCTGCAAGTATCTAATGAGTTTAAAATTCTTAGTACAAAACCATGCAAATATGTTCAGCTAGTCAAAGGATGTGCCAATATAAGGTGCAGATATGTTACCTCTCTTGTTATGTTAGGCTGCTGCGATGTTGTTGGAAAACCAAACATCCATAAATTGCTCCAACAAAATAGCGTTGACAACTATCCTCAAGGATATCATATTACTCATTGTCTATGTCTGGGGTGCATATCTGTTCCTTTACCTGGAGCCAGAATACCTGTCATCTCTCATAGAAAGAGTAAGCCAATTGTCAGATAATCAGCACCATATCACTTCACTTATAAACCATTGTTGTCTTCAATAAAGGTGTTCCTCAGCTGCAGTGATACCTCAACGAGACATTTCCTCAAAAGCCTCATTCGCACACTACAGTGAGTTAGTCATCAACAATCCATACATGACAGATTCTGTAATGTAAACCTTTCGTAATCCCAGTTGTTTCATATTTAGAGGTCTGCTCGTCAGATATTGTGTATCTCTGTAATGGTAGCTATATAGGTGTACATGGTTATGTCAATGCCTGCACTATGCAAGGTAGCAAAGCTAAATACACATGGAGCATAGAACAATATCTACGGCTAGTTGACAATTATTTACCAAACATCAGGCACCAACAGAATTAGTGTATCTATTATTTCATTCTTTGTGCTTATATGTATTTAATCAAACACTGGGCCTGTTAGGAAGTGTCATTGATCTTTTAGACATCTGCATTGTGCAATTGGGCAGACTTCAGCATAAATTTGAACCAGCCACTTCTTATTCCTCATCAGGATCATTCTGGTTAGTGGTTTTATATGGATGGTCTTCACAGCTATCACCAGTGTCATGAGGATGTTTAGCCTTCGGCTGCTAGATCCTGGAACGTCCATCAGTGGGCCTCTTCCAAATGAAATGATGTAAGCAAATTCAGTTTGTGTGCAATAATACCTCTGCAGCTGTGTGTGCAATCTGTTTTATAACTAATGACACCAAATGTGTTACATTCAAGCAATGTATACAATGGACTCATACCTCATTATTGTCAATAATTCAAGGCTCATCCATGGTGCAGGACGTTTCATACTTGTCATCAGCGCATTGGTTGGATTTTCTGCTTTTGATGCTTTATACACTACTGTGGTGATCAACTACATATCACAGTGTGAATTGGTTATTTATTTCCTTCGAAGTACCTTCATCAAGGTCAGAACCAAGTCACGGCCACTTCAAGATGAGATTAAGGTAATTGAAAACTGCAGAACTGTCATAATAAGTGGAGCTGAAAATGTCAGTAAATATTATTAGAAAAATTATTGCATACACATTTGTCATAGTCAATACCATATATGCCTAAGTAATTGATTGTGAATGTGATGCGTGCACCTCCCCTCTCTGGGATCCTCCAGTTCTTGTTAGTTTTCTGCAGCCCTCCTTATTCTTCAATGCCATTTAACTCTTCCCTCTTCATTTCTTCCTTCTCTTCTTCATCCTCCCTCCTCCTCCACCTCCTCCTCCACCTCCTCCTCCACCTCCTCCTCCACCTCCTCCTCCATCTCCTCCTCCACCTCCTCCTCCACCTCCTCCTCCACCTCCTCCTCCACCTCCTCCTCCACCTCCTCCTCCACCTCCTCCTCCACCTCCTCCTCCACCTCCTCCTCCACCTCCTCCTCCACCTCCTCCACCTCCTCCTCCTCCTCCACCTCCTCCTCCCCTCCTCACCCAGGATATCCATTATGCCCGTGGCATCCTAGCAGTACTCAATGGACAGCTCTCATATATCACATCACTTTGTTTGTTCATTTTTGGATCTAATGTTATTGCATGTGAGCTGCACACTGTTACCTTGTGCTGTTGTGTTGGAATGCACATCACATTATTTGTTGCTAACAGCCACATTTAAAGACATAGTACGCCTCATTGCCTTCATCTCTGTATCTTTATCTCAGCATGTGTAGACTTATATTCACTCAAAAGTACTGGATCACATTTGGGCTATGCTGTTGGCATATTCAACATTACCCAATGGTTACTTCTAACGTTGTCTCCAATTCTCCAGGTAAGATGTAATATTTAGGGCAGCAGTGCATTATAATGAGCAGTCTTCATCCATTGTGTTGCTGTATCCTCAATGTTCAGGCTGCCAGGCTAACACGAGAATGCCTCAAACTCAGACAACTTGGTTTGGAGGTTTCTGCTCGTCCATTTACATACAAAGACACACCACAGGAAGAACTTGACTCCTTCCTTCTTTATACCACTTCCACCAGATATGGTGTAAGTTCATAAAGAATCAGTGGAAGTTAGTTTCAGAGCATAGCAATCAATGCCTGGCAATTAAATCTACTCACATGAAATGTTTTGTAGGGCATGCAGATAGCTTTTATCTAGCAGTGCAATAGTTAATGATTATTCCTTCCTCCTTGCAGGCCAAACTTTTAGGAGTTGTAATCCATCTCAAATACGTTGTTGTATTCATGTTTGTGCTTGGTTTATTTCTATCTCTCTACCAGTTTGCTAATACCCCATGGCTATGAAGTCCAATAACTACTTCTACATCGTACAATGAAATCACTTGATTTTATGTGTTTTGCTACCATCTGCAATCTATAAATTATTTGAACTATTTGCACAATTCAATGTGACGTATATTATTATACCTGGCCAAGTGTTTCCAACTTCAAGAAGAACCCGGCAATGCATAAGAGTTGTAGAGTGTAGCTGTAAGCACGGAACATCCTCTGACATTTTCAAACATGGCCAACAATTTTGTATTTACCATCATTGTGATCAAATAAGAATAAGTCAGCGCCCGCACTCAAAGGAATGCATAGTAATATTAAACCAAAGCCATGCGCGCAAACTGTCTAATATCCATATCATACCAGTATAGGAGAAATCGGTTGCAGAAGATCAGTACATGCTGCATGGTAGTGAATTCATGAAAGCTTCCCCTGCACCACTTGTTGTAATAAAACAAATGTCAGCGAATCTTTCATATCTTACGTTTTCCCCAATTAGATTTTGGCCGTTTTCACCGACTTTACTCACGGATGCAGTGTTAAGGTTATGTTGCATGACACTGGGCTGATAATTGTATAATGCATGATAATATTAATCATGTGCGCCATTTATGTGCAAAACTGAGTGCGCCACATCGAAAATTGTTGCGTTTATTTGCAGCACATCGTTCATACATATAGGAGGTTAAAAAGAACTCCGCATGCATTGATATGCGATCAATTTACTATACCACATACGGTAGACTGATTTTGAATGAATAGAAATAATTAACGATAAGAGGGCATACAATGTCGGAATACAAAAGGCGCAGAACAAACATGCTTCATACAAACAAAAACATAGAATAAATAGGCGCAGCATGTTGATTTTTTCTCACAGGATAACACAAGGCTCGAAAACACTTGGGTCTTCCGCACCCTTCGCACGGCTTCTGGACCCATTTTGACCTACGCTCGCTGCAGTGTAGTCCAGCTGTCTTTCCCGACTACCTCCGTACGCAGCGGTGCAGAAATTCGCCGCATTTTGTTCCGTCCTCGTATGTGTTGTGATAACGTCCATTTTATATGAATAGTTCTGGTGGGTCGACTTCATCGGCTTCTTCGTTTCTTCGTACAGATAACCGGTTTGGCTACATAAATTTATGTGTACTGCTACTTCAGTTGGTCATTCCTTACATGGCAGTCATGGCACCTCGTGGACATCAAGATAAGGTGATAAAAGACATTCACATACACAGCGAAATGTCATTTCCTGGGTGAAATATGTATACATACATGTACCATAAGCTATATGTTGACGTAATCTGCATGGTTCAAAAGTTTGGCACAGTAGTATCTAGGGAGATCCTAGTAGAGGCTTGATACACCATATGCTAAACAAGAAGCTCCGCATATTAGGAACAGGTTGGTAAAAAATATAGAAAAGCGGTTTCCCTTTAATGGTATTGTTTTGTACGGTTGTTGGACAATTGTATTCATTTATACTACTTCCTTCATGTGGCATCGCTATAATTAGAAAGTCTCACGCTCAACGTTCCTGAAAAGTCGCAGTCTTCTTAAACTGGCAAGTAACCCAAGGGTGGTGGTGTGCAGATATATAAGTCGAAATGTTGAAATTCTACATGAATGCCTGACGAGCAAACACAGTGAATGTTGCAAGCATATTTGTATGCCTCCATAAATGGACGCCACTCAAAACACACAGTCACACACACACACACACACACACACACACACACACACACACACACACACACACACACACACACACACAAGCACAGAAATACATAGAATATCCAATATTGGTCGATTTTTTCTATAATGTAGTAGGTGAGTTGAGATGTCAAAACGTTAATGTTAAAAGTTAGCTTCAAATTTTGGTGTAACTAACCTTAACTATTGAACCAAGCAACTATACAATAAAAACTTACAGTAAACAAGAGTTTGAACACCACAATATACTATACTTAATGTACAGTAGTGTTGAAAATGTGTGTTTAGGGAAACAGGATCTCAAACGAATAGTATAGATGATAACACAACTGTGATGTATGTGGCCGCGCATGCGTACACGTGTTTCGATTTTCGGACCCCTAACTGGTTGTGCTGTATATAATGTATGTACACGTGTCGCATTGGCTTTTCGTCCTGTTATGAACCCATTGTGTGCGTACATCACAACAACCGAATGAACTTGCAATACAAAACTACCAGAAAAGTGAACACGAGGCTAAATCTAATAAACACACCCTGTATTTGCGTGTTCGCCTAATGTGGTGCTGGTCACCACGACACGTAGCAATGCGTTATTGAATCAAAGTGATGAAACGTTTACTGTTTTGTGAAGATTACCACTATGTATTTACAATTAAACCAAGGTTCAGCAAAAGAGATTGGATAGTATTTACGAATTAGCCTTGAATTAGCAATAAAAACCGTGCTGGGTAAATTTTATTAGTTGATGACACATGGAAGGATACATGCATGTCCTCTCGGACTATACCATCATCATCATCCAATAGTACGGTAAGATGCTACATCTTGATGATAAACGATATGAGATCTGAGTGGTGCCGAACGATATCTCGCTTCTTGAGACTCTTTTTAATATTTTAATCCTCCCTTCTATTTGACCATCCCGTCCTGGAGCCGATGCCCTTGTTACGCGCGATCGATGGATTTGCGCAACACATCGATTGCGCAGCTATCGATGGATCCATTGATTGCACACTTATCGGTCTTTGACGCAATTAATCATCGATCGATTGCGCACTACTATCGCCTGTGAGATCGATGGATGGAATATGTATGTGCACGGGTTTGGTGTGAAACAGTACTTCGTTTGCTAAGGCATTACTTGAAATCTGTCGCTTTATTCCCCTTAATTGCTTCGTTTTGAGATGGATCCGCCTTTTCAAGGTGCGCACGATGGTCCATTCCTATACCACCAAAGCTGTCTCCAAAGGTTTGGATGCCATCGTCATCTATCATGTCATCTATCTTCTCCGCAAGACGAAGTTGATCCCAATTTCAATCACTGAATCCAAAGTAGAAAATTTCAACTTACTGATCTTAGACTACCTGATCTGGGTCTTTTCAAGGAGCTAGTAATCCCATGCAAGTGAATTAAGGAACAATAAAGTTATTACAATACATGCACTTGTTCGTAACAGGACATTGTATTGTTGCGTTTTAATTTGTTGTTGAAATAATCGAGCTGGATTGTATCATACATCACCCACCATGATCATTTCTTGTACCTCCTTTGTATATCCTTGCTATCGTCCCTGACCCTCAACCTCTTTCGTTACGATTGCTAGCTACGACTAAAATAGCCACCTTTGGTTAAGATTGCTTGATAGCACTAAAATGGCAACCATCTAGGGGTATGCTCACCCATGCACGTGTAAATTAAATATGTTAAGGGATCATAGGATAATTTCTTATTATATGAATAGGAATAGAAATAATTACTGAGCGATAAGCGGGCATATGATGTCGGAATACAAAAGGCACAGAACAGACATGCTTGATACAAACAAAAAAAAAACATAGCGCAGCGTGTTGATTTTCTCACAGAATTACACAGGGCTCGAAAACACTTGGGTCATCCGCACCCTTCGCCTGGCTTCTGGTCCCATTTCGACTTACGCTCGCAGCAGTGTAGTCCAGCTGTCCTTCCCGACTATCTCCGTACGCAGCGGTGCAGAAATTCGCCACGTTTTGTTCCGTCCTCGTAACTATAAGTTGTGATAACGTCCATTTTATATGAGTAATTTGGGTGGGTAGACTTCTTCTTCGTTTCAATCTTCTTTATAATCGCTTCGGCTATAGATTTATGTGCTACTAGAACTTCAGTTGGTCATTCTTTATATACATGACAGAGATAGCACCTCGTGTACATCAAGATGAGGTGATAATAGACGTTCACATATGAATTTCGTCTATAAGGCCTAACACACCATCGGACGACATCATAATTGCAATTAGTGATCAGATTCATTACTCATCGCGGCTTTATAAATCATAATCCAAATCCTAACCTTCCTGACAGCAATCTAATAGAGCAATAGAACTTATACACCATAACATGGGCGTGAGCTAGATCAAAGGTTACAAAGGAGGAGCCGATCTCCCCTCAACGCACAACAACCCACCCATCCCTTTTACAGCCCCATAATGCGTCACATTACTTTTGTTAGAACATGTAAAATACCATGAGACATTGGATTGCATGCGAACTGTTTCTATGGGCCCTCATGTGTCCTACGACCATGCAGTTATACAGATTAGGAAGACCACGTGCAATCACTACAATGGTGGCGTCAATTAGTGGCCGTTACGTCACGTTAATAAAGGTCGTATGGGACTCCCCCTCCCACCTTACCAGACAGTCATAAGATCAATTATTAATACCCCCCCCCCCCCCCCTCACCCGAATTACGTCACACTCTTACGCCGCCGCCCGCCCCCTCCTTCCCCCCCCCCCCCCCCCCCCCCCCCCCGGACATAGTGAGAGTGCTCCTTCAGCTTAATTATCTTTTTCATGAGGCAAAGTGCACTGCTACAAGGAGCGTTTGTTATTGTGATGAAGGATGCATCCAGATTTTTCTGCAATAAATGATGGACAGCTGGCAGCTTTCATGACTTTCTAGCTGGTATAGCGAGGATTCGCCATATCTACAATTATGAAAACTATGCAGGTGCTTTGTCTTATCAACACTTTCTTACAGAGTCATTCAAATTCAACTATAGCTGACGTAATAAAAATAAAATAAATGCACATGAGTTGGCAGTAGGTGAGGAGTGTTTTCAATGCAGATTGAATTGCATTGTTGATCCGCAATAGAATAACTAACACCTTCTGACTTACCAAGACAATTTTTATGACTTCACCTTGCGTTGAGCAGTAACTACCCCTTAATGATCTCGTAAACTCTGTATTCAACATGCACCAGCAAAGGAGGATGTTTCGCAGTGAAACCAATTCATACTTAAGTCTAAAGTTATTGCATATGCCATGAGATCATAAGCCATGAAAAATGTTTCGAAATTATAATTTCACAGTTGTACTGCCAACAGTGATGCAAACATGGCAACTACAACAGCCTGTCGCTTGTAGGCTTGCATTAGACTATTTATTTGGCACGTTAATTTTTTGTATACTTATCCTACTGCCCTAGACTCGGGATACGACAAACTCAGTATACCTTGTACTTGCACCTGCTGGTGAACGCAGGCTAGCATCAGTTCGATCATTTCCAGCTGACAACGCCACATATATATTCTTGCATGAGAATGGAAGCATGAATCATTAAAAATGCTAATTTACACGAATTGGTTTCCATGCAAGGTAAAGATATATGGAAAAACTGCATAATAATTCTTGCATCTCTTACAGTTGCACTGTAATGCAAAGCGATACTTCGGACTCTTTTACCACTTATAACAACTATGGCCCTTACGGCCATATCATTGCTCATCGTCTGTTAGCTGTTACAAAGCCAGCTGAAGCTGGTGCATGAGCGGGCCGGGAGGGAGAAATTATACCGCAATTTCGGTTGCGACACATATAAGAATGTAGTGCGGTTAGACCCCTACCACCTTAACCCATGCGTGCAGTATACCGATAAATCATGGCACCCATACACTTAATAGTTATAGGGATCAACGATCATCTATAGTGAATTCCCAGCTGCCAATACCAAATCGAACTTGCAAGGCATAGCCTTAAAATTCAATGTTGCCTGCAAGCATACGGATAAGTGACTGTTCATTTTTAGAAATATTTTTAGGACGTCATTAGCTGCGTTGCTGGTAGTAAGCGATTGAGGCGTGCATGTGCATAATGCTGACCTAGGCCGGTATCATAGCCAAGCGTATCTCAGCTATGCCTACCAGTTCACTACCGACTGCACTGGAAACGAGGAACGTTAAAACATTTGAGTAAGTCCTGCATTCAAGTTATTAAAATACCTTCTCTCCGTCTCATCGTTCAAAAGAGTCATAACAGACACTAATGAAATTCACATGAATACACTTCGAAACGTTTAGTGTTTAAATGGTCACACGTTACCCCTGGGGAACGTGCATTGATGGCTTGTATTTTCATTGTACCATAAATAGAAGATCGATTAACTGGCACGTGATGAATACAATTATATTGTCTTTCTCCGCGCTCTTTCGACATTGCGTTCGTCGCCGCTTATCACCGTTATTTAAGCTATTCTCTGATGAAATCGATGGCGCGATGATTTGCCGGTACGATTCAAAGCATGCAGTGTTGTGTAGGAGGAAGTATGTGTCCGTATTTTCAAGGAAAAGAACAATGGACGCTACTACTGTGTGACATGCAGTCGGCCAACAGATGGCTTTGTTGTGACTGTAGTTTGCGGTCAGAAAGAGGATTCTGGTATGCGGCCACAAGGAGGATCCCAATATATGGACTGGTATCAGGAACATGAAATTCCTCGCTCTGAATAAGACACCTTCAGTTTTAATCATTAATGTGTATTCCAACCATTTTTCATGAAGGAACAACAAGGTGGTTATAAACATTCGCATGTACTTGTTCGTAACAGGACACTGCATAGCTACGTTTTAATTTGTTGTTGAAATAATCGAGCTGGATTTTTTCACACATCACCCACCATGATCATTTCCTGTACCTCCTTTGTCAATCCTTGCTACTCCGTCATGTCGTCCCTGGCCCTCAACCTTTCATTACTTTTGCTAAGACTAAAATAGCCATCTTTCGTTAAGATAGCTATAGATAATACTAAGTGACCACCATCCAGGCGATGCTCACCCATGATCATGTACACGTGTTATGGGAGTCGTAGGATAAATTTTATAAATAGAATAACGATAAAAGAGCATAAGATGTCGGATTAAAAATGGCGTAGAACAGACATGCTTAATACATACAAAAACATAAAGCGCAGAATGTTCATTATTCTCATAGGATGACACAGGGCTCGAAAACACTTGGGTCTTCCGCACCCTTCGCCTGGCTTCTGGTCCCATTTTGACCTACGCTCGCTGCAGTGTAGTCCAGCTGTCCTTCCCGACTACCTCCGTACGCAGCGGTGCAGTAATCAGCCACCTTATGTTCCGTCCTCGTATCTGTTGTGATAACGTCCATTTTATGTGAATTGATCTGGTGGGTCGGCTTCTCGTATTATAGCTGCTTCGGCTAACTTTATATGTTACTACTTCAGTTGGTCGTTCCTTATATACATGCACTTCGTGGACATCAAGATAAGGTGATAATGTATGAATTTCGTCTACATTGCCTAATGCTACGTTCCACATCATCGGACGATATGTCAATTTAATCAGTGATCAGATTCATTTCGCGTTGCGGCATATGAATCATAACAACTCCTAGCTGCAGCAACTGAAGACTTATACTTGACGCGGGTGAGAGATGCGGTTAAATGAGGAGACGCAGTTTAAAAGGGCACAGACTTGTACACTGTTTGACTGGCCAATGCAGCCGGTGAAGCGGCGAATATGGTGTCTTTTTATGTGGCGTTACAAAACATAAAACTGCTTTTATTAGAACATGTAAAGTACCATGGGGCATTGAATTGTGAACTGTTTCTATAAGGGTTCTTACGGGCCCCATGTAGTAATATAAAATAATTGGATGTCCTTGTGAATTAAATGATGGCAGCGTCATATTAGGGGCGTTACGTCATACTATTTGTCGTCGTTTGGGACTCCCCCCCTCCCCAATTAGAAACCATCACACGATTTATAATAATCACCCCAACGTACGTCACATGACCCCACACCCTTGCAGCCGGCTACACTGCATCAGCATGCACCTTGTACACGCGCGCGGATATATTGATAGTGCTCCTCCAGCAAACATAAATACTTATATTCGTTGTTTCAGCCCCTATTTCAGCGATACAAGATGATCTTCGTCAACCACGTCTGCCTGTGCGGTGTTGCTCTTCTCATATTCATCAATTATATCTCTGCCGTCTGGCATCGGCCTTGTCGCATGCTTGTTTACGAACCACCTTATGCTTCTGCAAGCATCACCTTTGATGTAAAATACAGAGAGCACGCAGAACTTGTATGAATGATCGAAAAATTGGTAATGAACAGGGGCTTTCAAGCCATACATCATTTCTTTTGAGTCTAGGGGATGGAGTAGCTCTCAGCCACAAAAATGCAATAAATAACGTCTGGACTTGGAGTAGCAGCTCATATTATTGCACTTAAGTTTACAACCAGCACAGTGAAAAACCTGCAAAACCAATGGGGCTAAACATACATGCAGGCTTCAGTTCAGATAGCTCAGGATACAACAACTGCTGCATGTCTATCACAAATTATCTATGACCAAATTTTAGCCGATGTGCTTCCGGTAAATGCATGCAAAATTCTTCTTCACTAGATCGAGGTTTAAACGCCTGTCCTGTATCATGATACATTGAGACGGGTATAATATTTTCCATAAGGCAAAGTTAAGCCTGACATGCAATGCCAGTTCTTTGTAAAGAGCATGAAGCCATTCTTCTCTCAATGCGATACAATGCCCTTTTGGTCCCCCGCCCCAACATCAAGATGACGCTATTATTTCCAAAATAGTTTGGAGACGCCCCCTTACATTATCTCATTGGAACAAATCTTTGTATATGCTTATGTCGGAACAAACCTTTGTATATGCTTATAATGGAACGCCAAATGAGACAAAAATTGATGTCGCTGTCCACTGTTGCAGCGATCGGTGCTCGACAGCAATCTAATGTTACAATCACTGACTGCTTGGTTCTCTTTACTAGGCACCCTTCACCCGCCCCCGCCCCATGTGCAATTAATCATCTGTCACAACTGAAATGGTTACTAGAAAGTGCCATTAGGTAGTCATCGAATATTGGCTGAGATTGCCCACACTTCTCGCTCTCAATTAGCAGTACATACGCCCTGGCAACATGCATGTACGTCAGTGAAATAAAGCTCTCTGAGATATATGCATGCAGTTTCGTTACTAGTCTGAAATGAAACCGTAATGGCAGACCAACCATCATGATGGAGCTGAGTTTGGGCCATTTCAATGTTCCAAAACAGTCTGCCAAATAGAAATCCCTTATGATACGATGCCTACTCTCATAGGCGGTCAGGTCATTATAATAACTTTGCAGGATTTCATGCTAAAGCCTAGAACATTTAATTTGGCACACAGAACATTTCCAAATGCTATTGACTACTCTAAATCTTATATAATAATACAACAACAGATTTCTCTTGCTGTTTAAGGAGCCAATTCGTTATTTTTTATTTTCTATCCAAAACTGTTCACATTATCATTATGTGAAGCAACCAACTATCTTAAACACCTCTCTGAGCACATCTGCATGAAATGGGGAAAATCCTATGAGAAGTGATGGGATGGCTGAGGGCGAGTTTGTCATTTGCAATCATTAGAGCCACTGATTTGTGTCTCTGGGGATCTCGTATCAGATGGAGGAGTGTTATGGATATGGCTGATGGCATAGGACTTTCCTATATAGTAGAATAGTTAGTTCTTCCAATAATATTTCTCAGTATTTATTTATTTCATTTCTTCTCTGGTATTATGGATTCTATACTTACTTAATAATTACAGCACTTCAATCAATGCTATGTATACCTCATTATCACAGAAACCCTCAACGCTGAACAATAACTTAACCTTTAATCTCCAGGGCCAAGTCCTACGCGTAGGACCAATATTTGAAAATTCATTATAAATTGAAATGCAGGTTTTTGGCATCCATTCCTCTACTGTTGTTTGATGTATCTTATCGTGCTAAATTTACCAGATGTCAATGTATTTTTAAAATCACACCCTTGCTAACACAATGCAAAAAAACGGATGCGGTTCTGAAAAATGCATTATGCAGACAATTTAATTGTCACAGAAAAAATTACGACAACTATACCTTTTTTGGAATGTTTTTTGAAGCATGATGTGTGTGCTACTTTATACATTCAATACCAGTCTTCTAACTCTAATCACTTTTGCCATTTTTACCGAAAACACACTGTACGTTTTCATGATTTTGTCCATTCATTTGGCTATTCCAGCAACACGCGACTGACAAATACCTATCGATGATACGCTTGTGGAGCTGGCAAATTCCAAATCTACAATGTGCTTTTTTATTTGCTTAATGCAAAGGACCTGTCTTACTTCCCCCTTCTTGTTGCATGTTGTTTTGATCTTTCCAAAATTTCTTGTTGGTATTTGAAGTTGCTTTGCATTTACCGAAAATACATTTTTTAGCAATACTGTATTGACTGTATTTGACTATCTTTGAAGAATTGTAAGAAAGTATCAGTATTTTCTGAATTGATAACCATTTCCACAGTACAATGAGTTTTTGGTTTGTTCTCTGTTCATGAGAGTTTGCCACAAATTAATTTTAACTTGCGTCCTACGCGTAGGACGATGGTCCTACGCGTAGGACGTCTGGAGATTAAAGGTTAAATACAAGTAATGAACAGAAAGAAACGCGCGCGGATAGTACAAAAACTGATTCATTTTCTTTAGATCTATCCAAGCTGTAGTGAACAGATACATCATGTGATAATGATGTCATACTGCTGGAGCAGGGGCGCGGTACCTAGTCCTCCGTATATAAAGACGTAATAATCTCAAGTGCGCAGTTCCTTACGTACACGGATATCAGCTGGACTGGCGTCAGGCTGTTGTATGATTTATGTATCGTGTTTGTGAGTGTGTACTGCTATTGTGTGTTTGCTATCTCTGTGCACGATAGTCAGCGCCGCGCGTGCTACGGCTACTACATTGGCGACGAGGTGAACTGGAATAGCGATGGCGGCCCCAATTGGCACTGTGGAACCCTTTAACAGAGATACAGACAACTGGACATACTATTGTGAACGGTTAGCGCAATACTTTGTTGCCAATGGCATTTCAGACCCTGCTAAGCAACGCGCAGTCTTGCTTAGTGCATGCGGTGGGGGTACTTACCAGCTTATCCGAAGTCTGGTGTTTCCTGCCAAGCCCACGGAAAGGTCCTTCAGCGAAATTGTCAAGTTGGTACATGACCACTTGTTGCCGGTGTCGGAGCAGATTCTGTCCCCCCGCAGATGTTGTCCCCCCGGACATAATCGGCTAGCGGAAATTGTCCCCCACGGACATAATCCGCTAGCAGATATTGTCCCCCTTCCGCAGATATTGTCCCCCCCCCCCCCCCCACCCCCCCCACCCCACCGCTTGCCGCCCGTTTTTTTTTTTGTTGGTGTCAGGTCCTATAAGCCCCGCCCGCTTTTTGCATCGAGCTAGAAAGGACACACCCTCCCCCTCCCCCTTCCCCCCTTCAGTCCCTAAATGCTATCAATCTACCTTCCCGCCAGACGTCCTGGCTGCGGCCCTGAATATTGTCCCCTCCGCCCTTCTAAGTTGCACGTGGTGCGCTTTGCAGCTGCTAGTAGCTATTAGCTTTCAGTAATAGTCAGCTGCAGCATTATGGATGAAGAAGAGTACGATGCCATTTTCAGCTTTCTGGAGTATGGTACTTATCCCTCTGCATGGCATCACAAGGATCAAAAGCGAGCTCTGCGACGGAAGTGTGTGGACTATGCGGTCGATAGCGGCGTACTGTACCGCAAAAAGGATAAAGAACAAGGAAAAATTGAATATCTTCAAGTTCCTAGAGGTGTAGAAGAAATAGAACGAATCCTTCATTCATGCCATTCGTCCAAAGAAAGTGAGTATGACTGCAGTGCACGTATACGTACGCATCGGGCTCGGTTATCGAATTAGTGCTTCATGATCGAAACCAACTGTTTTTTGCATTAGTCTTGGTTTTTACGCACGCGTGTAAACGGTTGGTAGATCTGATTCATCAACGTCGATAACCAAGCGCCCGAAAAGTGTCCGAGGATTAACACTAACTCAAGCTAGGATCGATCCAATAATCATAATAGCGCTTTTTATATATAGGTGGACACCTGGGAAGGGATAAAACAAGAGAAAAGGTTTCATCGAGGTTCTTCTGGAAGACGCAGATTAAAGATGTAGATGAGTACGTTAAGACGTGCGATGTTTGCCAAAGCACCAATGGTGCCAAGTTTATGAAGACCGCAGCCCCTCTGCATCCCATACCTATACAACCTAGTGTTTGGCATCAAGTTAGTTGCAATCAAGACTACCTTAAGTTAATGCATGCATGTATCAATTTAGGTTGGAATAGACCTGATTGGTCCTCTCCCAAAAACTGAACGAGGCAATTGTTACATCATTACCTTAGTTGATTACTTTTCTAAGTGGCCTGAGGCTGAGCCTATAGCTGACAAGACTGCAAGAACAGTTGCTGAGTTTCTGTATAAGATTATATGCAGGCAAGTTTGTATGAATTATTCAGTTTACATATGGGAAGTGGCCAGCAAAATCACCCTTCTGGATAGTTTTTCAAGTTTTCAATTTTTTTCATTTTCCGTGAACTCCAAAGAGCTTCTATCAAATGGTTCTTACGCATCCTAAAATTGGACTATCCATCATAAAGTTATTAGGCACTGAATTTATAATTAATTAGCCGTACATTTCAATGCGAGCGTTACTTTTATTTTGCTTGTCCTGATAAAGTATCATAAGGGTGATTTTGCTGGACACTGTTCCATGTAATGCTATAAGCATATAAGCATATCATAACATGTAACTTCTTTACAGGCATGGTTGCACCAATGTCACCATATCAGATCAAGGACGTGAATTTGTGAACAGAGTCAATGCAGTACTGTTTCAATTAACGGGAACTGAACACAGGATATCTACAGCATACCATCCTCAAACTAATGGTTTAGTGGAACGTTATAATCAAACACTGCAACGATCCCTAATCAAGCTATGCAACGACAAGCAAAATGATTGGGATGATCTTTTAGACCCTGTTCTCTTTGCTTATAGGTAAAGTCAATGCAGTTTTTAAAGAGTATATAGACCACTTCTGTTTATTTTGCTTTTTAATCATGTTGGGGGCAGAACTTCTAAACAGAAATCCACAATGCACACTCCATTTGAGCTGATGTATGGCAGGTACAGTACTCATTATATTTTTATAAGACCATTCAATGCTACTCAGATAATGATTTTTGTTTTGGAGCTTATTGTATGTGTAGGTACATTGTTATATAATATGACAAGATTTCCATACATGCCTCATTTGATGTATGCTTTCATTATTTGTAATGGGATGGGTACATATATATTCATTATTACCTGCTGCATAAAATCCTTTTCTTGTGAAACAGAAAAGCAGTTCTTCCAATAGAAGTGAACAGAGAATTTCTGCAACACCGTGAAACTGAACCGTTTGATGAGAATTACATTGAAGAAGTTTTCAAAAACATGTGTTCCCTCAGAGAACAAATTTTTTCAGATGCTGAACAGAATATTTCCTCAGCACAGACACGTATGAAAGCCGACTATGATAAGAAGAAGGGAAAACCAAAGGTAAAGCAGGTCTGCCTTTATTGTAAGTTCTTGATAATGAGATCATTTTATAGGAATATGATGTTGGCTGCTTAGTAATGTTGCGCAATAGTCACAGAGATCAGCGAAAGGGAGACAAACTAGTTAAGAGGTTTTTAGGGCCATATGCTGTGGAAGAGTATCTGGGGAAAGGTGTCTACCGATTGAACAATCCTGGTACAGGGAAAGTATTTAAAAAATGTGTTAGTGTTTGCAGACTGAAGGAGTTCCATCCAAGAAAAGTCAGTGTGAGTTTTAAATGCTAGATGATGCTCTACTTATATGCTGGTTAAAAGTGATACTCATCAACAGCCACAGTCCATTCCACCAGCGACAGCCTCTCCTGAACAGCCACAATCTTCTCTACCAGCCTCTCCTGAACAGCCACAGTCCACTGTACAAGTCTCACCTGAACAGCCACAGTCCACTGTACCAGCTTCTTCACCACAATCAGCTCAAACAGTCACTCCTACTCCTGAGCTAAATGATTTCTATACAAGGTTAGGAGAACAATCATATATATAGAAATATTAATAATAGTTTTCGCGATGATATAAATAGTTACAGCTGGATAAATGAACAGAACTACGTTACACTAAATGCACTTTCATAATAATAATTATTATATGTAGCCCAGAAGATGAAAGTCTGTTCTGTCATTTCAAGAATGAAATTAATAGATTGAAGGTAAGTAGGTGTATTGAAACCAGAAATAACACCACGATCTCATACATCCATAGTATGAGCTCAAAGCCATCATCCATGGTGCAAGAAGTTCAGAGCTGCACAGAATATATTGGCATGGCACAAAACATGAGAAAGCTGCACTTCATCATGGATGTGATTACAAGCCAATCAAAACCCTTCCAGATCATTTGGTTAGTTATAATATGCAATAAGTGAAGGGTGGAATAATGAAATAAAAATACCTTTTCTTTTATAATATAGCAAGGAAATCTGTTATCTTACATGGGCACTATTACTGATGCTTATGATTTGCGTGGATATGGCTTTGCATATGTATATGAAGTCTTATTCCCAGAGGTGAGTTTGTGCATCATCACAATGATCTTTGCTCACTTGGCACTTAAATTATACCTCAGTTTTTGGAACTAGTGAAGGCAATGAAAGGTTCCAGTAAAGATGGTGATTGTGGTGCCAATGAGCAGTGTGAAGGTGATGAAGTCATTGTGGTAGATGATGATGAAGGTGCCAATGGAAATAAGAAAGATATCAGGGAAAAATATAATGGTAGTGCAGGTGACAGTGAACATATTGAAGGTACAAATGGTAAACATGAACCTAAAACTAGTGAGCGGGATGAAGAAACTATCAATGGTAGAGAAGAATTGAAAATATGTGCACAGGTGTGTAACAATATACATAAATTTTTATGACCATTAAATGTATTGTCATTTCTCACACACAGTTCAGAGAGACAAGAATTCCTTTTACTAGGGACATGAAAGCAGTTATTAAGAATGGAGACTGGCTTTCTGATCAGCATATGTACCTTGCACAAGCTATTCTCGAAAAACAATTCCCTCTCATTGATGGCTGGCAATCAACTCTTCTGGTACAGATTGATGGGTTTGCACCTGCAACATGTGAAGCAATTCAAATTCATCTGGTATCTGGAAATCACTGGGTGACGTCTAGTAGCCTCAACCATGAGGTAGTCGTGTATGACAGTAAATTACGAAGGGGAGAATTAAGCTCAACTCTTACTCACCAGCTCTGTCTTATATACAGGACATTGATTCAAGTCGAGATCGACAGTAGCGAACACTCAGGTCACTTAATTGTGAAATTTCCGTACACACAAAAGCAGAGGGGTGGAAGTGACTGTGGGGTGTTTGCAATTGCTTTTGCACTGCATGCAGCAATGGGGCACAATATATCTCTATTGGAGTTTGATCAGCTCAAAATGAGAAGCCACCTTCTTAAATGCCTTCGAGAAGAAATATTTACACCATTCCCTGTCCTAGATACCCGAAGCAAAAGGCCAAAGAAAGTCAACATCAAGGATATTAAGGTTTATTGTGCGTGTCTGATGCCTGACACTTACGGAGACATGGTGCAATGTGACATCTGTCACAAATGGTTCCATATGAAATGTGTTGGTATTCACACACTTCCCAACACTGATGACAAATGGTGTTGCTCTTCCTGTGTGTGTAACTGAGATACTGAGTTATTGTTTGATTGCCAGCCTTTCTTGTAAATTTAATATGTATCCGAGCGTAGCTGCATGCCTACACGCTCGCTAATCAAACGCAATGGATTTATTGTTGGGGGGGGGGGGGGGGGGGGGGGGGGGGGGACACATTCTGCGGAGGATGGACAGAATCCGCTAGCAGAACATATCCCCCCGGACAGAATCCGCTAGCGGATTGTGTCCCCCCGGACAGAGACCGCTAGCGGGTTGTGTCCCCCCGGACAGAATCCGCTAGCGGATTGTGTCCGGGGGGACACTTTTTGGGGGGGACAAAATCCGCTATGACACCGGCACCGTCTAGTATTGTACAACGCTTTAAGTTTTTTTGTCGTTCTCAACAGGACTCGGAAAGTGTATCCCAGTTTGTGGCCGAGCTAAGGAAGCTATCGGAATTTTGTGAGTTTGGGGATACTTTAGACGTCATGCTGAGGGACAGGTTGGTGTGCGGTCTCCGGAACCAGAAGCTTCAGCAAAGGCTACTCGCGGAATCTAATCTTACCTTTGCTAAGGCTTTTGAAATAGCACAGACGGCAGAACTATCAGAGCAGAATGCGAAAGACCTGCAACGACCCGAGACAATGGAGGTACACGTCATGAACAAGAAAGGGCAGGAGAGAACAATGGCTACTAGTAATTGTTTCCGTTGCCATGGTAATCACCTTGCTTCTGAGTGTCGTTTCAGGTCGGTAGACTGCAACAATTGTGGGAAACGAGGGCACATTGCTCGGGCATGTAGGCAGATTCGGGAGGACAGATATCCGGCGTCGGCGGCATCGAGTACTCGAAGGGTCCCACGGTCAAGGGAGAGGAAACAAGATTCTCCAGAGCTCCTGCAAACAGACACCTTGTATTCTTTCCGTTCACCAGACCCTCTCAGAGCTCCAGTAAAGATTAACAATGTCACAATTGAAATGGAGATAGATACTGGAGCAGCAGCTTCGGTTATTAGCGAAAGAACGTATAAAAATGCGTGGGTCGGGGAGGCATGCCCCTCCCTTTTGACCACTAATGTGCTGCTTCGTACCTACTCAGGGGAAAGACTGAACATTCGTGGGGAAATTAAGGTGGATGTACAGTTTCGGGACAAAAAGGCTAAATTGAATTTACTGGTAGTGGTGGGAAATGGTCCCTCTTTGATGGGAAGGGATTGGATAAGTGTGTTACAACCTAACTTTTCTGTGCTCAGGTCTAGTGTTGATGGCAGCCTTCAATCATTATTGGACAAACATGCAGTCTTGTTCAAGGAGGAGCTGGGTCGAATCAAAGGAGTGAAAGTTAAGATTCATGTGGATCCCAAGGCCAGGCCATTGTTTTTCAAACCAAGACCAGTACCATATGCTTTGAGAGCTAGAGTGGAGGAAGAGCTAAAAAGATTGGAGGCAGCAGGAATTATTGAACCCATGACTCACTCTGATTGGGCAGCTCCTGTGGTTCCAGTGGTCAAAGGAGATGGTAGCATTCGTCTGTGTGGAGATTATAAGTTGACTGTAAATCGAGTTGCAAGTCTGGAGAAATATCCATTGCCACGCATTGAAGACTTGATATCATCCCTAGGAAAAGGGAAGGTGTTTACAAAGCTAGACCTTGCTAATGCTTACTTGCAGATAGAGCTGGAACAAGAATCAAAAAAATATGTTACAATCTCTACACACAAAGGCTTGTTCCAATAAAACAGATTACCTTTTGGTGTGGCTTCAGCTCCTGCCATATTCCAACATACAATGGAAAACATCCTGCAGGGAATTCCAGCAGTACTGGTGTACCTGGATGACATCTTGGTGGCAGGTTCGTCAGAGGCAGAGCACCTGCAGTTACTAGAGATGGTTATGGCTAAGTTGGAAAATGCTGGGATAAGGTTAAGGAGGTCTAAATGTCTCTTCATGTTACCTTCTATCCAGTACTTAGGTCATCACATTTCAGCAGAGGGAATTTGCCCAGCAGAAGACAAGAAGCGTGCTGTATTGGATGCCCCTGTACCTCAGAATGTTTCTCAGTTACGTTCATTTCTAGGGCTAGTGAACTACTATGGGAAGTTCCTGCACAAGCTGGCCGACACTCTAGCCCCTCTCCACCAGCTGCTACGGAAGCATGAACCATGGTATTGGGGACAACAACAAGAAAGGCCTTTGCAAAAGCTAAGTCACAACTTACGTCAACATGTGTCTTGACTCATTTTGATCCAGACAAAAGGCTAGTGCTGTCATGTGATGCATCACCCTATGGATTAGGAGCAGTGTTGGCTCACCAGTTTGAAGATGGTTCAGAGAGGCCAATTGCATTTGCTTCCCGCTCATTGGCCCCGGCAGAAAAGAAATATTCCCAAATAGAGAAAGAGGGCCTGGCGATAATTTATGGAGTAAAAAGATTTCACCAGTTTTTGTTGGGTAGGTACTTCATTGTATACTCTGATCACAAACCCCTCCAATATCTGTTCTCTGAGTCTCGACCTGTTCCTGCCATGGCATCAGCCAGAATTCAGAGATGGGCATTGATACTGAGTGCCTACAACTACCGTATTGTGTATAGATCAGCAAAGGAACAAAGCAATGCTGATGGTCTTAGTAGGCTTCCAGTAGAAGAAGCCCCAAAGGAGGTCTTGTTGCCTGGAGAATTGGTGTTGACACTTGGGGCACTCTCGAATGAGGACTGTCCTGTGACCGTAACCTCTATCAGAGCTTGGACAGCTAAGGATCCTATATTGGCTCGGGTTAAAGGATTGGTCCTTGGTGGTTGGCCAGGGGATGCCCACCTTTGCAGTGAGTTAAGAACATATCAGCAAAGGGCTATGGAACTCAGTGTGCAGGATGGCTGTGTGATGTGGGGTAATAGGGTGGTGATTCCTCCGGCAGGACGTGCACATGTGTTGCAGTTATTGCATGAAGGGCATCCTGGCATCACAAGAATGAAGGCTTTGGCCAGAGGAGTGGTTTGGTGGCCTGGAATGGACTCAGAGTTGGAGTCAAAGGTGAATGAGTGTGAAGCCTGTCAAGCAAACAGGAAGTGTCCACCTAAGGCTCCATTGCACCCATGGGAGTGGCCTTCTAAGTCATGGTCACGCCTCCACATTGATCATGCTGGCCCCTTTCTGGGAAAAATATTTCTGATTGTGGTTGATGCTTACTCTAAGTGGCTTGAAGTGGTTCCAGTGGCCTCGACAGGTTCACAGCAGACAATCAAAGAGTTGAGACACCTGTTTGCTACCCATGGATTGCCTGAAATTGTGGTGTCTGATAATGGCACAGCTTTCTCTTCTGCAGAATTTGGATGCTTCATGAAGCATAATGGCATCAGGCACATACGGTGTGCCCCTTATCACCCCTCTAGCAATGGGCTGGCGGAGCGTGCGGTCCAAACGTTCAAGGAAGCAATGAGAAAGACAGAAGGTGACCTTGAAATCCGAATTAACAGGTTTCTTTCTCAATACAGAATCACACCTCATGCCACGACAGGTCAACCACCAGCACAGCTGCTCATGGGGCGGCGTCCCAGAACATTGCTAGACCTCTTGGTTCCTGATATCACCACACAAGTTCATAGAAGCCAAGAGCGTCAAAAGACTGCACATGACCAGGGAGTTAAACCACGGTCATTCTTGGTGGGGGATGCAGTGTATGTAAAAAATTTTCGAGTTCCAGCCAAATGGATTCCTGGAGTGATTGTGGCTCAGGCTGGACCAGTGTCTTACTCAGTTCGTTTGGACACTGGCGTGGAAGTCAAACGTCACGTTGACCATGTAAGGCAACAAGGACCTGGGCAACCAGTGGAGATGAAAGAATCTGGAGAGGAAGGGGTCTGTACTGACTTGGTACTTCCAGCCACCATCCGCCAAGAAGAGCCTGCCCCAGAGACTCTAACAGAGATGCCAACAGAACAGGAGATAGTTGATCAAGGAGCTGAGGAGACTCCTGTGGTGCAGGATGAAAATGTGGCACAAAGGCCAGAACTTCGCAGATCCAGTAGGCCTCATCATCCACCTGATCGCTATGGTGACCACATTTGGAAACTAAAAGGGGAGAAGTGTAGTGAACGAGTTACATCATGTGATAATGATGTCATACTGCTGGAGCAGGGGCGCGGTACCTAGTCCTCCGTATATAAAGACGTAATAATCTCAAGTGCGCAGTTCCTTACGGAGTCGTACACGGATATCAGCTGGACTGGCGTCAGGCTGTTGTATGATTTATGTATCGTGTTTGTGAGTGTGTACTGCTATTGTGTGTTTGCTATCTCTGTGCACGATAGTCAGCGCCGCGCGTGCTACGGCTACTACACAAGCATTGTGGATTAATAATCCTCCGTGTTTTCAAGGCCGTCTGTCGCGCAGTAATAGGAAATGGGCTCCTTTGTATAACTGTTTCATATAGGATGTCAAAACTATCTGACAACATCGCACAATCTTCCAGACAGACATAGGTCTGAGAGTGATGCTCCACACATTTCTCAAATATTTCTCTGAGCTCAGCCTTCTCTGCTCTGGTAAACTTTATCTAACAATGCACAAGCTTAAACCTCCACATTGCACACTCTTCACATTGTATCATTACATCTGTGTTTCTAGCATTTGCAGACTGGCTGGAATGGCAGAGCGTTTTTATGAGTTGGTTTTTTTTTTGAAAGGAAAGGCCGATGCATTTCATTTGTATCTTTTGGATAACAGAGTTTTGAACACTGACTGACAAAACTTTTAAAACATCTTTTAAATTAGATAATCGTTCTCTCTATCCAAGTTAGCTTTTTAAAGGCTGCGGCAATGTGTATCAACTGCCAGTACGATCGCTAGTCCACTATACTACCATACAATTTGAAATCTGGAGTATCAACTTGCATAATTCAAACAAGCATTTCGCAATAAAACTTAACACACTAATGTAATCAGTGGCCATTAATAAAAATAATTCGCTTTAAATATGGTATTTGATGCGGGATGCGATGTGAAGCCGAATAGATGCCTAAGTGTGTGTCATGTCATAAAACGTGTACCTGTTCGTGTGTTGGTAGTATTGCCGTGTGATGGATACAGGAATTCTGGTAGGGAAGGAGACCGGAGATGGAGTGATGTAAAACACATGCGGCTAATTAAAGGTTTTTTTTTAAATTTATTTACATTGGTCGATTTCTGCTATGGGGAAGCGTATGCATTGATCTCTCCCCCCCCCCCCCCCTCCCCACACCCCCCCCCCCCCCCCCCCCCCGTTAGATATTCATGTCCGACTTCGCACACTGTAATTCTAGTTAATTTATTCATTACTAGCTAAAACCCCGGCCCCGGCCACACACCCCACCCCCTATCTGCCCCCGCGCTAATAGTACCTGCCTCCGCGCTAATAGTACCTGCCTCCTCCATTCCAAGTAGCCTGACACGCTTGAACATGGCGGAGCAGCAAATTAAAGTGCATGTTTAGGTCAACAAGCCAATATTCACTGCATCTCGTGCTGCATGCATGCATGTATTACTGCATACGCTGCATTCAACTTACGTTACTGACCTCCATTACTTATGGCTCTCACTGTCCTTGAGATGCTAGAATGACCCGACAGGTACTTATGTCATTAATAGTCGCAAATGTTTTGTCACGAACTATAGAGGGATGCTTAGCAACCACTTGTTATCAGCTGGGCACGTGAACGTGCATGCAGTGATCATGCATATACACCATGTAAATGTCAGTTGCCTTAGTATTTGGAATCAGCCGTGCGTGAGTGATGAGTTAGTCATGATATCAGTTGTTTTCCGATAGCATTTGGAACTTTGCGCGCACGAACCAGTAACCCCAGCTATTATTGACGATAATGAGGACCCATGTGCCTCTTGCTGAACATTGTTTACGAGGCTAATTATTAAAATAACAGTTATGACCGGAAACAAAGGGCTATGTTTCAGGATGACCTTATTGTTATTTTTAGAATGACTGCCACGTCCACACCGATCATTCCATAGTGTAGGTATGGCAGACATGGCTCAGAGCAGTGTAACATTAGACGACAGCGTGCGGTAAGTAACACAGCATTGCTATATGCATGCTTGCTGGCGTATATCCGTACAGAAATATATATGTGGACGTGTATAAGCGTGTGTGTGTGTGTGTGTGTGTGTGTGTGTGTGTGTGTGTGTGTGTGTGTGTGTGTGTGTGTGTGTGTGTGTGTGTGTGTGTGTGTGTGTGTGTGTGTGTGTGTGTGTGTGTGTGTGTGTGTGTGTGTGTGTGTGTGTGTGTGTGTGTGTGTGTGTGTGTGTGTGTGTGTGTGTGTGTGTGTGTGTGTGTGTGTGTGTGTGTGTGTGTGTGTGTGTGTGTGTGTGTGTGTGTGTGTGCTCGTGTGTAAGTGTGAACCACCGAAAAACCCGTGAAATCATTTTTGAGAATCGCATACAAATCACATGCTTGCGTAAGATTTTCGGTGTAAGATCATGCACGCAGTGATTTTGCAGAAGATTTAAAAATCCTCTGGTTAAAATCAGAGCTTGATTCCAAGCGTTTTTTTTCCCTGTGTAACGTGTTACATTTAAGTTCCAGGGTTACCGAAGGCCAGGCCGACCTCTCAGGCCGGACCATTTCAGGCCAAACTCCGACCTGAAGGCCAGGGACGCGCCCCTGCATGCAGCCCCGGACCAACGTACGGCAAGCAGCCCACCTTCCCTCCCCCACTTTTCGTATCGGACCTGAAACCAAATCCTGGATCCAGGGCTGCCTGCATGCAATTAAATAGATTGTTACAAACAACCAGATAAATATATACGGGCCACATGATTATACATGTACATGCTGCATGCGTTTCGGAGAAACAAGACAAAACGAAATGGATAGTTCAGTACCCTTGCATTGTGATTTAGCATTACACATGCCTCCAATCGCTGAGGCGGAAGGTTCCACCGCTGGCGCTGCATGATGAATACGTTTGACTCTGGAGAAGACTCGCTCCGATGGTGCTAACGAGCAGGGATTGCCAAGTATTTTCTTGCCAGCTTTATATATTCTTAGGAACTGTGCGTCATGTAGCTTTCACCAAGCAAGTTGATCTAATAGAGTAGTAGCTATTTGTTGAACCTCAATTTTAAGCCACGCATTATATACTCATCAGTAACTAGCTTTTCTTTGTATTTTTACGTGTGAACCAGATGAGGCTTAAACCACTTAAGGCTTTTATGTCAGATCAACAATTGCTGCCATCCAGTACTTAGAGAGGAGCTGCAGCAAGCACCTGCCATCGCATCACGACTTTGCGCAGTTCACGACTAAATAACTAACAATAATTGTCCCTAATTGTCGAAAGAAATGCAAGCAAATTACACTTTTTAATATCAGGATACATACATACTGACTGCTGTATGTAAAAATCACAACTTAAAGTCACAAGAGGTGGTTGGTGGACACATCTAGCCAAAATCGCTCCAGCATTCGCCTCATGTCACTGCGTCTAGTATGTATGCATTCAGCCAGAGTACACATCAATTTGACAACATGTATTAACGATAGATCGAACAAGCGCCTACGTGTAGGCAATTTAAGCCTACCTGTAGGCGTTCTTTTGTATAATGCTAAGGTACTTTTTCGTGTTGTAAAAATTTGCAAATTGATACCATGCGAAGCTGAAACATTTCTCTTTCTATTAAAAGTTATTTCGTTCTCATTTCTTAACCGAATCGTCGCGTGCATGCTTTCAATGGCGAAGGGCATAAAAGTTGGTAGCGGAGTGCGGGTTTTGAGAGGCAAGTTTTCCACACAGAAAGGAGTCGTACAAGCGTCGGAAGGAGTAGGACGGGTATGAAAATGGATAGTAAAGCTAAATGGCGGTGTTTTGGAGCGTTTTTCAGCTAGGACGTTGGAACTGGAGCAAAGGCATTTAATTCCGCCCCCCTCAACGTCCATCGGGCTGTTTCTCAGGAGGAAGAAGACTCCTGCAGCTCCAATACTTCCTCCGATGAAAACAGCACCAGTGACAGTGATGAGATGCGCGAAGTAGATGAAGATGGAGCATCCCGTCGAGCGAGCGAAGTTTCACAAGGGTAAGACTCCCAATTTTCAATATCCGTTGCGGTTCATTATCAAATATATCTCTTTGTTTATGTCCGCATGCATTTTGCGTGATGCAAAAGAACCAACTGGAGCAATCGGGACACGGCAGCAGGGTCCAATGTCGATGACGATAGAATAGTACTCTATGGTGTGTTGAATGGCGTAAAATGGGTGACGTAACTGTTGAACTGAACGGGCAAGCATATCAGCTCAAGGCTGCATTGCACCATCCATTGCACGGGAGGTCCATGCACGGAGCTGGATTTTTGGAAAATGATGATGCTTGCAGATCTCATGCGCAACATCATCGAAGCCACCAACCTGCATACTGAAATGGAAGAGAAACCTCTTGATTATGAGCAGCTGCAGCATTTCTTTGGTATTCTCCTTGCAATGACTCTGGTTTCAGGAGGTGAGCGGAGGGATAGGTGGAGAACAGAATCAAATGGGCCATTCCCTGCCCCTACTTTTGGAAGGTGGTTGCCTATTCGAAGTGCAGTGGATTCGTGTTCAAAAGGAATCGCAGAGGGAGCATCTCACCTGGTGTAACATTGTGTGCTGACGAGTGTATGGGAAGTTGGTGAGGATTGTCTGCTAATGTAGATGATGCTGTTGTAGGGTTACCACATGTAACTAAAATTGCAAAGAAACCAGAAGGGGTTGGAACTGAATACCGCACACTGTCCTGTGGGGAGACCAAGATCATGCTGCAACTGGAGATCCAAGAAGGTAAGGTTCCAATGCAAGAAAAAGAGTATGCAAAGGATTATGTCTCTGGCACATCATCACTTTTACGGTTGACCAGATACTGGAGTGGATCTGACCTTACGGTTGTTGCCGACTCAGCATTTGCTTCGTTGAAGACAGCAGAAGCACTCCACAAACATCGTGGTCTTTGTTTCATTGGCCTAGTGAAGACTGCTCACAAGCGATTTCCGAAAGCATGGCTTCAGAAATATCCTTACACTAATAGAGGTGACCATTGTGTGTTCCAGACCAATATTGATGGAAAGCAGTACATGGCTGTGAGTTGGACTGACAAGAAACTGAAAATGTTCATTTCTAGTACCAGCAGGACGACTGAAGCACTCTGCCCTGCGTTCAAGAAGCGCTTTCGTCAATCCACACCAGAAGACAGAACAAGTGCACCATGTGTTGTTTTCTATAAAGAAGTAAAGAGGCCAGCAGTTGTGGAGGCATATTTTGACAACGCAAATGCTATTGATATCCATAACCATCTACGCCAGGGGGGCCTTGTGTTGGAGCGTCATTGGAAAACGCACACGTGGTGCATGGCATCGCAATTTTGCTACTATCTTCGGCATGTACGAGACTGATGCATATCTTGCCTTCCGGTATTTTCATCCTCTTGCTCCCTATCTTTCCCACAGAGAGTATACAGAGCGCCTATCTTTGCAGCTACTTACCTATAAATCGTCGTTCCACGACACTGGGCCTTCCGCACGTCTTCGGAAACACATGCCTGTAGCGCCCACTGTACAGCCATTACAGACAGTAGTTGCAAAGATAATGAGCAGACACTCTAAAACCTAACATGAGAGAGTGTCCAGTGTTTCAGTACAAGCGTCAGCGACTGGACACCTCACACATTGGCCGTGTACCTTGTGTGCAACGGAAGTGTATAGCGTCTGCTGTGAAAGAAAGACAGTATATTATTGCGATGAGTGCACGCAGCTTGTAAAGGATTCTACTCTCTGTAACTACTCGTAACTACACCCTGCCTTTCGCTTCGAACGAACTATTCTAATAATACGACAACAAGCAAAAATTACAAATACTTAATAATTAATCAGTGTCCTCAACATATACTCCCGGCCAAAGACAATCAGTCTTTAAACAGTAGAGGTGCAACCTTCACAACAGGTCGAGTATAAAGATTCCCGGAACTTGTTCGCACTGTCACCACCCGGCTTACACCATCTTTGCCATGGTGGGTTTTGACAATCCTAGCCAGAGGCCACTGAGACGGAACAGTGTTATCCTCACAGAGAATGACAATATCTCCAACGGATAGGTTCCTTGACGGTGATTGCCACTTGGAAGACCTTTGAAGAGTATGCAGGTACTCATTTGACCAACGTTTCCAGAAATGTTTGACTAATCCTTGACAAAGGTGCCATCGCTTCAACACAGTAAGCGGCTGAGTGTCAATATCAGGATTCGGCAAGGCTTCCAATGGTCTTCCAATAAGAAAGTGACCAGGTGTTAGCGCTTGTAGCACACCATCATCGTCACAAGGTAGGCTAGTTAATGGCCGACTGTTGAGGCAAGCTTCAATCTGCGTTAAGACAGTAGTCAATTCTTCAAAGGTTAGTGTGACAGTTCCAACTATGCAAAATAGGTGTTTCTTGATACTTTTCACAGCAGCCTCCCACAGTCCACCAAAGTGTGGTGCCCTTTCTGGAATGAATTCCCACTTGATTCTCTGACTAGCACAGAAATTAGAGATGGATTCATTTGTTTTGGGTTGCTGTAAAAACTCATAAAACTCTTTCAGTTGTCGTGTAGCCCCTACAAAATTTGTACCATGATCGCTCCAAATCAGAATTGGTTTTCCCCTACGAGCAATAAAGCGTCTCAAGCTAGCTATGAATGCTTCTGTTGTCATATCAGAAACAAGTTCGATATGCACTGCTTTTACGGACAGCGAGACAAAGACACAAATGTATGCCTTGATAGCGATAGGTTTGCGAACATAGCCATGCTTGATGTAAATAGGTCCTGCATAGTCAACTCCAACATGACTGAATATGCAATCGGGAGTTATTCTTTCTATTGGAAGCTGACCCATGATTGGAGGTCTAGGTCGCACAGATCTGCGTCTGCAAATCACACAGCTTCGAGTGACTGATCGGATAGCTCTTCGTCCGCCAATCAAATAAAAGCGCCTATTCAAAGATGCAGCAGTCAATGTTGGTCCAGCATGCAACAGGCGAAGATGTTCATTGCGAATGATAAGCTTGCTGAGAGGATGAGTTCCATGTAGAATTACAGGATGTTGTTTGTCATAATTTAACTGTGAATTTCGCTCACGACCACCTACACGTAGAATATTCTTGTCATCCAAGAAGGGACTTAGGGATAACAGAATACTGGATCTTGGAAGGCACTTGCTCTTAATTCTGTAGAGTTACAATCTCAGTGTTGAATGAACTCAATTGAGTTACATGTAGCCAATAATTCTCTGCTTGTTCCAATTCTTCCACGGTTAAAGGCCCAGTGTTTTGAACAAGACGTTTTCTGCGCGCTTGACAGTTATGCACAAAACGATACATCCAAGCAGTGACTTGCACAAGTTTTGTGAAACTAGAGAAATGGTCACAAGGAAAGATGGGATCAGAGATGATAGCAACAAGGCAAGTCTCCTCCATCTCGACAGAGGACTGGAATTTTGATGAATTGTCCATCTCAGGCCAGCAATGGATGCCCAGTCGTAGCCAGTCAGGTCCTTCCCACCATAACGGATGAGAAAGCAATTCTGATGGCAATAACCCACGTGATGCACAATCGGCTGGATTGTTTGCTCCTTCAACATGATTCCAACGATTAGGAGCAATGAGCTGAATGATATGTGAGACCCTATTTCCCACATATGTATTGAACTGGCGAGGGTTTCCAAAGATCCAACTTAGTACGATAGTGCTGTCAGTCCAAGCAAAAACCTCTTCTGTAGGGAGGTTCAAAACAACCTGACAATGGCGAAGTATCTGAGCTAGAAGTTGTGCTCCACAAAGTTCCAAGCGAGGTATCGAGAGACGTTTGATTGGAGCTACTCTAGTTTTTGCTAGTACAAGTGAAGTGTGTACATCACCTTTCGTATCTACCATGCGTAGATACACTACTCCAGCATATGCTTGTTCAGAAGCATCACAGAAACCATGAAGTTGTTTAAATTTAATGTTGACATGCTTTGGAAAATAACAGCGTGGAATGAATTTCTCCATGAGGATTGGTAATTCTGTTCTCCACAGTAACCATACTTCCTTTAGATGTTCGGGTACTATGTCATCCCAAAGCAGTTTTTCTTCCCACAAGCGTTGAAGAATTATCTTTGCTTTGACAATCACTGGAGCCATCCAACCTAATACGTCAAAGATCCGTGCAATATCTGATGACATAGTTCGTTTTGTTACACTTTCTTGATGTGAAAGGCTAGTGATTGCTAGTCGAAAATGATCTAGACTGGGATTCCACTCCACACCTAAAGTCTTGGTGTACTCACCACTTTGAGGAAGCGTAAGAAGGGATTGTTGATATAATAAGCTAGGATCAATGTGTTCAAGTACCTCTGGCTCACTAGAATTCCATTTACGCAACAAAAATCCTCCCCTTTCAAAGAGCTTTTGTAACTGCTGCTGCAATTGAATGGTAGTATCAATCGACTCAGCTCCTGTTAAGCCATCATCAACATAAAAGGAGTCTTTGACTGCCTGCGCTGCAAGTGGGTATTCTGAGGCATTATCAATGGCGTTTTGTTTGACACACATGTTGGCTATAAAAGAGGAAGCAGATACTCCAAATGTGACACGAGTCATACGAAAATCCCTAAGGGTATCAGTAGGAGAATTTCTCCAAACAAAACGATGCAGATCTTTGTCTTCCTCAGTGAGCTCTATAGCGCAATACATTCGACTTACGTCAGCCACTAAAGCGATGCGGTGCAAGCGAAAACGTAAGAGTACATCCACCAAAGAGGAATGTACGGTTGGGCCAACAAGTAGAGTGTCATTCAAAGAGATTCCTGTAGATGACTTTGCCGACGCATCAAACACTGCACGTATCTTGGATGTTGTGCTGGATTCCTTGACGACAGCCTGTATCGGTAAATAGAAAACACGATGTGGAGGTTTATTCATGTCAGATTCAGGTACAGCTTCAACATGTCCCATACTGAAATATTCATCGATCACAGTTTTGAATTCTGGGAATGATCCTTTAGATAGCAATGAGCGTTCCAAGTGCATGAAACGACGAACAGCCTGGGTTCTTGATTCACCTAGTGGGTTTGAGTCAGATCGTTTGGCTAGGGGTACGATGAATCTACCTGATTCAGACCGTGTATGGTGAGATTCAAAATGCCTGATGACAGTGTTCTCTTCTGGAGTCAAAATTGGAGTTTCCATTGGTTTTTCTTCAATCTCCCAGAATTTGCGTAGTAAATCGTCGCCTGTTAGTAAAGTGTGATTTGAGGTCACATCAATTCTTTCATCGCATTTGGGAATAGTTGTACTCCCAGCTAAAACCCAACCTAATTTAGTTTCAACTGCTAGTGGTGATCCAGGCGGACCAGATTTCCGTCCTTGAAGTAACACTGCAACAAAGATCTCCACTCCAAGAAGAACGTCTATTCTGGAAGGAGTTGCAAAATCAGGATCAGCTAAAGGGATATCATTTAGATGGTCCCAGTTGAGATCAAGAGAAATGTGCGTCAATGGTAGATCACAGGTCACTTTGGGAATAACAATAGCAGTTACATCTATTTCTTCAACATTAGGGTGAGACGTCGAAATCTTGAAATTGGTTATGGATTGGAGAGGTGATGATTTGGTTAAACCAGCAATTCCAGAAATATAAGCAGTTTGTCGAGAACGAGGTAAGTTTAAAGCTTGGGCCAGTCTTTCACTCACGAACGAAGCTGAAGAGGCACTATCAAGGAGCGCACGAGCTGTAACAACCATTCCATTGGGCGACTTGACTAGAATACGGCAGGTCATAAGCAGTGTGTCTGCTTGAATCTTCGTAGCAATGTGTGATGACACAGTAGTTGGTGGAATTGTACTGTGAGGTAGTGGAGGTTGTTCGTTCCTTTCAATGTGAAGTAGGGTATGATGAGGTCTTTGGCAGACATGGCATTTGTGCAGTGATCTACAATTCTTGACAATGTGTCCTGGTTTCAAACAGTTCAGACACAGGTTACTGGAATTCAAGATTGCCCGCTTTTCCTCATGTGTCATAGCCTTAAATTTCGAACAAAGGAAAAGAGGGTGCCTTTCCTTACAAACTATACAACTCACACCCTTGGAGTCTGTATTTGCTGCAAATGAGGCCACAGGGTTTGCTTTCTTCACAGGTGTTTCGTTTTTACTGTTTCTCTTTCCGAAGTCAGTCGTTGCAAATTCATAGGCTTGAGCACGTAGATTGACAAAGTCAAGCAACGTCTGATAAGGCGGAACGTCAGTAGACTCATTACTGTATTGCTGCCACTCAAACATGGTTTGAGCATCAAATTTGAGCTCTAACATTGAGGTGATAAATGATCCCTCCGGTTCACAACCCATGGCTTTCAAAGCGCGCAAGTGTTGTTGTGCTGTATCATGCAGTCGCCGAAGTTCTTTCCCAGTGCCATCCTTGAGACTAGGCATCTCTACAATTTTGCGTACATGAGCTTGATGAATAAGGCGTGGTTTGTCATATCTGGCTTTCAGACAGGTGACTGCTTCGTCGTATTGCTCTCCAGACTTGCTAAGCCCTTCTATGACCTGTTTAGCATTACCATTTCCTAGAGCATTTCTCAGATAAGCGAGCTTCTCTGCATCAGGTAGGTCAGTTCGAGAGTGAATGGAGATGTCGAATTGCTCCCAAAAGGTAGTCCAGTTTAGTATGTTGCCATCAAATGTAGGGACATCCAGCTTGGGAAGTTTGATAGATTTCTGATCAGTGTTTGGTATTGTTGTGGTCGTTACGTGAAGTAGTTTGCGAAGCTTGAGTGCACAATTGAAGTGGTCACGTTCCATTCTGGATAACAAGTCGTCAAATTCACTGCTATCCTCATGATCTGCAGACAAGAACTCTTGTGTGATGGCTGATAGCTCCTTTTTCATGTCTGTCAATTGTTCTTGATGTTGCTGAAGGAGACATGTATTGTCATCATTGTCTGTAATGGATCTAATACTGTCAGCTATTTCGGAAACTCTTTTGCTGAGATGTTTCAAGCGTTTCACAGCAACTTTGGCTAAATTGGATGACTTGGATAACGCGCTAGTATTTGCGAGTTTCTTCAATCCAATATGGAGTCGAGTTATTTCTTCGTCGAAGTTGTCCAATATTTCTTGTTCAGCTGCCAGCGCTTCTTCGCCATCAACGAGGTCAATTACGGCGTGTTGCTGAATCCTGAATTCAGCAGCTAGCGTCTGTAGCTTTGCAATATGGCGTTGAGCGTGTTCGGCAACATCAGGAGCACTCGGGTCGCTTTCTAGCTCTCGTAGACGATTACCAATCTTTGTCACAGAAGCGCGAGTGACGCCTCTCTTTTTTCCGAAGCGAAGTTAGAGCTTCTTGGCTCATTGTAGGTGTAGTTCGAAAAGGTTGAAGTCGAGTGAGCACGTGATCATAATACGAAGCAAAACACTGCTCCGAGAGTAGTACCAGATTCAGCGAGGCTGATTCTGACGACAGGAATATTCCCGGCTCGAAGGACCAAAAAATGTAAAGGATTCTACTCTCTGTAACTACTCGTAACTACACCCTGCCTTTCGCTTCGAACGAACTATTCTAATAATACGACAACAAGCAAAAATTACAAATACTTAATAATTAATCAGTGTCCTCAACACAGCTAAATGTTTGGAACTGAGTTTATTATTGCATTAATGCGTGTAATTGTATGCGTGAGCGTCACGTGAGCATCAGAAATCATTGTGCGTGAACGTGTGAGAAGCAGGTTCGTACGCTCTAGCGCAAGCCAGTTTCCTTTCGACACCCCTTCGTGCAAGAGAGCGCGCACTGGAAAAAGCTGATTATTTACATGGTCCTTCGAGCCGGGAATTCATATCGAGAGACGACTCATCCGATTGATTCCAGTTAACGCGCATATCGAACGCCACGTGGAAATAGAATGTCCGAAACAGAACAACTGGCGAGAAAGAAGAAGGTTCGTGGTGGGCATCGCGCCTCACTTACCCGAATCTTGGGGGAAACACGCGAATCCGTTTCGGCTACGCCCCGAGATAATTTCAAGATATCCCAATTGAAGCGAAGCCTTGAAGAGAAGCTGCAAACGCTAACTAAGTGTGATGAAGAAATTCTGTCACTGGTTCCGGAAGGCGACATCGAAGAAGAGATAGTTCGGGCGGACGAAATCAAGGAACGACTGTACAACGCCTTATCCTTGTTAGAATCCTCTTCACAACCGGCTTCTTCTCCTACCAACGCTAGTCCAGTCGCTATAGAACCGTCAACTGCAACAGATTTACCTGATGTGGATCCAGGATCATCTAGAGGAGCCAAGGTGCGACTACCCAAAATCTCTTTGCCTCGGTTCAGCGGTGACCCATTAAAGTGGACTACGTTCTGGGACTCTTATCAGTCTGCAATTCATTTGAATCCTGACATTAGCAAAGTCGACAAGTTTAACTACCTGCGTTCTTTACTCGATCACACAGCTCTTGACTCTATCGATGGACTGACACTCTCTTCAGCCAACTACCAACAGGCCATAGACATCCTTTCTAAACGATTTGGCAACAAGCAATTGATCATTTCAAAGCACATGGATACTTTGTTGAACATTGATGCTATATCCTCTGACCGAAACTTCAAGGATTTGCGTCGACTGTATGACCACACTGAATCTCATGTCCGCAGTTTGAAGTCTTTGGGGATTGAATCTGCTTCTTATGGAGCTCTCCTTGCACCCGTCTTATTGTCCAAGTTGCCACCAGAACTGAGACTCATTGTGAGCAGAAAAGTATCAGACTCCAATCTGGACATGGATGCATTGCTAGCAACATTTGAGGAAGAATTGACTGCTAGGGAGAGAGCAAATTCTCAATCCTCACGACATGGTCAAGAAAGAGTACAGCCTACAGTCTCTACTCTGTTCTCTGGTTCCCAGAACGCGAAACCTAATCCACAGTGTTGCTACTGCCTGCAGAGTCATCCATCCACAAGCTGCACATCTGTGACATCTCCTGCTGATCGCAAGCAAATCCTTAAGACCAATGGACAGTGTTTCAACTGCCTACGCCGAAAGCATGTATCACGTGATTGCAAGAGCATCTCTAGATGTCAGAAGTGCAAGAGGAAGCATCACACATCTATCTGTGATGCCAATCTAAGCCGACCATCCAGCTCATCTCACTCTGTCCAGTCTGGGTTAGCCTCAGACTCACCATTAGTTCAGGCAACTCAACCAACGAGCACACTATGTTCCCACAATCAACAGGTCGTACTCCTGCAGACAGCCAAGGCAGTTGTTCACCAACCACATGACCCGCATGCCTCACTTGGAGTGCGTTTGATTCTCGATGGTGGCAGCCAAAGATCGTACATCACTGAACGAACCCAACGTCTACTGAACCTAAAGGCTTCCAAGGAGCAGTCGCTCTCTATAGCAACGTTCGGGTCAAACGAAGGCAGTACGAGGGTATGTCCTGTTGTTGACATTAGCCTGTGTCTTAGAGGTTACCCGTCTATGCTGCTCTCAGTCTATGTGGTGCCCACCATTTGTGAACCCTTGGTTAGGCAGTCGGTATCTGCGTGTGCCAATCAGTTTCCTCACCTTCTTGGACTGGAATTGGCTGATGTCCAGAGCACTGGGTTGAGCATGTCTGTGGATATGCTAGTGGGATCTGACTACTATTGGGAGTTGGTGACAGGGAGCATCTGCAGAGGAGTCAGCGGACCAGTAGCAATACACACGAAACTCGGTTGGGTGTTGTCTGGTCCATCCTCCCACAAAGATCCTGGACAGTGTGCTATGAACTTGAATGTTACTCATGTCCTACATGTTGATTCATGTCCAATAGAGCCTCAAACATTGGAAGAGCAACTTCGAGCATTTTGGGAGCTGGAAGCCCTTGGAATACCAGACAAGGAGAAGACACTCTACGACACTTTCACAAAGGCTGTCAAGTTTGAGAACGGCAGGTACAAGGTTCCATTACCTTGGAGGGAGTTCCACGATTCATTGCCAGACAACTATCAACTCAGCTTAAACAGACTTCAAGGCCTGCTCCGTCGACTGAAACAAGATCCTGCGGTTCTCAAGGAATACGATGACACGATCAAGGAGCAGTTGAAGAAAGGGATCATTGAAAACGTTTCACCAGATAGACCACCTGAGGGCAAAATACACTACTTGCCGCACCATGCAGTTGTGCGTCAGGATAAGTCAACTACAAAGGTGCGCATAGTTTATGATGCTTCTGCCAGGAGTGGTAATGACCCTTCGCTTAATGATTGTCTCATGAAGGGTCCCAAGTTCAACCAACTCATTTTCGAATTATTGGTGCGGTTCCGGTCTTACAGAGTAGCCCTCATAGCAGATCTAGAGAAGGCATTCTTAATGGTGGCTGTGGACGAAGCAGACCGCGATGTGCTTAGGTTCATCTGGGTGGATGATGTCTTCAAGGATTCACCCGATCTGAGGATCTACCGATTCACCCGTGTGGTCTTTGGTGTTTCTGCGAGCCCATTCCTTTTAAACGCCACTATACAGATGCACCTGGAAAGGTATCTAGACACCAACAAAGACATGGTCCACCACCTGCTGCATTCAACATATGTTGACGACATAATATCTGGTGGACAAACTGAAGAGGAGGCATTTAACCTGTATGTGGAGTCAAAGAGGGTCTTTGGTGAAGGAGGATTCAATCTGAGAAAGTTCCTAACTAACTCTAGGAGGTTGCAAGAGCGGATCGACCTGCGGGAGATGTTAAGGAATGACAGCTCACTGCAGCCACAGCAAGACGAACCAACGTTCTCAGAAGACACACTGGGAGTTTCCAAGAGTTCAATCGTTGGAGAACATAAGGTCCTAGGTGTTACTTGGAATCCTGAGTCAGATCAACTCATCTTTGATGTTAACAACCTCGCTCAACTTGCTCTTGATCTCCGTCCCACAAAGAGGAACCTGGTGAGCCTCATTGGCAAGTTCTATGATCCACTTGGATTTCTGTCGCCAGTGATCATCCGTTTCAAGGTTCTTCTCCAGAAGCTTTGTCAATGCAAGACTGACTGGGACAAGATTATTCCAGAGGAATTGAAGGAAGAGTGGAAACAACTGATCTCAGGCATCAACGTTATCCTATCTGTGTCTATCCCTAGAAGTTATTTCAGCGGCATCACAAGCATTGCGACATCCTTCACACTCTGTGGCTTCTGTGATGCATCGACAAGGGCGTATGCGGCAGTGATTTATCTCCTCCTAGAGACTGAAGATCACAGTGTAGTCAAGCGTTGTCTGCACAAGATGGTAGGACGAGCAAACCTCTCACAGGATGAATTACTCACTGCTGTTACTGAGATTGAAGCAGTGATCAACTCTCGACCGCTATCGTACATTTCCTCTACCGATTTAGAAGAGCCTCTCACCCCATCCCACCTTATTGTTGGCCGGCAGTTGCTGAATCTACCTGACTACCTGGGGTATGTGTGTGATCCTGGGGATGAAGATTTTGAGGTGAACGATAGTCAGCTAAAGAGAAGAATGAAGCACCTGGCAAGTGTACTGAGTCATTTCTGGAGGCGATGGAGGACAGAATACCTGAATGAGCTCAGGGAGTGCCACCGATACTCAACTGCCAAGAAGGCTCATCTTCGCCCTACTGTATCACTTGGGGACATTGTCATAATTCATGATGACACTCTACCTCGTGGGTTCTGGAACCTTGGCCAAATCCAGGAAATTCATCCTGGACGAGATGGTCTGCCTCGCAGTGCACTCGTAAGGGTGGCTACTCGAGATCGACAATCCACACTGTTAACAAGGCCTTTACAACTTCTCTACCCATTGGAGATAGACACAGAGAAACCCGAAGTCCCCAGTGAAGATGTGCCTGTAGCTCAAGAAGATCAGACGCCCATTGTCCCTGAGTCCAACAAGCGTCTGGTACGTGCTGCTGCTAAGAAGGCCAGTCAGCGAACTAGAGCCTGGACTCAACAACTGCAGAGTCAAGACTAACGTCACTGGTTTGGGACCTTGTTGACCAGGTCTGGTCAACGGGGGGAGGATGTTTGGAACTGAGTTTATTATTGCATTAATGCGTGTAATTGTATGCGTGAGCGTCACGTGAGCATCAGAAATCATTGTGCGTGAACGTGTGAGAAGCAGGTTCGTACGCTCTAGCGCAAGCCAGTTTCCTTTCGACACCCCTTCGTGCAAGAGAGCGCGCACTGGAAAAAGCTGATTATTTACACTAAATGAGGAGATCGTTCCTATTTGTAACCCTGGAAGTACAAAGCCTGGATTTACATCGTGCCTGGCTTTTCACATTGACCAAGTTGCGATCGCGCTTTGAGCAAGAAAGGAATTATAATTACTTGATTCAAGCGATGTGTTTGACATGAATTCTTTGCGTATATTTTATGCTGCTATCATACATATACTCAAAATTGTATTTCAATTCGCTGTACTATTTACAGTAGGGCTATAGTTATTTTCCAAACTTTGCGATATGCGAACGCCTACGCGTAGGTTAAGACGCCTACGCGTAGGCGACGATCTAACATTAAAGTTATTCAGACAGTGGTATTGCAATAACCATTTTTTAATAGACTGCATATTGCGAAAAGTAAATTTCGACTTGCATTGTTAGTCTCTTGCAATTCAGTTGAAAACTTCAAGTACTTCCCAACTATAAATGAATTTTATATCATTATTCAAGGACACTTGTTTCAAGTGTTAGCTTGTTGCCTTCCAAGTACGCTACTGTGCACAAAGCAGTTATATTAACTAGTATGGCCTAGTAGCATGCAGTATGTCATACTGACTTTGCAATTGGTTACTTTCCACCGTTCTCCTTTGGTGGAATGGAATAATTGGGGCTGGTTAGAACTATTGAAAAATATACAGCGTGTTGCAAGGATATCAAATATGCCATTTGTTATACACAAAGCTAAATATTCTGCATATACCATAAATTTGGCTACCGTAGTATACTGGTGGCCAATCTCAACTAAAAGCTGTCACAACTCCCCACAATGATCCTACCTTCTCCCCAATGTCCCTCCTCCCTCTAAATGGCTCCTCCTCCCACTCAATGGCCCTCCTCCCCCTCAATGGCCCCTCCTCCCCTCAATGGCCCCTCCTCCACTCAATGGCCCCTCCTCCCCCTCAATGGCCTGCCTCCCCTCAATGGCTCCTCCCCCTCAATGGCCCCTCCTTAAGGCCTCTAAATGGCACCTCCTCCCCCTCAATGGCCTCTTCTCCCACTCAATGGGCACTCCTCCCTCTCAATGGCCCCTCCTTCCTCTCATTGGCACCTCCTCCCCCTCAATGGCGCCTCCTCCCCCTCAATGACCCCCCTTCCCCTCAATGGCCCCTCCTCCCCCTCAATGACCCACATTTCCCTCAATGGCCTTCCCCCCTCTCAATGACCCACCTCCCCCTCAATGGCCCCTCCTCCCCCTCAATGACCTACCTCTCCCTCAATGCCCTGCCCCCCCCCCCCCCTCAATGACCCACCTCCCCCTCAATGGCTCCTCCTCCCTCTCAATGGCCTGCCTCCCCCTCAATGGCCCCTCTTCCCATCAATGCTTACTCCTCATACAACAGGTGTGAACCATACTCTGGTGAGGATGGAGTAGAACGACCCTTCACTTGTTCGTATCAGTCTAAAGAGTTGGGAAACGAAATGAGAGGTGAGTGATCAGGTGTGTGTGTGTACTGGGCATGCAATAGCCTGGTGGGGTATAAATCAGGAGTGGAACTAAAGCTTACATGTACATGAATAGTTGAGGTGATGTGTTGATATGTCTGTAAATACATGTCCCATGCATAACCTACACATTTCTAGCACAGATGTGATGCACAATGAATAATGAATGCAAATCTATTCGTTTTATGTCACTGGGGCCCACAACTGAGGATAGGAAGTAGCAGACACGTCCCTGAAAAGAAACCAAGTAGTGCACCTAGTTGTACAGAAGGCATTGCACTTTTGAATCATAGCATCAGCTTGGCAGTGAAGAGTTATGATGGTGAAGAAATCGAAGCCATGGAGGTTATGATTCACACACAAACACACATTTAAAGCATGCAAAGTTCGATTCTGACTCAGCAATGGGTGCCATAGTGTTTTACACTGTGTCATGTGTACACCATGTTACATCTACACCTCGCCTAATCACCTGTTCACCTACCTCTCTCACCCTCCCCTTATGCACACTACACACACTTCCCTCCAATGTTCTCTTATGCAAATCTCCCCTCATTCCCTGATAAAGTGACAACCTCCCTCTCAACTTTCATTATCTGCACAATATACCACCCTCACTCTCACTGCTACAAGCTTGATAGAACTAAAAATATTCTCCTACATGTACATCCATAGGTATTTTGTTCTGAGACAACAGATCAGGCTTTGAAACACTGCAAGAGGACAGTTTTGCTGCCATACCTTTACTTCCAGAAGTTGGTATGAGCTCTCTCTCCCTCCTCTCTCTCTCTATCTCTCTCTCTGCTCTCTCTCTCTCTCTCTCTCTCTCTCTCTCTCTCTCTCCCTCTCTCTCTCTCTCTCTCTCTCTCTCTCTCTCTCTCTCTCTCTCTCTCTCTCTCTCTCTCTCTCTCTCTCTCTCTCTCTCTCTCTCTCTCTCTCTCTCTCTCTCTCTCTCTCTCTCTCTCTCTCTCTCTCTCTCTCTCTCTCTCTCTCTCTCTCTCTCTCTCTCTCTCTCCATGTCATGAGGTATCACATTTGGTGCCATCTTTGCACAGATTGGTTGGAGATGCCTGTGGACACATTACACAGAATCCTCCTTGCTGGTTAAAGGCTGCAATTGGGCATATCCTTGTTTGTTCTTCTTGGTCCTTTTGTACACATCTCTGAGCCAAATACTCACATGCTTCCCAAGAATTCAAGTAAAGTTGTGGGATAATGTATTGGATGGTGGCAGAACAGCGTTGCAATATAAATTAATATTTAGAATTCATCACGGCTAGTTGTATAATACACGTATGTATTCAGACTTGTTATTTATTATTCGTAATTTGATGGCATAAACGTTATTTTAGCATTCTAACATGAACAGTGTGTTAAATGTGCTCATTACATAAGCATGCTCCAATGATTATTATTATAGTGTTGATTAACTTAATAACCAAATTGTTGATATCACAGTACTAAAGGCATCATGAAATCATCTTGTTGTAGTGTAAAATAATACATGGAGAATAGTAATGTACTCTGAAAGTATCTAATGAGTTTAAAATTCTTTGCAAATATGGTCAGCTAGTCAAAGGATGTGCCAATATGGGGTGCAGATATGTACACCTTAGGATATCCAGTGATTACTCCCATGTTATGTTAGGCTGCTGCAATGTTGTTGGAAAACCAAACATCGATAAATTGCTCCAACAAAATAGTGTTGACAATGGCCCTCAAGGATATTATTAAACTCATTGTCTATGTCTGGGGTGCATATCTGTTCCTTTACCTGGAGCCAGAATACCTGTCATCTCTCATAGAAAGAGTAAGCCAATTGATAGATAATCAGCAACCATATCACTTCACTTATAAACTGTTGTTGTTTCAATAAAGGTATTCCTCAGCTGCAGTGATACCTCAACGAGACATTTCCTCAAAAGCCTCATTCGCACACTACAGTGAGTTGGGCATCAACAATGCACACATGACAGGTACAGTAATTCAACCCTTTGGTATGCTCAATTGTTTCGATTTGGAGTTCTGCCCATCAGATATTGCGTATCACTGTAATGGTAGCTATATAAGTGTACATGCATATGTCAATGCCTACACTATGCAAGGAAGCAAAGCTAAATATGTATAGAGCAGCATAGGACAATACCTACGACCTGTTGACAATTCTTTACCAAACATTAGACACCAACAGAATTAGTGTAATCAAAGCCTACCAAACACTGGGCCTGTTAGGAAGTGTCATTGCTCTTGTAGATATCTGCCTTGAGCAATTGGGCAGATCTCAGCATTAATATGAACCAGCCACTTCTTATTCCTCATCAGGATCATTCTGGTTAGTGGTTTCATATGGATGGTCTTCACAGCTTTCACCAGTGTCATGAGGATGTTTAGCCTTCGGCTGCTAGATCCTGGAACGTCCATCAGTGGGCCTCTTCCAAATAAAATGATGTAAGCAAATTCAGTTTGCGTGCAAAAAATACCTCTGCAGCTGTGTGTGCAAAATAATGACACCAAATGTCAATTTTATGTGGTGCATTCAAACAATGTATACAATGGACTCAAATAACATAGCTTCATACATCATTTATTCTCAATAATTCAAGGCTCATCCATGGTGCAGGACGTTACGTACTTGTCATCAGCGCATTGGTTGGATTTTCTACTTTTGATGCTTTATACACTACTGTGGTGATCAATTACATATCGCAGTGTGAATTGGTTATTTATTTCCTTCGAAGTACCTTCATCAAGGTCAGAACCAAGTCACGGCCACTTCAAGATGAGATTAAGGTAATCGAAAACTGCAGAACTTTATATAATAAGTACAGCTGAAACTGATCATCAATATTATTAGAAAAAATTATTGCATACACATTAGTCAGAGTCACAGCCCTATGCGGCCATACAATTTGTGGACAAAAGGCATACCTCTTGAAATATTGAAAAAGTGACGTAATGCCCTAGCAACCACCCTTGACAACCGACAACCTTAGAAACCTTGCACTACATGTTAACATGTTTGAACTTGTCACCATTTTAAAGCCATACAATGAATGAAGTATCTTTTTTCTATTTTTAGCCAAAGTCACATGGCATTGTTTTCTCTCCACCGCTTCCTACGAGCGGCCATTTTTCGACGAACGCATCGACTTCAACGTACTTTTTGGACCACGTAGACAAATTCTGCGTCCCAGTTGGAAGCTAATAACAAAAGGAGACAGAAGGAACTTAAAACATATAGTATGGAACTGTAGCCATACTTTTTCTTCGCAATGGTATACGCATGTGAAGTGTACCGTGGTTTGAGCCGTGTAAACTAGCAGTACATATACGTGTTGACGTGAAAATCAGCTGGACCCCCCTGCCCTTATGTACCCACTGTCAGCTGGACACCCAGCCCACCTACCCGTTGTAAGTAGCTGCACTCCCTGCCCCATGTACATGTATTGGACCCCTTGCCTTCATGTACCCACTGCAAGCAGTTGGACCCCCTGACTGCCCCCTGCCCCATGTACTCACTGTTACACTCTGCTCCCATGTACCCACACTGTAATCCCCTGTCCCCATGTGCCCACTATAAACAGCTGGACCTCCAGTCCTGCCCCATGTATATAACCACTGTTATCAGCTGGACCTCCTCCCCCACATGTCTACTGTAAGCAGCTGACCCCCGGCCTTCATGTAAGCAGCTGGACTCCCTGCCCCCATACACCCACCGCTACCCCATACACCCACTGCTACCCCCTGCTCTCATGTACCCACTGTGAGCAGCTGGATCCCCTGCTCACATGTACCCTCTATAAGCAGCTGGACCCCCTCCGCCATGTACCCACTGTAAGCAGCTGGACCCCTGCCCCATGTACATGTATGCAGCTGACCCCCTACCGTCATGTACCCACTGTAAGCAACAGGAACCCCTACACCATGAGTCCACTGTAAGCAGCTGGACCCCCTCCCCCATGTACCCATGCCCCCTTGCCCCCATGTACCCATTGTAAGCAGCTAGACCCCTTGCCCCCATGTACCCACTGTTAGCAGCTGGACCCCTGCCCCCACATATGCCTGTACCCACTGTAAGCAGCTGGACCCTCTGCCCCCATGTACCCACTGTAAGCAGCTGGACCCCCTGCCCCCATGTACCCACTGTAAGCAGCTGGACCCTCTGCCCCCATGTACCCACTGTAAGCAGCTGGACCCCCTGCCCCCCATGTACCCACTGTAAGCAGCTGGATCCCTGCCCCCCATGTAACCACTGTAAGCAACTAGACCCTCTTGCCCCCATGTACCCACTGTAAGCAGCTAAACCCCTGCCCCTGTGTACTCACTGTACTCTCTGCCCCTATGTACTCACTAAGTAGCTGGACCCCCTGCACTTGCCCCAAAGTACCTACTATAAGCAGCTGGTCTGCCCCATGTTCCCACAGTAAGCAGCTGGACCCCATGCCCTCATGTACCCATTATAAACCCCCTCTCATGAATTCTCTCCTTTTTCTAGCCACCAAATTTTTTCCACAAGCTCTGCAAAGTTTCTGGAGCTGGTATATGTGGTGTTCCATCTAGGCTATGTGACCGAATAAAGCTACTAATACCGCATTATTCATAGAAAAGCAATACCCTTTATTGTGTGGTGAAAAAAAAGTATGGCTGGACCTAAATGGTGTTTCTGTATACCTAAATGTGTATAGTTGACAATGCGGCATGCTGACGTTCCTGAGAATTTGTCTGTGCAGTGTGCTTGGTATTATCATACCCCCTCTCCCTTACGATATCCATATATAAATTGGCTGCGCGTTATTAAGGATTGCGATATGAAGAGTGCGCATATGGTATAGTCCGATACACCAGTTATATGGGAGGGATCAACAGGTATTTGATGGTAAAATGAACAAGATACAGCTCTATCAAAAAACGCCATTTTAATGAGGCCATGGCGCATCTAGCCGCAATTAGTTTTTTACGGTATTGTCTAATTATGGACCCTTTTGTCCAGCCGCAAAGGGCTGTGGAGTCAATACCATATATGGATGTAATTGATTGTGAATGTGATGCGTGCCCCTCCCCTCTCTGGGATCCTCCGATTCTTGTTATTTTTTCTCCATCCCACCTCATCCTTCAATGCCACTCCACTCTTCCCTCTTCATTTCTTCCTTCTCTTCCTCTTCCTCCCCTTTCCTCCTCCACATCCTCTGCCTCCTCCTCCTCCCCTTCCTCATCCAGGATATCCGTTATGCTCGTGGTATCCTAGCAGTACTCAATGGACAGCTCTCATATATCACATCACTTTGCTTGTTCATTTTTGGATCTAATGTTATTGCATGTGAGCTGCACACTGTTACCTTATGCTGTTGTGTTGGAATGCACATCATATTATTTGTTACTAACAGCCACATTTAAAGACATAGTACGCCTCATTGCCTTCATCTCTGTATCTTTATCTCAGCATGTGTAGACTTATATTCACTCAAAAGTACTGGATCACATTTGGGCTATGCTGTTGGCATATTCAACATTACCCAATGGTTACTTCTAACGTTGTCTCCAATTCTCCAGGTATGGTGCATGTAATACTTAGGGCAGCAGTCATTATAATGAGCATTCTTCATCCATTGTGTTGCTATATCCTCAATGTTCAGGCTGCCAGGCTAACACGAGAATGCCTCAAACTCAGACAACTTGGTTTGGAGATTTCTGCTCGTCCATATACATACAAAGACACACCACAGGAAGAACTTGACTCCTTTCTTTTATATACCACTTCCACCAGATATGGTGTAAGTTCATAAAGAATCAGTGGAAGTTAGTTTCAGAGCATAGCAATCAATGCCCTGGCAATTAAATCTACTCACATGAAATGTATTGTAGAGCATGCTGATGGCCTTTGTCTAGCAGTGCAATAGTTAATGATTATTCCTTCCTCCATGCAGGCCAAACTTTTAGGAGTTGTGATCCATCTCAAATACGTTGTCATATTCTTGTTTGTGCTTGGTTTGTTTCTATCTCTCTACCAGTTTGCTAATACCCCATGACTATGAAGTCCAATTACTACTTCTACATCGTACAATGACATTACCAGCTATTTCGGACATCGATAGATCCACTGTACATGAGAATATACTTGCTTTGCTTGATTTAGTATAAGTTTTATAAATACAGTGAATTTATTTTAATGCAAAATGTACTGATTTAGGAATTTTAGTACTACGTTTGAAGCAATAAATTCAAGAGAAGAGTTAATTTCTTTTTGCATGTTGTAATTAATTAAACTCAACAAATTACATAAGATATGAAAGCTTAAGTTATGCATGCGAGGATGTCAATAAACCAGCAACTGAAAATTTACTACAACCCAAGAAAGCACTTCAGTATAATCCATCATCGAGAGTCTGCTCCTGTCTACGAGAAATACGTCAAAAGTTGTGTGCAATGAAATTAAATGCAGGCATACTAAGTCAGATCCGACGCCGGGTAAGCCTTTATATTAGTATTCATGCATCCAGTGTCGTCTGTAAATCACGAGGCTGTTGTTTCAACTAAATTCGTTGTATCCACATCCACCTGGATTTTCACTCTTAAGATGCGTTGAGTTTCAACAGACAATCATTTACTCCACTGATTAGTTCATAGTCTGGTACCATTCTGTACACCACATCCACTTAACACAGGTTGTTAGTGGCCAGATGTTGCCCCTCTTACAAGATGGCTACCATGGTGAACTCAAAAGTGGCACCTATAGGCAGGGGCAGCAGAAGGTGGGAGCAAGAGGGTGCCATGGCACCCCAATTATGGATAAATTTAAAAATTTATATTTGCCTTACACTTTTAGCCCCCCCATCCCCCAAATACATTACCCCTGCCACAACGATGAGAAGGAAGCAACATTGGATCACCACTTCTCTGCAAAAGATGAGGGATGATCACCACTCCTGTTTAGGTGATATCCTCACCTGGAGTGTTCATAAAAAGGGATGACAGCACTCCAATTGATCTAAGCGATAATAACATAATGGTACCTAGCACTCCATTCCGAGTTTATGTCACTCCGACTCAAACTTTTAAACACGGGAGTGAACTACTTGGGAGTGTGTACACTCCTACTTCATAATAGCATGTGCTTATTCATCTCAGGAAGGCTTTTTTGCTCCAATGAAAAAGGTATTAAAGTCCTGGACAGCATCGAGGAAGTATACGTTTATGTAGCATGTATTTTAATTATATTCATAGAAAATCAATCCCCAAAATTCGGTTAAATATGTCAGCTATGTATGGTGAAAAAGCGAAACTGATATAGCGTAACGTGAAGTCAAAAAATTCAAGTTTATTGGGGGTACTAAAAAAAATTTTATTCAGTTTGACAATATTTCAGTACCCCGTCCAAATTTAAAAATCATATTTTGATTCTTCATGTAATGATATCTAAAAGTACCGAAAATCTCATTTTTTGCTTAAAAACTGTCCATAAGATTTTCAAGACAAGTTTTTAAAAGTTTTTGCCTCATTACTGGAGCCATATTCATCACCCACTTACCTTGTGTAAGCAAAACAACTCGCTGAAGTAACCATAGTTTACTTAACAGCTGTAATTGGTTAGAGCAATCTCATCGATAAGCCCTTTCCTTTGTTCCTTCTGCGGCGTTTTTATGTAAACGATCATGTGTTTTCAATGAATATAATTAGCTGCTAATTGTGAAATAATGTTTATAGTTATAATTCAACTCACTGAATTTTTTGTTAAAACGAGTTGGGCTAGTGAAACCAATATACGGAACGTTCTTATCGGACCCCAAAGCCACCTTTAAAATTTAAAAAATGGCACATTATTTTTACTTCCTCGATGCTGTCCAGGACTATAGTATTCTCGAAAATAATGTTGTGTAATAATGTTGTGTTTGATTGTCGGTAATAGCAGTGAAACTCTGAAGCTAAGTGACAAACGACTGCTATATGAAAAAAAGGGCAAGGTATAGAGCAGTTTATGTTGAGAATTATGCTGGTTCCCTGCACTTTCCGTTTCTCCCTGCTCCAGGTACGATGACGAGTTCGTGAAGATGAATCAAGGTAGATAGCTATGAGGGGTATTGAATGACACTGAGAGAGCTGAAATACAGCACAAAAGCAAAACCACACTATATGTGTATGCATGCATGTGTACATGTATTTAAGTGACTTGTTTAGGGAGTAAAAAATGTTCAGTGTTCTGATGAAAGGTGAAAGGTTGTGGACTACCCTTCCCTGTTTAGATTGGGCATGGGAAAGCATATAATGGGATAAATAGGGCTCTGTCAAAGGTTAGTGGGTCAAGCCTCCTCTGAACAAACTATCCCAAACTAGATTGTCCCTTTGTCTGGTTCCAGGTTTATAAATGGTGTTCTAGGGAAAGCAAACATTCAGTCTCATAGCCAGCCAATTGACAACCTGAATTTTCGCTGACCCACCCACCACTCCACATGTGCACTGAATTGTACATGTGACACTGATTTTCCGGTCATACATCAGTGGCAGGCAACACCCTTTAGGCTTCTACCCTGACCAACCACCCAAGCCACTGACCATGTCACGGTGTGGCATATCTGGTTGAATCAATGGGTGAATAAACGTTACCCTTGGTCCCAGATGGGTTCAGCAGTTGAGGGCCAACCTCTCTCCAAGCGTTGGCGGAGCCCCAGCCGCCAACGCTTTTTTATTATATCATGCGTACAACACTACATAATACTACCTTGCCATTTGTTTCCTCGCAGAGCAGCAGTTGTATTACGAATTCCAGCCATCTTTACTTCGCAATAATTCTTAATTGTTACTAATGATAATTATTCATTACGGGTTTGAAAGGGGGGGTTGCTACCCCCCCCCCCCCCCCGGATCCGCCTCTGATATTAACCTCTGAAGCACGCAGGTGCATGTAGTCAACAATGAGCATTGTACTCAGCATAGGGAGGAGGTTTTCATTTTTAACATGGTCAAATTTAATAATTGATACATATTAATTCAGTTGTTGAATAATTAACAATGGATCCTAAAGAAGAAGCGGGCGAAACATTGATTACTATAGATACTGCAGGCTGCGACCGGTACCAGTATTTTTGCTATTTAGTTGTTCGAAACTCTTTGCTGTGAAACTTAAGTAAAACGGCCAAAGATGGTTCATGTTTCGTATCTTGGGTGAACACACATGCACACACACAGTGAAAACACACACTCAGTGAACACACATGCACACACAGTGAACACACATGCACACAAAGTGAAAACACACAAACAGTGAACACACAGACAGTGTGTAAAACTAACCCATTTTAATTTTGCCCTTCAAATACTAGCTCAGCTATAAATCACAGTCATTTCGCCGCACATGATTTGAATATAATACGGTAATGTCCTTATATCAGTGGTCCTTCTCTGTCACGATCAATCTTGTCTGTGTCCGTTCCTAATTCTAGAAGACGGCACCTAAATTGTTGCATAAGTACAAGCATCAGTAACTCAACGCAGCAAATAAGTCTCGAGCTAGTACATGTAACTACAATAAGATATGCCGTCGTAAATAAGTAAGCCTATACACAGTTTGCATGAAGGCCACCATTTTATCTGTTTACTGCATCCATGCACCGTAACAACCTATATGGGACTCTCAGGGGACCATAAAATTCGTATCAATGTGCTCTAGTTTAAGACTACTGATGTATTGTATTTGAGTCATTTCTTTTTCGTGATGTGTAATTTAGCTGACCATACTCAGGACATCTATCCCGTTTGGGCCGAGGCACATGCTCCTCTATCACTATCCTAATACCTTATCCATATGAGAGGGGATGTGGGGACTGCATGGGTTCTGTGTGGGAGTGGACACTGCTGATCCTAAGCGGAGACATTAAATCATCGAACATAGTAAGTCCGGCGCGGCCAGTAGTTTTTTAAGGGGGCGGAAGGGGAGCGGGTGCGCATGCATGCAATACAACAAACGGCAAGACCGAACTGGTACCACAGGAAGGCTGTCTCACTGTCCTTATGGATATACTGTGGTGAGAATATTCATAACTAAGTATAACATGCAACTTGCGTACTCACTCGCTATATGATTTTAGACAGCAATATGATCGATGCGAGACAATGACGACTCATCCGGTCCAAACAGTTAATTATTGTGAACAGATATAATCTAGTGCGCATACAAATACAATATTAATTAAGTCATTGTCACTGAGTAATATTTTGGTCCAGGGAAATATCGTTCCCGTCGTAAAACGTTTACATGGTGACCAAAAGTGGTCCGACTATGCAAGTAATAACCCTTTGAACGATGCAAGTGAAGCTATTCATTGAAAGATCACCATTGCACGCATACCTTACAAATATGGCAGAGCTTTTGCCAGCTGTGTATGGATAGCTATATATCGATGCAAAACAGAATCGATACGAATGACGTTGAGACCCATGTAATTACCCCTCCCGCCCAAATTCATTCATTTTTCAACATGCATACGTAGGGAGTACAACACTCGATAAGTATAACTGATATGCTTCTGATAGTCATCTAACACAGCGATCGCGAAACCGTTACAGCGACACGGTAACGTCTCATCCCATGACCTTACCCGTCTCTTTGATGTAAGCGGATACCGTTAGTGTACGGTAACGTCTCTTTCCTCGTCACTCTGTCACGTCATTTATACGTTATAATCCGTCACTTCGGTAAATCGACGGTTTAAGAGGTTCGCTTTTTACCTTGTCGTACCGTCGGTACGTAAGGTTGGGTTTTAGGCAACCGCGCCGCTTTTACGCATGCAAGCTAGTCTCGTACCCAGACCCATGACGTCACAGCTGCGGATGGATTACATCACCGCTACGCTCGGCAAGGGTCTGGCAAACCGTACGGGAAAAATCTGTGTTCGTGTTTATCATGAATTTAATTTAACGTAGCCTATTCACTAACCACTTCCGACCGTGAATTAACGCAATTTCATTTTACTCGAAATTTCAACATGTGGAGTCCATATCAATGTCGGTGCTGCGGGACGGTGGTTACCAACCATAGGAACCGAAGGGTGCTGCACTGTTACGCTGATGGCAACGAGGGTTCTTCCATTTATGGATATATGTTGCGTTTGGTTAGTACAGGAAACTTAAGTGCCAGAAATCGCGAACGCTTTGGAGAACTGGATATATCAGTAAAAGGTCTGGATAAGGTATACATATGTAAAGCCTGCTTCGTAGCTGTCGATAAAGCTATGAAACTTAATGAACAGCTTCGCAATTTGACTGTTACCGTGCAGACAGCAGAGAATGTCATACTTTCAATGTTGACAAACCTTTACGTTGGAGGAGATGAGACATTAAGTATTGAAGATCCACACGCTAATTCGCCTTGCACATCAACAAGTGTTCCAAGACTTCTATATCCATTGCTTCATGAGAAAACCAAAAAGAAATCTCCAGATGTTGTTGTAAGTTCAATAATAGCTATCAAATATCTGGTAATGTTAGCAAATAATTTATTTTTAAGGTCACTGTCAAGTACAGAAAGGAAAGATCATATTCACTGAAAGGCACCCCACAGAGAGTCACCAAAAGCATTGTTCGTGGTAATAGGCAAAGTGCGCTAAAGCAATTACTTGGCACATGTTCTATGCAAAAGTTTGCTGCACATTATATTAGCAAATTCATTCAGAAAGAATTAAAGTTCATGTGTTCTAACCAATTAAAATCTATGCTGAGGGATCATTCTAAATTAGCATTGGCAAATTTTTCATGGGATTCAATTCTACTTGAACTGGAAAAGAGGTGCCCTTTGCTATTCACTGTTTTACGCAATTGTATACCTATATCTTCAAACCATTTACTGTGTGTAATCTTTTCAATTTTACTTAAAGGTTGTAACTCACATGTGAATCTTATGCAGTTTATAGTTTCAATTTTGATGTACACTGGACATACAGGAAAACTGGTAAGTAAATTATGTTATGATCATGTATAATTGAACTCTATTGTTCATAACCTACTAGGCATTTACTAGGCTAAATAAGTTAGGATTGTGTATGTCACGGCAATCAACAGTAACACTGCTAGATGACATTGGCTATGAACATGATGAACTGGTTATTCAGTGGAGAAATTTCTTGTTTTCAAGAATCAATGTGCAAGCAGCACAGGTAAGTTACTTTGTCATGTGCATGTGCAAGAATACCACAATTTCATTTTTTGCAGTATGCAAAAACACACTGGATACAGCAGATTTGCGAAGATGATGATGAAACATCATCTGAAAGTTGCATGGAAATTCCTTCACCAGTTACTTCACCTTCTCCACCACCTTTTTCTCCTTTATTACTGAACTGTGGTGAGTATGACACAGAAGAAACAGTTAGTTGTTCAACGGATCATCAGTCAAGTATTGACAGTGAAGATGAACATGTTAATGCTGATCAAATGCCTGGACATGTGTCTGAAATAGATGAAACATTTGATGATTCAACAGAAGTACAATCACCTAACATAATGGAAGTTAAGGAATGTAGTCAGTCAGTGGATTGGAAGGGTTTCAAGATTGTAGGTGACAATTTGGATAAAAATTACAAACCCAGGCATCAGACATTAACTCACCAAAATCAGTCTATGCATTTTTTTCAATCATTTGCAGTTATGGATCGCGTTAATCTATCAGAATACTCTGATATTCCACCAGTTCAACATATTTCTGAACAAATAATCAAGAGCACCTTCATTCCTTCTGATGACGAACAAATCATTCTCAGATCACATTTTGTTGTACTTATTGCTCGCGTATTAGTTGAATGTATCCCATGCTTCGCAAAGTTTAAAGACATAGTCCCTAAACATATAACTCATCAGCACTACTCAGAAATGTGCACAAAGTCAAAAGTGGTATGTAATATAATAAATACATATCTCAATGATTATACAAAGTTCCTTCTACCAGGTGCCACTTGGAGTACTACTAAAAAACGAAAACTTCTTGGATGAAATGTCTGACATTTTGGACCATCATAGTACCTATGTGCCCATGAAAGAAATTGTGGAAGAACAAGATGGAGATCATTTAAAAATGCACTATTTCCATCATATTCTGTTTGGTGGGGATCAAGTAACAGCATCTCGTACAAGATCTGCAAAGAGAATGCGCCAAAATGCTGAACTTGGGAAAGCAAAACTGCAGGGCTTCATACCAATCATAGAGGATTGGCATGCCAAAGTAGTTCTATTAGAGGTGAAGACTTTGTTATGCAAGAGCATGATCATCTTAATGCCTGCAAATGTACTTATCTAACACTCTTATTTTTATAGGTGATATGGAGCAGACTTTACACCAAAAGTACCAGCATGGAAAAAGGAACTTTGCTGCAGTTGAAAAATCTAATTCATAGGACAAGTGTTCCAAGAGTCCCGAAAAACAATGTTCATGCTGCAGAAGATTTTTTGAATGTTGTTTTGAAAAGCCACATAATAGTTGCAGCTATGAAGCATTTTAGGTTGTGCACCCTTCAAGACTGTCCAGACCAAACATTTATTCCAGAAGACATATTGTTGCACACTGATGAGGAGAAATGGCAGATATTGTCATCAGAAATTGAAGGCATTATAGATAAGCATGTTGATTTCTCACTACTATCTACCAACAAAACAAGTAATATTGATGGAGTGCTAAACTATGCACGTCATGTTCTTTCCCTAGGACTTCTCCACGCTGAATTCGATGATGCAATTCATGAAGGAGATGGTGTAAGAGTACTTCAGTGTTGGAAAATTTTCTTACCTTTATTTAAATGTGCCAATCGTAAAAATTACGCTATTGAGTCCCTCAATTTACTATGGCAATTCCATATAGCACTTTCACCTAGGCAAGCCATGCAACTTATGTGGTCCAGGTTTATTAATACTCAAGGAAAGCCTGGTTGCAATTTACCTTGTGATTTACATATGGAACACTTAAATAAAGCTTGTAAAAGTGCCATTTCAAGTCTAGGTGCAAATCCTACTAAGGAGTCCATCAGTCGAGTGGGGAAGTGTATTGGACCATTGGTTGCAATTACAAGTCATTTTGATAGTGAGAGTAATATTGTTAATCTACATGGAAAGCATTCAGAAGCAGCAACACAGAAGGATATAGAAGTGATCGTAAAAGCTTTATTGCATGAAGATGTTTTTGGACAAAATGATGATCGAAAACACAAATCTTTTCAGAAATTGCCCACCAGTGTCTATATGAATATGACTCCTGAAGCATTGCTGGTGTACATCAAGTCACAACTTGGTATTAGCTCATAGGTTTGGAGTTTGTTGTACTGTACTGGATTACAATACATTGAGTTCATTCACTTTTATGTATCATGATGAAAGTAAAAAATATTATGCACAACTTCCACACTTACAAACACGCTTACATACATCACAACATTTGCATCCATCAGCAGTTATGTTTAGCAATGATGCATCACAAAATTCAGAAAAAAGCACTTTTCTTCTGCACAAAGTTGTATTAGAACAATAATCTATCATAGCCTTTGAGGTGTGATGATTATCAGAAGGCGAGTAGTAGACAACTGACCAAGATTGATGGCCATCACGTCCTGCTCTACCAGTTTGTTGAACCTGGCTCTCAATATCCTCTGCAGGACCCCAGTGAATAATGTGTCTTACATTTGGGCAGTCAATTCCCATACCAAAAGCAGTTGTGGCCACAACTACTCTTAAAGTGCTGTCTGGGTCTGCAAATGACGATACAATGTGCTGCTTAACATAAGCATCAGTGCATCGTGTGTACATGTCAACAAGCCTGTATTTTGCTAAGTTTGGTTTCCCAGTAGGGTATGTGAAAGAAGTACCCAGAGCCTTTTCAAAGTGTTCATAAAAGGAAGCAACATCCAACAGTTCACGACAGTACACCAAAACCCGTTCAGCTTTATTCTTGTATTGAAGAAGCTCACATGCAATTTTCTGAACAATGGCACTTATTTGTGGCTTCTCTTTAACTTCATAATATATATTACTTTTGAGTGGAGGTTCATAAATAATGGCAGGATCATCCATGCACAGCCGAGAAATGACTTGCTGCCTCGTATCAGCTGTAGCTGTTGCTGTCAGTGCCATTATCCTTACATGGGAAGGCAGCAAACTTCTTATCATTCCTATATGCCTAAAATCCTTTCGAAACATATCACCCCTGAAAAAAGAAGGTATAATCCGGCGTTATTGAAAAGCCTAATACTCACCATGTTTTCACGCAGTGAGCTTCATCCACAACCAGTGCTACTAAATCTTCTTGGTACTTAGAGGAGAGAAGCGCATCATGCCACTGTCTGCTTCGAAACAGTGCCTCTGGAGTTACAAACACCAATTGATATTCACCATCTGCGATTCTGCGCCTATCACTACTGGATACTTCCTCTTGATGGTTTCCAACATACTGTGTCAACAAGCCCAGTGCAGAATACTTGCTCACCTGATCCATCATCAGTGATACTAAAGGGGACACGCAGAGTACGATACATGTCCTCTCTTTCTTGCGCAAGCGGTCAAACACGTATGGCAGTAGAACATAGCACAACGTCTTCCCATATCCGGTTGGTAGTATTACGAAACAGTCGCGACCCTTCACAAACGTTTTTATTGCCTCCTCTTGTTTTTCCTTGAGCCTCTCCACTCCCAGCGCAAGCTTAGCGTACGTTATGGCATCCTCAACTATATCGCCGTCCATTGTTATGATAACGTGACCCTATGTTTTGGGAAGTGACGTCATAATTAAAAGCGCGCCTGCATTCCATCGAGTCACACACGTAAGACCCGTACGGTTTGCCAGACCCTTGCCGAGCGTAGCGGTGATGTAATCCATCCGCAGCTGTGACGTCATGGGTCTGGGTACGAGACTACATGCAAGCTACCACACCATCACATGCACCTTTCTTGAAGCAATTTTGAAAACGTCATTATACAAATACATCGGCATGTATGGGCAAGTATTTTGCCTGGTCTCTGTACGTAGTGATGTACAAAACAACTGTACTGGTAGGATTCTGTCCTGTTGAAAGATATGATTATAGGATGAGAACCACACGAAGTACTTGCTTAAACACAATTGCGGTTATTGATATACACGGGCGTAAAACCTGTACGACAGTCGCATAACTCTCTCGTCATCAAACCTTCATCTGTTACAAAAAGTCGCATGCAAAAGTGAGAAAAAGATATTCTTTCGCACATACCTCATTGCGCTCCAAAGACAAAGTAACTTCGCAGAAAGGCTTATACTGTAAGCGAGGAAATAAAAATTATAAGCCCAACAATAATATTACTTACAGATTGGAAAGAGTATACCGTAATGCAAAAGGCACAACACTAGCTTGCCAGCAATCGTTCATATGTTACAAAAAAAATCCTTGTGACACATTGACATACCTCATGGCACTCCAGAGTACGTTCATGGAAAGGCAGGGGCTGATCCAGAGAGGGTGGATAGAATGGCTAGCCACACACACACACCCCCCCCCCCATTCCTCAAATAATTATTTACAAATACTAAAAATACTGATTGAGAACTATCAGCAATTTCTGTTTGAGGGCTATTAGCGTTTCTGTTCAACAGCTTCTATTTACTGAGGGGTGAGAGAGAGATGATGATGCTTTGTTTGTTTTTTTTTGTGTGATCAGATGTTTATTTTGTTACATGCATAATAATTGTGAGTCATTTGTGACTAGTACATAGCAAGAAAAATCAATGTACGCATATAGTTGCCAGTGCACATCTTAAAACTGCATGATAATACTAAGTTATCAAATATGTCAATCATTTACACAAAAACATCATATGAAAGTTGTGACTTATTCATACAACACTGATTCACTATACAACTTTCTATGGTGCATTTGTGTAAATGATTGGCATATTTGGTCAACAGAGAGTGGAAAATCAAACCATGAATACCTAACACTCCTAAATTTCCTAGCCTTTCAATAGCCATGGTGGAACGAGCCATGAATGTATCAGTCGTAGACAGGAAAATGACCTCTCAGCTTCTGCACTGCCAATAGGAAGTACCACTAAGATACAAAGTAGCTCTTGTATACTAGGAAAGAAGATTGGATCAGCATCCTGGGAAAGTAGTTCCGTAATACTTCTTTCTCCAAAAACACCATTACAATGAACTTTCCACCTGGTGAGCTCACTTTCAAAGTTGCCTTCTTCAGGTAACAGATGTTTCCACTTTGAACTCAGAATGTTACATGTTGCTTGCACATCTTGTTCTCTGATAACCTCAGGTATGAGTGCACAAAGTTCAAAATGTGCCCTTTTGTCTTCAGCAAATCTACTTTCCATTTTACTTATAATAGAATCCAAAAAGGGAATAGTGATTGTAACACGCCAATAATCACATGCAGAAGCAACTTCTGGATTTGGTCTCGTCTGCTGTCCTCTTATTACTCGAGGCATTCCTTCTTCATCTTCACTACCTATTTCTGTGTTCCAGTGCTTTACCATATATTCTATTGCGCTCAGTGTGTACATTTTCCCTGAGTGTTTTGTAATGCTTCATAATTTCAGTTATCTTCTTGAAACCAAAGTACACTTCCAGCAGTCTTCCTTGTAAAATTTCTGCAATTGGGCGTATAGGTTCAAGAAGCTCTTTTGCCAGAAAGGGCGAGATAATGATTCACTGCATGGATTTTCGACGATAAATCCCCCGTATAGTACATGCAAGTTATAAGGTTTAGTTTGTGAAATAATTTCTTATTTTTTTACAGTAGTTTTGTGTAGCTTTATGAGCGTATGAAGTAAAAAAACTAGCGTTGGCGTCTGGGGCAGAGCCCCAGACACCGCTGGGGGAGCTTACAGCGCTCCCCCAGACTACCTTGCTGAGGATTGCTGGCCACTACACTCTAGCCACCCCCCCCCCCTCCTATAATCCTGGATCAGCGCCTGAAAGGGTAAGCGAAAGGAAAAACAAGTATCAGACATCAACTTACATAACGAAAAGCACGTACTTTTGGGTTACAATCTATTCCTGTAGACTGAAAGATTGGGGTTGAGTCCGTCGTGTTCGAAAGAGACGAAGTACCGTTGCAACCCGTCTCCGGATAGCGGTTGTCAAGTGTTGTCATTGTCACAACAAAGAATTTCACTTAATTGGATTTCATAGCATGGAGTATTAGCAAGCTGATAGAGAGATCGAAACACACCAAGCACAAACAAGAATGCAGCAACGTATTTGACAACTCCTACAAATTTCGCCTGCAAGGAGGAAGGAAAAATCATAAACTATTGTACTGCAAGGTTATGAGTCGGTGTGATTCATTAAGTGTTGACTATGTTTGTGCAAATGATACAAAGAAATGCATCGCCCTTTCCTTCAAAAAAAAGCCAACTCGTAAAAAAGCTCTGCCATTCCAGCCAGTCTGCATAATGCTTGAAACAAAATGATGCAATGTGAAGACTGTGCTATGTACGAAGCTTGTGCATTGTTAGATAAAGTTTACCCGAGCAGAAAAGCCTGAACCTACGGCCAATGAGCATCCTCGCTGCCAGCAGAATTGGCTGTGGCATCATTTTAATCTATATGCAGGTATTGTTGATCACCACAACGCTCCTGGAAAAAATGCGTTTTATCGTATTGAGAGAAGAATGGCTTCACTGATGCTCTTTACAAAGAACTGCACTCTAGATTTATCGTCATGGAAGGTAATAGATTTATCGTCTCAAAGAGGATAGAAGGCAGTCTTGTAAACCTCGACCTGGAGATGAAGAATACAGTGGTTGATCTATCCTGATTGATGTTTCACCATGCTGATTGTAAACTTGTGTGCAATAATATGAGGTGCTGCTCCAAGGCCAGAAGTTCTTTACTGCATTTATGTGACTGAGAGCTCCTACTCCAAAAAAATAACTTACGGCTTGAAAGCCCCGCAGAGAGAAATGACCATGCAGAGAACTATCGTGTTTCCAGCTTTAAATTTTTGTGTCAAAGTCTCTATATGTATGCCTTGAATAGGTAAAATGTAGCTGATACCTTAGACGTCCGCTCGATGGGGGGGGGGCACTTGCCCACCTCTGCGTACCCCAACTAATTAATATCCATAGAGATAATGTTTGAATAGTGCATCTGTGCATAAATATATTGGGGCATGCATCGAAAGCTTTGGCGCTTCGCGCGGGGGTGGGGGGCCGCACCATGGTTGGATCCTTATGTCACTTCACCTTGGAAAGATATGAGAGGACGCCTATGTTCTTACTGACTACTGGCGCCATTATTCATGACATTACGTAATAAGTTTATGGCTCATGTCGACATACAGCAAGTATTGAAGGATGTGTCGATTGTCAGAAGCATCATATTCAGACCCGCTATCTGTCTTTGTAGCAATGATTGTATAATAGTATTCTAATAAATATAAATGTATCGAAGAGGTGTCTTTGTGTTAGGCGTCTACTATGGTTTAAATATACGTGTGAACGCATTATTTAAGCATTCGCAGTTTCGTGTCAGTAATTAACAGCATTCATTATGCGCGAACTCTACACAGCTCATGCTTGCATATACTTACATACACTAGCTCAAAGCGCTATGAAACTACGGCAGTGCAAGGAACAAGGCTAAGTTTAACCCCATTTCCATCGCTTTGGACTCGAAGAAGGGGGTAGTTTTCTGCGCAGTGTTTTTTTGTAGGGCCAATATTTTGTTGGTGGGCGGAAACGATTCCATGGCCTCCAAGGGCGTCGCGTGGGCTCAGTGGGCCTCACAGGTGCATCCGTAAGGTCAGTAGGGGCCGGGTAGGGCGCATCAGTAGGGGTGGGCGTATCGTCCGAAGGTGCAGGTGAAGCCGGTGTGTTTTCATCTTTCGGAGTGTCTTCCGATGGAGCCTGTGGAGCGTCAGCATTTGGATCATCGCCGTCACCTTGGGTCTCGTCTACTGCATGCGGGAGAGATGCATGCATGACAAGGTTAACTAAAAACGAACGCGTGATAATCTATGGTGACACATACCTTCGTTTTCACTGTCTTTAATAAAGCTTTCTAAGCTGTTCAGGGCGTGGTCTTCATCATTGGCGTACAGCGCATCCTCTTTATGTAAAAAAGTGTGTGCCGGTGCATGTCGATCAGAGATGGAGGAGGTGACTCACCGTATTCCAGCGGTACCCCGCTGCAGAGAGCGGCTGCACCAAATAGAATGGCCAACGAGACCCAGGTCATCATTTGCGATTGCATGCATGACTGAGCCCCGCAACGAGCTTATATGTGCTGCATGAGAAGTCCCAAGCACTATTTCCTGTGACAACATGCAGATCTAGAAATAAACAAACACTCGCAGCGACCGGCAAATACATGTAGACGGCGCTATTTTACCTATACGATTGCCGGTGTTTGAGGTTTCCCTTCCTCCCTGAACAATAAGACGTTCGATATTCAAATCCTTTGATTAAGGAACAGCTACTTCATCTGGTATTTTAGCTGGTGGCCTACCATTGCATGAATTCAATATAACTCGATATGTGATGCTACTGTAAAGCCTTTTTGCTCAAACCTTCTGGTTAATTCTCCATAACAGCATCGTCAACTGCAGTACGTTCTAGTTAATACTTCCGATGGAAAAGAAGGTGGCGGCATGTTGGTGGATCCATTGCTCAGCTGTTGCGTAGTAGAACTGACCTCACGCTGATATCAAAATAGCATAAAATTGATATTTGCAAAGAAAACTCTTGTTCATGCATAACATATATAACTACTTTAACACCCGTTCCATGAGAAACGGGTACTAGTTTGTTGGAATCAGCCAAAATGAAAACTAATCGGCACTAAACATAAATGAAAAGCAGTTGCATATTTTGATAGTCCAATCATTGCTGTGATGTACTCTGAAATATTTTTTAACATTTAGATCATTAGTGTGTGTTGCGTACAGCAAATTAAATGCACAAGTCTTGTATATCGGTTTGTGCGCGTGTGTGTTATGTAAAAGTGTTGTATAGGTGTGGGTTGTGTGTTTGCATATGTCCAGTGAATTTGTGTTGTGTACAGGATATGCATGCCCAGATCTGCTTTTGGCGGAATGAGAGGAAACTATAATTAAACGAGTGCCAAATGTTATCAAAATCCTTTGCGTTTGTTATTATAACGCCCGAACCTTAAATGCCCTTTTTCAAGCCTTCGTACAACAGCGCGCTAATATACAATACGGCGTCTTGCACTTGCTCACCGCTACTATTTCACCGCGCTAAGTCCGATAGCTCAAAGGGCTTGAAGCCGCATTACTATTATATAATTAAATCCCTTCAAATTCAGAGAGCTCGTTTACTATAGTCGGCGTAATATGATAAATGAGGTTGTGAGATTATGTTAATTATGTTATGGCGGCTATAACGGTTCGGATGAGCGCCCGTCCGCCGGCAAAGTTCACCATTACGAGAGGTATGTAAAAGAGGCAAAGGTACCTGCATGATACGGAGCGGGTGAAAGAACTACTACCGCTGCTGGAGGATGAACCGCTAAGGTTAGTTGTTCAGAACGGATTGTCCAATCGAGGCTTCTCTTGACACCAGGTCAAGAGGAGGTTGTGTAGCAGACATATAATGGCCAAGGTGAGAGCGTGCCCCCTCGAATGCACATAACTGAACGTCGCATGCATGCAGTAACGAGTAGGCAAGGCGGTATCTCAACCACATGATGGTTAAGCTTTAGGCCTGGTTCCACTTAGCAGAGAGGAGATAGGCCAGACGCTTATAGCTTGTTGTGGCTTGAGGCTCAAGGCCACTAGTGCACGTGAGAATAAGTGGAATGAAAAAGGCACGTTCGACTTCACGGATGCGTTGGTAATATTTCCTCTTTTTCTCGTTTTCATGGCTAACGGTATAGCATGCAGATAAATGAGTCTCTTGATTCGAGGGGATGTAAGAATCAAAAACCTTTACATCAAAAATGCCCGTTCGAACCAATTGATTTGATTGATTGATTTACAGGTACAAAAAGTACACTGAGGTATATAATGGCATGTACATGCACTTATATATTCTCTGCTAGAAACAATTCACTTTGCAAAAACTTCATAAGTCAATTTTTAGACAGGCGTGATATGAAGGCATCGAGACTTGTGGTTTCAATAACATTTGATGGTAATAAGTCCCACACTTTAATAACTCGTTGTGAGAAAAAAAATTATACCTACAACTTTAGACTGAAAAACTACCAACAGGTTTCAATTTAAGGGAGTGACCCTGTAGATTGTGGAAGTTGAAGTCAATGAGAAAAAAATCTTCCATAGGTAAATCCACCAGCTTTATACACAATTTCATAGCACAGCACAAGGTCACAATACACTCTTCTGTATTCCATGACCGAAGACTAAAGTTTTGCAGTCATATAGAATAACACAGATGAGAAGGCCCAACTCGCTTACAAAGGGCACGAGTGAAGTAACACTGCACTTTTTCTACACACTTAATATCAGAAATAAGCCAGGGATTCCAGACAGGAGAGTTGTATTCCAGTATGGGACGAACATAAATTTTGTAGGCTTGGATCAAGATGGATACATCAGAAGTTAGAAAACCTTTCAATAACAAAGATATACGGCCAAAAGCCTTTGCAGCTATATGAGAACACTGGACTCTTGGTTTGAGGTCAGAAATAAAGACAATACCAAGATCAGTGACACGATTTACCCTTGGCAGAATACTATCACCAAGTGTGCATTGGGGAAATGGAATTCTAAGATTTCCAAAACAAATGTAATTACAATTGTGATAAGCGACAGTAAGTTACCTTTTTTTGACTAATCAGAAAAAGAGGACAAGCTTTCTGTAAATACAGGTGATTTATGGACAAAATAAGCAGAATAAATTTTTATGTCATCTGCAAAAATTTTGGTTTCTACTGGAAACGTCATACAGTCAGGGAGATCATTTATAAATAAAAAAAACAGGAAAGGACCAAGGACTGAGCCCTGAGAGACTCCAGAGAGCACTGGAAGAAACTTTGAAAAGGTATTTCCAATGTAAAGAAATTGTGTACGTTCACTAAGAAAATTTGATATCCAGTTAAGCAAATTTGTATCAACACCATAAGCATGAATCTTTGTCAGCAGTTTAATGTGAGAAATGGAGTCAAAGGCTTTAGCAAAATCAATATAGACAGTATCAACCTTAGCATGATTGTTTACAGCCAATGTCCAATCATTTAGTGTTGCTAGCAATTGAGAACAGGTAGAACGTCTTGACATGAAACCAAACTGATTTTTTGAGATTAGATGGTTTGACTGGAGGAATAACATCATTGAGTTTACCTGCAATTTTTCCATAATAACTGATGTGAGAGAAATGGGCCTATAGTTAGCTGGTAAACTGCTAAGTCCTTTTTTAAAAAGAGGACGAACAAAAGCAACTTTCCAGATCGTTGGAATCTGACCATTCCTCAAAGATTGCATAAATAGAATGGATAAGGGAAGAGCAATAGATGGAGCTATTGATTTAAAGAACAGAGCAGGAAAGCCATCCGGTGATAAAGTGCAAGAGGAAGGCATCTTTGCAGACATTTTAATACAGTGTTATAGGATATACCAATAAAACCAAGGAACTTATCAGGAATTTTCGAAGGAAAGCTTGGTAAAATACAGTCATCCCTGGTAAATACTGAGGCGAAGTGTTGGTTTAATAGATCACATTTGTCTTTGTCAGACAATGCAAAGGAGCCATCTCCTTTTGCAGAGGAGGAATACCACCAGAATGATTCAACTTTGAGTTAATGTACAAATACAATATGGAAATCTTTCTGCTAGATATGACTTCCCCAAAATCTATCTGCTGCAATATCAAATCGTGCACCACCCTGGATATTCGCTGAGAGCCCACTCATGACCTCATCTGTCATGGGTTGTAGATGAAGCTCTGTGGACACGTGGCGACCCTTAAACATTCGTTACGTCAGGGCCGTAGGAACGAAAGAAAAAGTGGTCCAGCCATGGGACGAGGCGGGGTTTGGGGCTCCGCCCTAGCATTTTTTTTGTTGGTATTTTGGTGGAAAATATGCATGGCTACGTATACTATTGGGGATTGATGAAAACAGATCATGCGAGAGCTATGTTAATTGATTGGTTGCATATATATATATATATATGGGACAGTGTCCAGCTAAATCACCCTTATGGTACTTTTTCAAAATTTCCAGAACAAGCAAAAGAAAGTAACGCTCGCATTGAAATGTATGGCTAATTATAAATTCAGTGCCTAATAACTTTGTGATGGATAGTCCGATTTAGGATGCGTAAGGACCATTTGACAGAAGCTCATAGATGTTCAAGGAAAATCAAAAAATTTGAAAACTTGAAAAACTAGCCAGAAGGGTGATTCTGCTGGACACATATGGGACAGTGTCCAGCAGAATCACCCTTCTGGCTAGTTTTTCAAGTTTTCAAATTTTTTGTTATTAGGCACTGAATTTATAATTAGCCATACATTTCAATGCGAGCGTTACTTTTCTTTTGCTTGTTCTGGAAATTTTGAAAAAGTACCATAAGGGTGATTTAGCTGGATACTGTCCCAATTATTTTCTTATTTTATTATATAATGTACAGGTAAAAAATAAACAATTAAAAATTAAAAATTAAAAGTACTGGTAGGATTCTATTCTGTTGAAAGACATGATTATAGGATGAAAACCACACGAAGTACGTTCTTAAACACAATTGCGGTTATTGATAACACGGGCGTGAAACCTGTACGACAGTCGCACAACTCTCTCGTCATCAAACCTTCATCTGTTAAAAACAGTCGCAGGTGAGAAAAAGAGATTCTTTCGCACATACCTCATTGCGCTCCAAAGACAAACAAAGTCAGCGGCGGATCCAGGGGGGGGGCACTCGGGGCACGTGCCCCCCCCCCCCCCCCCCCTTCATTTATAAATTCATAACTTTTCGGGCCGCATTTTATAATATAGCTGCACGATTGCGCTGTCTATTGATATCCGCACGCATGAACTCTACTACTGTACTATATCCCGGGCCCCCCGATACGCGATCATACTCCCCCCCTCCCCCCCCCCGCCCTTCGTATCGGGCCAGAAACCGACAGCACCCCCCCCCCCCCCCCGCTCTTCGTTTTGGGCCAGAATCCGACAGCACCCCCCCCCCCCCCCCCCCCCCGCTCCTCGTATCGGGCCATAAACCGACAGCACCCCCCCCCCCCCCCCCCCCCCCCCAAAACCTGTATCCGCCGCTGAAAGTACTAAGTAACTTCGCGGAAAGGCTTACTGTAAGCGAGGAAATAAAAATTATAAGCCCAACAATAACACAACTTACAGATTGGAAAGAGTATACCGTAATGCAAAAGGCAAAACACTAGCTTGCCAGCAAACATTCATCTGTTACAAAAAAAAAAGAGATCCTTGTGACATAGTGACATACCTCATGGCGCTCCAGAGTACATTCGTGGAAAGGGTAAGCGAGAGGGAAAACAAGTATTAGAATCAACTGACATAACGAAAAGCACGTAATTTCGAGTTACAACCTATTCCTGTAGACTGAAAGAAGGGGGTTGACACAACAAAAATGGCGCCTGCCGACACATTTACCTGATGAGGCCACGCCCATGAAGGTCCACACCTCCCAGGAGACCAGTATGTATGTTACATCTGCTGATTTTGAAGCACTCAGAACATGTAGATCTACCAACGTATTCCCCACAGTGGTGACAGTAACGTCGGTCGCTTGCCGCTCATTTTCGATTTCGGGCTTATATCACGTGACCATGACGTCAAAAACTATGTTCATTACCCTTATACATACACGGGCACCGTCACTAAACGTTTCCATAGCATTTACATAGAAGTCCGTCATGTTCGAAAGAGACGGAGTACCGTCTCCGGATAGCGGTTTTGCTGTGAATCAGATCTTGACAAACCGTTGAACCTCTGAGCTGAGGATTGTTTGCTAGAAAGTGTATTATTTGCTTCACAGATATTAAATATATCATTGTTTAAATATGCATGTTGCCACATTTTATTTATACACTTTCATGCACCTGCAGAATGTTACATACATGCACCTGCAAAATGTTACATTCTGCAGGATACTGTTACGGTATTATCTTACATTCCAACTGAACGTCAGATAGCTGCTTCGTGTCCCTGAGAGTCTGCACGCACACCTAGCTGTAAAACTACCGGACCCGCCTGCCTAGCAGCCTACATATACGCGCCCGGAGTCGCTGTCGACCGCGCCCAATTCTCGAGACAGCAGCTGTCCCGCTCCCGCCGGGCCTGCCTTGCCCCGCCCCCATTTCCTTGCCAGTCGCTGTTAACTTGGTCTAAACATGGATTTAAACCGTATTTACTAGTAACAGCTTACCTGGCCTTACCCGTTATTCCCCTTTTTCACCTGAAGGCTGCCAGATAGCTGCATGTGGTATGACTTTTGTAACTTCTGGTTGTATTCTAGTTTAGATATGATTTGTGCTCAATTGAATTTTAGCCTTTCTGAGAATTGTAGAAAGCACTATACAGAAACAGAAGCAGAAGTTCAGAGGGAATTCTTAATAAATAAAATATATTCCTTTTAGTTCTACGTGACAGACTAAGAGCAGTGATGCAGCTTAAAATGTAAGCATACATGACTGATGAATTCTCAATCATGCAGCATGTACTGAACTTCTGCAACTGATTTATCATATACTGAGATGATATAGACAGTTTGTGTGGTTTGGTTTAATATTAGTATGCATTCCTTTCTGTGCGCTTATATCACAGTGGCGGTGAATAAAAATTATTAGCCATGTTAGAAAATCTCAGAGGATGTTCTGAGCGTATAGCTACATTCTACAACTCTATTGTCCTTCTTCGAAGTTAGAAACACTTTGAAATTTTCACCAGGTAAAATAGTGAAACCATATACTTCACATCGAGTTGTGCAAATAGATAAAATAATCCATAGATTACATATGGTAGCAAAACACGTGATGTGAAGTGTTTTCATTGTCACAACAAAGAAGTAGTAATGACAAAGATTTCACTTAATTGGATTTCATAGCCCGGCATGGAGTATCAGCAAGCTGGTACAGAGATCGAAACACACCAAGCACAAACAAGAATATAGCAACGTATTTGATATGGACTACACCTCTTACAAATTTGGCCTGCAAGAAGGAAGGAATAATCATAAACTATTGCACTGCAAGGTTATGAGTCAGTGTGATTCATTAAGTGTTGACACTGTTTATGCAAAAGATACATAAGAAATGCATCACCCTTTCCTTATTTCTTATATATCTTTTGCATAAACAGAGTCAACACTTAATGAATCACACCGACTCATAACCTTGCAGTGCAATAGTTTATGATTATTCCTTCAAAAAAAAAAAAAGAGTCAACTCGTAAAAAAGCTCTGCCATTCCAGCCAGTCTGCATAATGCTTGAAACAAATGATACAATGTGAAGACTGTGCAATGTGCGAGGCTTGTGCATTGTTAGATAAAGTTTACCCGAGCAGAAAAGCCTGAACCTGCGGTCAATGAGCATCCTTGCTACCAGCTAGAATTGGCTGTGGCATCATTTAAATCTATATGCACGTATTGTTGATCACCACAACGCTCCTGGCAAAAGTGCACTTATCGCATTGAGAGAAGAATGGATTCGTGCTCTTTACAAAGAGCTGCACTCCAGGTTTATCCTCATGGAAAATATGATGCCCGTCTCAATGAGGATAGAAGGCAGTCTTTTAAACCTCGACCTGGAGATGAAGAATACAGTATATGATCTATCCTGAGCATCTGAACTGAAGCCTGCATGAACGTTTAACCCAATTTGTTTAGCAGGACACATACAAGAATAACTCAATATTTCACCGTGCTGATTATAAACTTGTGTGCAATAATATGAGCTGCTGCTACAAGGCCAGAAGTTCTTTACTGCATTTTTTGTGACTGACAGCTCCTACTAAAATAACGTACGGCTCGAAAGCCCCGAGGAGAGAAATGACCATGCAGAGAACCATCGTGTTTCCAGCTTTAAATGTTTGTGTCAAAGTCTCTATATGTATGTCTTGAATAGGTAGCTGTTACCTTAGACGTCCGATCGATGGGGGCGGGGGGGCACTTGCCCACCTCTGCGTACCCCAACTAATTAAAATCCAAAGAGGTAATTAACGTTTTGTTTGAATCGCGTGACATCTGAGCATAAAAACATTGGGGGATGCATCGAAAGCTTTGGCGCTTCGTGCGGGAGGGGGGGGGGGGGGGGGGGGGGGGGGCACCATGGTAGGATCCTTATGTCATTTCCCAATGGAAAGATATGAGAGGACGCCTATGTTCTTACTGACTACTGGCGCCATTATTCATGACATTACGTAATAAGTTATCTTTGGCTATCATGTCGACATGCAGCAAGTATTGAAGGATATATCGATTTTCAGAAGCATCATATTCAAACCCGCTTTGAAATTCTGTCTTTGTAGCAATGATTACATAGTAGTATTCTAATAAATATAAATGGGTCGAAGAGGTGTCTTTGTGTTAGGCGTCTACTATGGTATGCATAGTCATATACACGTGAACGCATCATTTGTCAGTAATAAACAGCATACATTATGCGCGCACTCTACATAACATAACTCATGCATGCATATACTTACATACATACACTAGCTCACAGTGCTATGAAACTACAGCAGTGCAAGGAACAAGGCTAAGTTTAACCCCATTTCCATCGCTTTGGACTCGAAGAAGGGGGTAGTTTTCTGCGCAGTGTTTTTTTGTAGGGCCAATATTTTGTTGGTGGGCGGAAACGATTCCATGGCCTCCAAGGGCGTCGCGTGGGCTCAGTGGGCCTCACAGGTGCATCCGTAAGGTCAGTAGGGGCCGGGTAGGGCGCATCAGTAGGGGTGGGCGTATCGTCCGAAGGTGCAGGTGAAGCCGGTGTGTTTTCATCGTCCTCCGATGGAGCCTGTGGAGCGTCACCATCGCCGTCACCTTGGGTCTCGTGTACTGCATGCGGGAGAATGCATGCATGACAAACTTAACTAAAAACGAACGCATACATGACACATACCTTCGTTTTCACTGTCTTTAATAAAGCTTTCTAAGCTGTTCAGGGCGTGGTCGTCATCGTTGGCGTACAGCGCATCCTCTGTATGAAAAAAGGTGTGTGCCGGTGCATGTGGATCAGAGATGGAGGAGGTGACTCACCGTATTCCAGCGGTACCCCGCTGCAGAGAGCGGCTGCACCAAATAGAATGGCCAACGAGACCCAGGTCATCATTTGCGATTGCATGCATGACTGAGCCCTGCAACGAGCTTATATGTGCTGCATGAGAAGTCCCAAGTACTATTTCCTGTGACAACATGCAGATCTAGAAATAAACAAACACTCGCAGCGACCGGCAAACAGACGGCGCTGTTTTACTTATACATGTACAATTGCCGCTGTTTGAGGTTTCCCTTCCTCCCTGGACAATACGCTAGACGATCGATATTCAAAAAGGAACAGCTACTTCATCTGGTATTTTAGCTGGTGGCCTACCATTGCATGACTGAATTCAATATAACTCGATATGTGATGCTACAAACAGCATCGTCAACTGCAGTACGTTCAGAAGGTGGCGGCATGTTGGTGGATCCATTGCTCAGCTGTTGCGTAGTCACGCTGATTCCCATAAAATTGATTTCATAACCCAAGGCCTTCACTAAATAGCGAGCAGTGTACTTAATAACACTATACTAACTATTATATTATACTTAAATCACGGCACCGGCAGATCCAATATATGCCTCGGCGCTGACGGACCATAAAGAACGAATACATGTACACCGGCAATATTGGGGGGGGACCCATATCATGTAGGGCCCCTTCTATTATAACATTGAGGGGGCCCGGGCCCCGATGCCCCCCGGTCCCTACGCCTATTTTGGTTACATCCTTCCGAGATCGACAAAGCAGTGGCGGATCCAGAATTCGCCACTGCAAAGGCTTATCAAATGATCTCCTATGAAATAGCTGTACTTCGCAGTCTCAATTTCTCGATCAGTTATGAAAGTTCTGCGTGCTCTCTTTATTTCACATCAAAGGTGACGCTTGCAGAATAATATGGTGGTTTATAAACAAGCATGGAGAGGAGACAGGACGATGCCAGACGGCAGAGAGATAATTGATGAGAATTATAGAATATGCATGAGAAGAACAACACTGCACAGGCAGACTTAGTTGACGAATATCATCTAGACTTCGAAGGAGTGATTGTACCGCTGAAGTAGGGGCTGAAATAACGGATATAAGTATGTATGCCTGCTGGAGGAGCACTTTCACTATATCCGCTGGTCCGGCGCCAATTTAGGGGCGTTACGTCACACTATTTATCGCTGTTTGGGACTCCTCCCTCCACTATCAAAAATCACCACACGATTCATATTAATCACCCCAACTTACATCACATGACCCACCCCCGTCGCCAGCTACACTGCATCAGCATGTCTTCTCCATTTTAGCTGCCATTTTCCATGGACTTTAATGTCTATTGTCCTGAGTGGCCACCCGGGGGTCCAATTGGACACCCGGGTGGACAGCAAAAAAAGTTTTTGCCGTTCGGTCATGGAAGGGACCTAGTGGCATTTAACGGTACCGGCTTAAGAAAAAGTCTTTCTAGGATTGGGCCGAGATAAGTAAGGCTTAAATCCTTTCGATACCCGTAAAACGAGCCGTGCTAGCGGACCTATCCATTACGCTCCGTGCGGTACGTACATATCGTATACGAGCTACGTAAGGTAAGTTTTTTTTGCCAACGTTCATACAGATAGTAAAATAGCTGTTTCTCTGGACTAGTGTTTGTCAACTAAAAGTGATTGAGAATTTTCACTGTCTGTTTAGGCCTATGTTTAAAAGGTCATGTACGAGTATAGTCTAGGCCTATACACGTACATGTCCTTTTAAACATAGGTCTATACAGACAGCTGAAAGCTCTCAATCACCTTTTGTTGACAAACACTAGTCCAGAGAAACAGCTATTTTACTATCTGTATGAACGTTGGCAAAAAAAAACTTACCTTACGTAGCTCGTATAGAGCTCTTTCATCGCGTGATCCGTAGCAGCAATCATGTGATATATTAGTTGACGTAATCAATTATCCGCCATATTGGTGCTCGGGTATTCCGCTCTTTTAAAAGTAAAGCATGTCAAAGCTGTCTTTGTATGCAGATAGCTTGCCTCCAGATGCAAAGACTCGATATATCGAAAGCATTGGTGGGTTAGATCCGTTCTCATCTGACTTCGTTCGAGTACCTAAGGAGCCGTTCAATGTCGCTGTTACTTGGGCTTTTCTTACATATACCCGGAAGATTCAGTGAAGGCAGCCAATCTGGGTCTAATTCAGTATACAGTGACTGTGCTGGTTTGCCCTTGATGAAGTGCAGGGAACATATCCGAGCGTTATGAAGTGACGCCGAGTCTTTACGACCGATTGCAGCCAGGAAGCCGTTCCTTCGTCTCTGTGACAATTCTAGCTCATATTCACCATACTGGGCTCTTACTTTAGGTATCCTGTACAATCTTGTGCTCTTGCCTACCGTAGAATTGGTAAAATACTGGTCGACAACGCAGACTCCCATTTCAGCCGAGCACCAATATGGCGGACACGATAACGTCATTACATTTACGTGATTAATTGCTTTTTGTCATGTGACCGTGAAAGAGCTCTATACGATATGTACGTACCGCACGGAACGTAATGGATAGGTCTGCTAGCACGGCTCGTTTTACGGGTATCGAAAGGATTTAAGCCTTACTTATCTCGGCCCGATCCTAGAAAGACTTGTTCTATAAGCCGGTACCGTTAAATGCCACTAGGTCCCTTCCATGACCGAACGGCAAAAACTTTTTTTGCTGTCCACCCGGGTGTCCAATTGTACCCCCGGGTGGCCACTCAGGACAATAGACATTAACCCTTTAGAACCCTTAGAAACAGTTCACAATTCAATGCCCAATGGTACTTTACCTGTTCTAATAAAAGCAATTCATGTTTCGTAAAGCCACGCCATCGCACTGTGTAAAAAGGCTTGTTATACACTGAGTACTAACTTGTGTATTGGAACGTTATACGTACATACGTTATGAGCAATGCATTGTGTATTACATTCCAATGCACAGGTTACGCCATGCATACTCGCCGCTTCAGCGATTACATTGACCAGTCAAACACTGTACACGTTTGTGCCCTTTCAAATTGCGTCTCTTCGTTTAAGAGCATCTCTCACCAGTGTTAAAACTGTGCATTACTTGGGGTACATAGTATCTGAAAAGGGGGTGGAAGTAGATCAAGAGAAGACGAAATGTATTTCGGATTGGCCTCCGTCCAATCGAGATGAGCTGCGTCATTTCTTGGGCGTTGCCTCGTATTATCGTAAGTTCATCAGAGGGTTTGCTCATATTGCTGCTCCTCTTCATGCCCTCACTGAAAAGTCTAATGTCTGGCACTGGTCTGGGCAGTGTGAAGAGGCGTTCGTGGCATTAAGACATCTCCTGCAATACTGTCCTTCTCCAGGTTTAATTTGGAATTCACATGCATGCATGGACACGGATGCAAGTCAAAAGGGCATTGGTGATGTTCTCTCTCAGAACAATGGTGGGCAAGCCCGGTATTGACTAAAACCGAACGCCAGTATTAATTGTTCCACCCGTAGGGAAACGTTAGCCTTGGTGTGGGTAGTGCAGCATTTAAGCCTTATTTGTGGGGCTGTCCATTTTTGGTCCGGACAGACCATAGTCCACTACGTTGGCTGAGTCATTAGATCCTAATGGACAGGTTGCTAGGTGGCTTGAGATCTGGTCAGAATAAAACTTCACAGTGCAACATCAAGCTGGCCAGAAACATGGGAATGCCGACTCCCTGTCCAGACTGCCATGTAAGCAATGTGGTGTGTATGATGGGTGTGGTGTTGAACCTGGTAGGGAGCCTCCACGGTCTGAAATAGTGGGCAGTATTAATGGGGTAAACGCAGTGGTATAGTTTCCAAGCCTGTCATATGACGAGCAGAGGAACCTGCAACAAGGTGATGCTGATCTTGCACAAGTTATCAGGTGGATAGAGGATGAATCAACTCCATTTGCTTTCCACAAAACTGCCAGTTATTGGGTAAGTGGACTCAGCATGATTATCTAGTTCTAGACAATGGGGTCCTGTTTAGACGGTGGGAGGATGTCCCGGGAAAAGGTATGGGCAAATGATTGCAGTTCCTTCCACCACAGCGGTTAGCGTGCGATTAAAGTACAGACCTACTTCCGCAACAATTGGAAGCAAGATAAAAACCTTCATGAAAAGAATATATGGTTTTGTCAGTTTGCCAACTGGATACCGACTGCATATCAATATCCTGTAATAGCGATGTTTGTGCAGTCTTGTATGTGTGCACTGGTCGTACTTGCAGTTGTTTTCTCATCAATAAAACACCATACATACTGCCAGCTGCTGACTGCTCAAACGCATCTAATGCGTATACCATGCCATGTGGTACACTTATCCTATCATCTATAGATCTACAGATGCAGCTGCAACTGCAGCAGATCTGTAGGTGTGTACTAAAGCGCACAGGATTTAACTCAGTAAGAATGACCGCGGAGAAGTTAGCCCCACATTCCTCAGCCTCACATTCGCCTCACATTCCTGCGGCCAGATTGTTATTTTGATAATGAGCGGCCGGTTCGTAAATAGAAATAAAATAACTTATCGAAAAGTTGTAAGGAACAGAACAGTTGAGGAAATGACAACGTTTATGCGAGTGCATACCGTACTAGTATATCGGATCGGTCAATTGTATGCCAATGCAGCTACACATACATCTACATGGACTAGAAGAAGCCACAAGATTCTGACCACCTCCATCCAAGAAAGGGTTTGACCAAAATCAGTAAGCATTCCAGATTACTGCTGGTGTATATACCCGTTCTGTCTGCCAATAGATATGCATCATTGTGTCTTCTCCATAGATGCGTGCCTAGCTACATCTAATGGAGCTAAGATGGCCAAATCTCTTCATCCAGGAAGGGGTGTGGTCAAGTACAGTAATCCACAGAGATAGTGTGAACCATCCAGAGTACTGCTGGTGTATAACCTCATGTTGCTATGCATGTTGTCTGTCAATACAGGCATATACATGTGAGTCTTCATTTAATGGAGCCAAGATGGCCGAATATCTTCATCCAGGAAGGGGTGTGGTCAAACCCAGTGATCCACAGAGATAGTGTGAGCACTCCAGAGTACTTCTGATGTATAGCCTCACATTGCAATGCATGTTGTCTGCCAATACAGGCATATACATGTGAGCCTTCATTTAATGAAGCCAAGATGGCCAAATATCTTCTTCCAGGAAGGGGTGTGGTCAAACCCAGTGATCCACAGAGATAGAGTGAGCACTCCAGAGTACTTCTGGTGTATAGCCTCACATTGCTATGCATGTTGTCTGCCAATACAGGCATATACATGCAGGGGCGGACACAGGAATTTTGGAAGGGGGGGGGGGGGGGGGGGGGGGGGTCCGACATGAATAATTAACAGGGGGAGGGTGCGAGAGGGGGGTGTGCTTCGTCCCGCGCGAAGCGCAGAAACTTTTGGGGGTCCCGCACTTGTGCACTGGATGATACGCTATATCACGTGGGGTGTTGTTAATTGCTTTCCTTAATAGTATTGATACTTAATTTTATTCATCATCAGATCAGAGGGGGGAGGTCTGGACACCACCGACCCCTACCCCCCCCCCCCCCCCCCCCCCCCCAGGGTGGGTATAGCTTAAAACCATGCTGGGTTTGTCGAACAAACACCATGTTGAGTCATTTTTAATCATTGCTTCAACATGGTTTTTGTTCGACAAACCCAGCATGGTTTTTAAGCTATACCAACCCTGGACGCCAAATCCCAGGATGGTTTTTGCGATATTCCCATGCTAAACGCTAAATTCCAGGATGGCTTTTTGTTAATTAAAAAAAAAAAAAAAAAAAACCAAAGCTGGGATTATGAAACTTTTTCCTGTGATATTCGGCCATTAAATGTAGGCTCACATGTATATGCCTGTACTGGATGTACACTAGCAGTACTCTGGTGTGCTTACACTATCTCTGCGAGTCACTGGTATTGGCGCGCCACATCGGTGCCGCTTCGATTCCTCGTTTATAGCTTGTTCTTTGAAGGGACGTAACCCTAATCAGCTGTACAAACGTAACCTACTTTGCACTCGAATCGCTGGCAGTAGGTACAAAAGCCATGTTTGAATATCCCTTAAGCTTGTTAGCTACTTATAGCTTAGACCACGCGCGCCATGGTCAGTTGCAAGTGTTAAACCGCAAGGAATTGCGGGATTTCGGTGTAAGAATGAGCTTCCAGGTGTGTGCGTGCACGTAAGCACCTGAGGTGTAAACGTGCTAGCACTGCAGCTACTATTGATTAAGGATGCCAGTGCTTCCGGGACCACATAAGGTCCTCCTATTAGTATACGAGAAGCATGGGCGTTAAGATCGCACTATACTTTAATTATGGCTTTTTAATAAACATTGCACAAAAATAGCTATTCAGGCCGATTTAAGTTTAAGCACTCCAGTAACAATATAGTCCAATTACGGACCCGAATGTCTAGTGTGCTAGAGGAGGGTATCCGAACACCCAGGTATCCGCCCCTGCGCTTTTAGAGGACAAAAATACTCGTTCTTATTGTCCGTACACAGTCCCATCTAAAATTTCTCCTCCGTCGTCTTTCTATTATCATTATTCTTCCTTTGGGTTAGTATAACTCACGACAGGAACGTTTGTAAAGAATGCCAAGTGTACCAATCGCTTCAGGATGTGTCCGCAGGTTATCTTCAGGTGTCTGTTAGATGCCTAGCTGTTCGGGCAATTAACTAAAGTGAGTAGTAGGTACTCGCGGTAAGCTAGCTATTTATTATAACTTTTATCAATCACTTGTCATGGGCGTTATTCAAATTCTTAATATTCCTTCACGCTGTGAAACCGGAGGTAAGTACAGTATCTGAGGCCCTTTCCATGATTTCATGGTCCATACGGCTCCATGTGTAGGCTTATATGTTCGACCGTATTGCCAAACGAGTACATTAAAGAAACCTCCTGACGAAAATTCAAGGTATCATTTTAAGCATGACGCCTGTGACTCTATAATTTTTTACCAGCTTGAAACGAAAGCCAAGTAACTGCCTGCATATTTTGGCAGGTTAATAAAATTTGGCCATCAACAAGCTAGTCCCACCAAAACCATCACGTAAGGACCCTATACTCTCGCATGTATTAGTTTTGACCCAAGCTATGAGACTTTAAAGTGCATCAAAAGGAAAGCAGTTGACTATGCACGTGAACGGTATTGTGCTAGCAAGTAAATGACGAGTTTCTCAACCACTTCAAGTTAAAAAAAAAACCCTACATTTAATACGAAACATATGTCATTTCTCTGAAAGCGACTATGAGGATAGTTGAAAGTCTATTAGATGTAATGGTTATTGTATAGTGTGGATGAGTGTGTTATAGTTTTCAGTAGCATTTTGCGAACAGTTAAATTAAACGAAACCTCATGATAATGGTGCACAATATGTATATATGAAATACTTCAATTTGTTCTGTAAAGAACCTACGCGAGTAGGTTCCATATAGGAATCCTGCAGCATCATGAATGCCATTAACAAAAAACGTCACTCGCGTCTAGCGGGACAGCCAAAAGTCCGGTCACTTCGCTCTTAGTGGCAATCGGGCGATATGAAAAAGGAGAACAGTTCTACGTTGTTCCATGTCAGCAGACTGTGTACTTTTACAGATACTCGTCCCCATCGTCGGTACCCAGTCCCATCTCCTCCGTCGTCGACTTCTTCTTCTTCCTTTGGGATTGCATAACTCACGACAGGAACGCTTTTAAAGAACGCCAAGTGTACCAATCGCTTCAGGATGTGTCTGCAGGTTATCTTCAGGGGTCTGTTAGACGCCTAACCGATCGGGCAATTTGCTGAAGCGAGCAGTACCTTACTTGGTGTTGATCTAAAAATAGCACATTATATCAGCTATCATGGCATAAAATAACCAGCATTATCAAATTCGATGCTTTTACCGTGCAGTCTCAAGGACAATTCTGATTCCATTCGAGCATCTAAAAGTGGAAAGATCCAGATGCTTCCAGATCTGTCAAACGAGGCGCGCTACGGAAGGGACCAACAAAATGACCACCCAAAGGTACGTTACAGCATCGATAAATTATGAGCATGCAAGGTACATGTATATCGCTAAAATGGAAGGAATAGTTTCTAATAGTTACAGCGGTAGATACTGAGTCTCTCTCCGCTTTATAGTAACGTGCGCTGTTTAAAGTTGCTTACGTCAATTTGGTAATAATATATTGCGGTTTATGGTTTATCGGAAGTCTCGCTAGAGACTTCCATAGGGGCTGTCCATAAAGTACGCACGTTTATTTTGACCATTATGGACCGCCCCCCCTCGTCACGCATTATCCCATACTGATGGTTTGCTTAATGTATGCATGATCGTCACGTTGACTGAGACGTTGACTGAGACACCCCCCCCCCCCCCCCCCCCCCCTTGCGCGTGACGTACTTTATGGACAGGTTTTGACCCCGACTATGAATTTAATTAAAATCCCGCGACCCTACCGTAGCTTCGCCCCCGACGATCGGATCATCTAACTTTTTGCGGCAATCGATCTAGAAGTCAAAACTGAGTAGTTTCGTTTTTTGTTTCACGTCGTAGAACCGCGTGGTTGTCGAGAACGAAAAATATTGCTGTCCTCGTTCCTCTTCCACAAAACAATGGGCGGGTCGTCTTCTGCTTCTGCTTCTGCTTCTGCTTCTTCTTCTTCTTGGGAATTCATAACTCGGGACAGGAACACTTTTAAGCAATGAAAATTGCACCAATAGCTTTAGAATTTGCTGGAGGACTCGCCATAGTCGATGTTAGGCTTTGATACACAAAAGCCGAAAAGCCTATATACGGTCTTATCAAGTCTAATTAAGCAAACGTACCTAGAAAATATTCACATTACGTATGGATTAAATGAAAGGGGGGAAACCTGCGACGCAACAGTGATTTGGGTGTTAAAAATTTTAAGGAAACAAGTAAATAAAAACGTTCTCTCTGAGAAAGTTGGTGGGATATAGATTTTGCATACTGGTATAAAAAGCAAGGAAACAAGTTTTATCAGAAGGGAAAATGTAATAGTCCTATATTTAGCACAGAAACAGCATATGCCTTAGTCGAAGTGTGCTAAATATAGGACTATTACATTTTCTCTTCTGATAAAACTTGTTTCCTTGCTTTTTACACCAGTATGCAAAACCTATATCCCACCAACTTTCTCAGAGAGAACGTTTTTATTTACTTGTCTGATAATAGCGCGAGATCAGTTTACTTAGAGTACATTTACCCTATGTATTATATGGCTTCGCTTTTGCTTGTCTGGGGACTTCAAAATTGCAGATTCTAAAATAAATCTGTCGTGATCGCTCAAGTTGACGTTCTTGCTACCTGGTCTATAAGTTTCAAGAACTAAATACAATACCAAATCCACCAGAAAAATTTAGGAAACCAGTAATAAAAACATTCTCTATATGAGAAGGTTGGTGGTATATAGGAATCAAAGGTGATGGTGGTGTAAAAAGCAAGGGAACAGGGCTTATGATTGAAAAGGAAAAATGAAATAGACCTATATTAGCACGCACATTTAAATATGACATCACGCTGGTAATGTAGGTCTATTTCATTTTCCTTTTCAATCATAAGCCTTGTTCCCTTGCTTTTTACACCACCATCACCTTTGATTCCTATATACCACCAACCTTCTCGTATAGAGATTGTTTTTATTACTTGTATATATATATGATATATAATTATATATATATATATAATTATATATATATATATTCCGACCTACGCGAGTAGGTTCCGTACAGGAATCCTTCAGTATCATGAATGTCATTAACAAAACGTCACTGGCGTCTAGCAGGACAGCCAAAAGTTCGGTCACTTCGTTCTTAGTGGCAATCAAACGATATGAAAAAGGAGAACAGTTCTGCGTTGTTTCCTGTGTACTTTTAGAGATACTCGTCCCCATCGTCGGTACCCAATCCCATCTCCTCCGTCATCGATGGGGGGTAGCATAACATAACTCACGACAGGAACGTTTGTAAAGAACGACAAGTGTACCAATCGCTTCAGGATGTGTCCGCTGGTTATCTTCAGGTGTCTGTTAGCCTAACCGATCGGGCAATTTGCTGAAGCGAGTAGTACCATATTTGGTGTTAATCTACAAATAGTATAAAGTTACCAAATTCAATGCTTTTACCGTGCAATCTCAAGGACAATTCTGATTCCATTCGAGTATCTAAAAGTGGAAAGATCCAGATGCTTCCAGATCTGTCAAACGAGGCGCGCTACCGAAAGGACTAACAAAACGACCACCCAAAGGTACGTTACAGCATTGATAAATGTTGGATCCATAAATTATTAGCATGCATGGTATATCGCTAAAATGGAAGGAATAGTTTCTGTAAATAGTTACAGCAGTAGATACTGCGTCTCTCTCCGCTTTATAGTAATACAAGTAAATAAAACCATTCTCTCTGAGAAAGTTGATGGAATATAGGTTTTTCAGGCAAATAGTATACTGGTGTAAAAAGCAAGGAAATAAGTTTTATCAGAAGGGAAAATGTACCTATATTTAGCACACTTCGACTAAGGCACAAATATGCTGTTTTTGTGCTAAATATAGGACTATTACATTTTCCCTTCTGATAAAACTTGTTTCCTTGCTTTTTTACACCAGTATACTATTTGCCTGCAAAACCTATATCCCACCAACTTTCTCAGAGAGAATGTTTTTATTTACTTGTTTCTTTAATTATTTTAACACCCAAATCATTGTTGCATCGCAGGTTTCCCCCCTTTCATTTAACTGATTTAATTCAATCCAGACGTATTGTAAAATTATTCTAGGAACTTTAGCTTAATTAGACTTGATAAGACCGTATATAGGCTTTTAAGCTTTTATTGTATCAAAGCGAGCTAGTCCTCCAGTGTATTGGGCAATTTCCATTGCTTAAAAGTGTTCCTGTCCCGAGTTATGAGTTCCAAAGAAGCGGAACGACCTGCTCATTATTTTAGGAAAGGGAACGAGGACAGCAGTATTTTTCGTTCTCGACAACCACGCGGTTCTACGACGTGAAACAAAAACGAAACTACTCAGTTTTGACTTCTAGATCGATTGCCGCAACAAGTTAGACGATCCGATCGTCGGGGGCGAAGCTATGGTAGGGTCGCGGGATTTTAATTAAATTCATAGTCGGGGTCAAAACCTATATGGAAGTCTCTAACGAGACTTCCGATACATGTACGCTGTTTAAAGTTGCTTACGTCAATTTGGTAATAATATATTGCGGTTTATGATTTATCGGAGATCATTTACTTAATCTATGTATTATATGGCTTCGCTTTTGCTAATACTTTTAACCTTTATTTACCTTTTGGTCTTCAATGAGGTAGTCTGGGAACACTTCAAAATTGCAGATTCTAAAATAAATCTGTCGTGATCGCTCAAGTTGACGTTTTTACTACCTGTTCTATAAGTTTCAAGAACTAAATACAATACCAAATCTACCAGAAAAACTTAGGAAACAAGTAATAAAAACATTCTCTTTTCGAGATGGTTGGTGGTCAAAGGTGATGGTGGTGTAGGAACAAGGCTTCTGATTGAAAAGGAAAAATGATATAGACCTATATTAGAACGCACGTTTAAATATGACAACATGCTGCTAATGTAGGTCTATTTCATTTTCCTTTTCAATCATAAGGCTTGTTCCCTTGCTTTTTATACCACCATCACCTGTGATTCCTATATACCACCAACCTTCTCATATAGAGAATGTTTTTATTACTTGTTACTACTTAATGTTATTACTTAATGTTTTTATGATTATAGTAGCCCTTTAGTATGCAAATGAAATTGTATGGATCATATATATATATACAAGTAATAAAAACATTAACTGACATGCATGGTGTTCGAGTAGGTGCATCTTTATACTCTCCTTTTCATGCCAGGAAAGGATAACGGCTGTAATAAAAGCCATCATCACCTGAATGCAATTTTTCTTTACTGCTGCTTCTTGTACTTTGCATCTGCACGCTCGGCAGCAACGTATAGGAAAATCAAACACTGTCATTGCATATGTCCATTGCAAAGTATGTCAAATGAAAACGCAGCACAGGTGTATTTTGTTTGAGACTCTCGTTTCCACCCTACAGTTCAGTTATGGCCACTTACTCCCTGACAGGACTTTGGACATGACAGTGTGTGTCTCCCGTTGTCGTCGTGCATGAAATTTATACATATGTGGGTGTGGTGAGGTGCATTTTCATTAGTTACATGGTCCCTTCTAACCGTGTCGTTCGTTCACCAGAAAATAAGCCCCAGCATGCACTAAACGCAAAGGTGATGTACAATGATTGCTCTTCGAGTAGGAGTAAGTTTTATAACCATCTGCCTGGGGGGTTTCGAGAAAAATCGGTTGCCGCCTGAGCACTTATGAAAGCAATAAAAAACGTGCCTTCAGTAGCCACATGCGCGGAAATTATAGGGCAAAGGAGAACTTAGTTTGACTGTGCGCACTATTCTTTTTAAGTACGAAATTGGTTGTGGAACAGCTAAAAATTATAATGGTTGTATATATTGAATTTGTAGTGGCAAAAAGAGCTTCGTAACGTAAACCACAAAATAATTAGCTCCTCTAGGATCCCAAACACCAAAATATCGTAATGTTCGAATATGTTCTAATTAGCAACCTCATGTCCTGCTTGAAACAGCCGTGTATTTGGGTAAATCATATTCAAAACAATATTCAATCTGAATTAACCTGGGCAATAGATTAGTGTTTTTCAGTATTCAAAACAAATCGATTTTCATTGCTTAGGGGAGGTTACTCACCCTAGCTACCATAATACAGATGAACGCCTATACGATACGATACTGATAAAATTCGCAGAGACATTGATCACTGAATTGATTCTAGATACACACATACACACACCAGCACACTTACAAAAATTGTTTAAAAGCACTTCCTGTTTACAATAGATGGACCGAATTCATGGTATTCCTGCTTAGATATCCAAATCTGCTGGAAGTTGGGATGGGCGGCTAGCACGGAGCCACCTATATAGCAACTATATTTGCGCTCAGGTGGAGCAATGACTTTGGTCTTCATGATGGGTGGAGCCAGTGCCGTCATCTCCTTCTCCATCCTTTCAGCAATCCCAGGGAACATTGTACTGCCTCCTGACAGTACAATGTTGGCATACAGGTTCTTCCTGATGTCCACATCACACTTCATGATGGAGTTATAGGTGGTATCATGGATACCAGAAGACTCCATATTGACAAACGAGGGCTGGAACAAAGCCTCTGGGCATCTGAATAGCTCGTTGCCAATGTTGATGACCTCACCGTCAGGAAGCTCATAGCTCTTCTCCAGGTTGGAGTTCTGAGCAGCAGCCTGCATCTCCTGCTCAAAGTCTAGGGCCACATAGCACAGCTTCTCCTTAATGTCACTAACAAAATCACGCTGGGCGTTGGTGCACATGGTTATTGGGTAGCCGCGATCAGTGAGGATCTTTGTCAGGTAGTCGGAAAGTCCATGACCAGCGAGGTCCATACGAAGGACAGCGTGGAGTAGAGCATGACCCTGATAGATGGGGATGGTGTGGGTGACACCATCTCCAGAGTCTAACACTATACCGGTGGTACGTCCAGATGCATAAAGCGACAGCACAGCCTGGATGGCGACATACATGGCAGGGGTGTTGAAGGTCTCAAACATGATCTGGGTCATCTTTTCACGGTTGGCCTTTGGGTTGAGAGGTGCCTCAGTCAGGAGGACTGGGTGCTCCTCAGGGGCCACTCGGAGCTCATTATAGAAGATGTGGTGCCAGATCTATAGAGAGTTTGCTGTGTCATTCCAGAAAGGGTTTGACTCATGTTTTTAGGTTTTCTAACTATTTTTGCATCATTAGTTAATAAGGGCGGGATCTAACAGATCAAGATGTCAGTCAGGTCAGAGATGATATACATGGATTAGAAGCGGAGGCCCTTAGCACTACTTAACGTAGGATATCTGTTGAAAGGAAATGAAGCCATGCAACTAATCACACACACACACACACACACACACACACACACACAACACACAGACTGTTTCTATTTTTTTTTATAGGGATCACTTCGGGCTTTGAATTTCTGTATTCCTCTACGTGGCTGTCAATACAGAACTAGTTTATCCCAGTTCTTTCCCGAATATGGAGCTCAAATTTTATTTATGTGCACCATGGGTTCAACTACTTATAAAAATCAGCTATATATATATATATGTACAATATTAGCTGAAAGTGCACAAGTACCCCCTCCCTGGTCCATGCACGTAGAGATAATTTTACTGAGATAATATTAGTCTCTAGCTGATTTTTAATAGCCGGGTCCCAATGCACTAAGTTAAGTGCACTTTAGGCTTAGGGAAAAGCTACCATGATCATATTGTTTTGGAAACTATGATGATACTCCCCCCACAATTATAAGGCATCAAATTGCTTTGAAGTCTGTCTAGGACTGAACATTTCTTGGATCCCTGACCATCATTGGTGAGAAGATGATGTTTCTATATCGCCATCTGTTGAATTCCCTCTTCACTGCAATCCATCTTTCCCTTCTAAAAATACATCCAATGGCATATACACTTTTCTGTCGTTTGAGGAACGAATTAGTGCTCCCAGCCGATTATGGAGGTGTAGCCTATATGTATGTGTTGTCACGTTATGGTGCATGAACTTGTGGATTGATGAGGATGACCATGTGGGAACTTAGGGGTGTGTGGGAATGTGCAGTTGCTTCTCAGGGGATGGAGCATATGATCTGTATAGAATGATTTTCAGCTGCATGTGTGTGCACAACAGTTCTGGATATATAAGGTTGGTAAAGGAGGTTTAGAATCAGTCTAGGCATATTGTGCATGACCACTAACCCCACTGTTTTCACCACATTTTGAGGATGCACGTGTGCTTGAGATAATGGTACATTGCAGTTGACCAGTTGACTCATAACGGCTCAAGACTATGGCAGTAAAAGTATGAATGCTGCACTAAATGAACAATTTGAGCAGCTTGAACTCGGTTTTCCCTTTTTAAAGGGTTTTTTACAGGAGGTGTGGTCTCAATTCCTCTAGATATAGTCAAAATAGTTGGCCTGCTCATGTGTTGGCAGTATGCGTAGTACATGTGTACTGAATGTATGGATGTGTTGAGGCTAATATTGAATTTATACATGTATGTGATATGCATGAGGCGGAGCATATGACGTTGGGAGGGGATATGGGCGCGTATTTTCGATTTTATTTATGCACTAGTCCTCAATTTAAAGCGTACAACGTATCGTTAATGATTAAATGCATGCTGCAACTCGCTAGTGTGGGGATTGAACTGATCCTCGGGTTCCATGCACACCTTTGTTAACTAATGACGCAATAAAAGTTAGGGCACCAAACAAAGAGCTTAATAGTTAATCTATGCGAGAACCTTCCCGGGATGGCGCATGAAACACGGAATTAACACCGGTAACACAAGACCCCTATAGCAGTCCTCTTGCTTTTATTTATAGCTAAACATGTGCACAGATCGTAACACCAACAGCTGACCTTCTCCATGTCGTCCCAGTCGGAGACAATACCGTGTTCGATAGGGTACTTCAGAGTTAGGATACCTCTCTTTCTCTGAGCGTCGTCCCCAACGTAGGAGTCCTTCTGATCCATACCCACAGTTACACCTTGGTGACGAGGTCTCCCCACGATGGAGGGGAAGACTGCTCTGGGGGCGTCGCCACCAGCAAAGCCGGCCTTACACATCCCTGAGCCGTTGTCAATGATCAACGCGATAGCATCGTCATCACTCATTCTTCTATCGCAAAAGAGAGCGTAATGCTCACAGTGCAAAAAGTGTGTTATACGACACCGTATACTATAGCGTATACGCAGCAATATAAGCTGTCTGCGTATAGAACCATATAAGTAAATGCGTAGATTCCATTATAGTCAGTCACGTGCGGTTGGTGGTATCTAGCAAACCTTAGAACAGACAAATGAATTTCATTAATGTTACTCGCTTTGGTGAACCGCGCATAATTGTAATTTGGGTTTAGACCTTCCGTAAACCGATTCCCCCACTTCCCCTTTGCATCTGCTTGGTTATAAAAAATGTCTGTATAGACCTTATTCACGCGCCATTTTGAAATAATTATTGTGTGACCAGAGATATCGATAATATATAAGGATCCGAATGGCGCTGTCTATATATGATACCTATTTTGGTTATGATGAAGGTATTTCACAATATATACACACAACAAACCTGAAATAGTGACTGGAACACCGAACAGGGTAAACTGAAACATCAGAGCTTCCTAATGAATGCCATCGCTCTCGTTTTGGTCTGAATGCAAGTTGAAATTTCCGGGGCATCGATGGAATTCTAAACTGAATAACTCTGCATCAGAACGTGATAAAAAAATGCTGTAAGGTGATGCGCACTTTAGGACCGTTCTAGAATGATATTGTATTCTTCTTCAGTTGTGAATATATATTTGAATACAAGTTGCAAAATGGAGCACAGTTTGCCCTATTCCATCCACCCAAAATGGAATTATACCTGTTCGCTAAATACATGTAGGGCTAAGCTTTATTTTGGCGCACTCTACGCACCGTAAATAACCATGCTGTTTTAAACCTTATATTTTAACCGCTTCTACCGACCACCAGAGGGAAAACAAGCATTGCATAGCGTACAGCCTCGACCGAAACACAGAGCGACTCGTTGCACAGAGATCTTACATAATTCTTCATCTTTGAAGATTTTAAGCAAGCTATGATGATTTGAAACCCATCAGTACTCTCGCTAACCTCTTAAAACAGTCAGTCGTAAAGAAACCACAAGCGACAATAATTATTCAAAATGGCGCGTGAGTAAGGTCCATACATATAAGTGGTACAGTGCCAAACACAAAATATTCAAACACCATAGTCCCACGTACTTCATACGTGATCTGATAAAGATGAGAATATAATAACATTTGGCGCCAATTGAAATTGTCATACTTACCTCTACTGATGGACTTGTTGGTGCCGTCGTGTTTTAGTTCTCAACCTAACCTATGGTGTAAGTTCATAAATAATCTGTAGAAGTTCGTTTCGGAGCACAGCAATCAAAAATGTTTTGTATTGCATGCAGATAGCCTTCATCTTGCAGTGCATTAGTTAATGATTATTTTTTCCACTTGCAGGTCAAACTTCAGGTGTAGGAGTGGTAATCCATTTTTAATACATTGCTATATTCTTGTTTGTGCTTGGTTTGTTTCTATATATCTCTATCAGTTTGCTAAAGCCCCATGGATATGAAGTACCTAGGTGTAGCCTACAGTCCTAGTAATGTATAACTTGTATAATTTGGGAGGTATAGCTATATTTACTGAACATCATCTGACATTTTCAAACACGGTCAATGATTTATATTTAATATCACTGTGATCACATAATTCACTGAAATATCAGTTCACTTAGGGGAATTCTTGCTAATATTAAACCAAAGTCACTCAAACTGTCTAAGATTCGTATCTCCCCAGAATAACCTATTTTGAGAAATCAGTTCAGTACATGCTGCATGATAGTGAAATCATAAAAGCTAAATTTTTAATCCCCATCACTGTTCTTGGCCTATTGCATAGAAAGAAAAGGAAGGTAAATGTTTCATTAATATTGAATTTTTTAATTAACCTTCCGATAACCACTGAACTTCTGCTTCAGTGCCTGTATTGTGCTTTCTTCAATTCTTGCAAAAAGTGGGAAAGGCTAAAATTTAATTCAGCACAGATTATTTTGAACTAGAATATCACCACAGATTATTTTTTAAAGACACACCTCAGCTATCTGATGTCCAGCTGGAATGAAAGGCAATATGTTATCCTGTAGAATGTTACATTCAGCAGGTGCCTGAAAATGTAAAATGTTGCAACATGACAAAGCATGCATATATAACAATGGAATCAATTAACCTTCAGCATTCCTTGGATATCTTTGCTGATCTGGGGCATATAAGGCTGGACCATCACAGAAAGAAGGCACACTAAGTTAGCACACATTCCGACAACTGTTTCGGCTCGGGCTCTGATGGAGGAGGAGTATTATTGATATCATTTCTTTTTATTATGCATATAACATTTCGAAAGGCCTCCCTTACACATCTTGAGCTGATCCCTTTAATAATTGCCATGGCTGATTTGTCTGCAGATAGCTGTTGCCAAGGTGAGAAATGGCCAGGATATTCTTTATTCCGTCCCGCAGTCTGCGAAAAACGTTTGCATTGTCATCCTCGTAATTGTAATAACAAAGACCTTTCTTACTTCACAGTGTCAAGGCTAGTATTGTAGTGTTTCAATTCCCTGGATATTGCCCCAAGGAGCTGAACTTCTTCAACGGATAGTACAACTTTTGGTACAATGCCATCAAAGTTGCGTTTTATGAACATTAGCACCCTAGAATATATATCACTGACAAAGAGCAACTATTATCAATCAAATCCTACCTGTTTACAAAGTTTCCAAAATTGTTTAGCAACTCATTGTTGACTTTGTGCATAAGATCATCCCAGCTGAACGCAGTATCCTACATTCAAATTTAGGAATTTTGCGCAGTAGTAAGATTGTCTAAATGGGGGTGCAATTCACCTGTGTTTCAGGACGAATATAAAGAAGGTAAAAACGAAACACATCTGCAGGAATATTAGTATCCTTTGCATTATCACCAAATACACCAATTCCACGGCTTTTGGAGAACTTTCCATCCTCATAGTTGAGGTATTCTACACGAAACATGAACGCAGGGTTTTACTTTTAGAATTGCTATAATGACAAGGTACCTGTTGAGTTTATGTGATGCAGCAAGGTGTAGCCATCACTACTTCCCAACAGTGTACTTGGAAATACAACTGTGTGGAACGGTACATTGTCCTTTGCCATGAACTGGTACAACTGGACCTGCATAATTTGCACAAGCGTGCATGACAATCGATCTCAATTAAGCATGAATTCTATTTAACCGTTACAGAATGCAACGTGTCAGTTTTCAAATACGAGTGGTGTGTAATACATACAACTGAAGTGATGGGCAAGCTATCAGAGCAATAGGTAAAGCAAATCTTCATCTTAACGTGATCAATCTGGAGACATTGTTATATAAACACCATGATGAACCAAGATTTGATATATACACGTTGCAGCGAAACGAGACATAGAACATATTTTGTTAAGTTTTAGAATATTCGAAGAAATACGTAGGTTATACAACGTCTTTCTAATGCACTGGAAATTGGTCTGTCCATCATTGAGCTACATTGATTTGATTTTTTTCATAATCCTTGCGCATTTTGTACACGTCAACTTGGATGCTTATCCTGAATAGGATCCTTTTTTTACGCTGCAAGGATCCCATAACTACCGGGCCTATAATTAGTGATTCGTGGTGCTTGCAACAAAAAAAATCAATGTTAAGCACTCCTGGACATAATCAACTTTGCATGTAGCATTATACCCCTTTTTACACTGCTAACCTCATTTGGATTCTTCCACCATTTTTCCCAATCTTCACTGTAACAAGCCGTGATGGAAATATACCTTGTATGCATGGTTACAACGAGGTCATTTCAGATAATACTATTCCAGTGGGCGCTATACTAACCCTATTGGTGCGTCAAACCACACGTAAAAGACTTTATCAGTGTAGCCTTCGAGTGGGACAGGCGTCCCCCACTTGAGGTCTCGACTGATGCAGCGCGGCTTCAGTCCTTCCTTCAGCCATGATGATGTTATGTGGATCGAATTTGAGGTCCAAGACCCTGTATGTGTGTGTGTGTGTGTGTGTGTGTGTAAGGGGGGGGGGGGGGATAGCAAGTTGCGAAGTATTTATTATATATAGTACAAATGAAAGGTACACATAGTGTACACATACCCTTTGAATGGGCCTCTTCATACCACTGCTGCAATGTGGGAGTTAGCTGACATTGGAGAGAGCGATTATTAAAAAGTGCACTCTGATGGTTGCATGGTGAAGCAAATTATCGTACCTTTGGCAGGTCAAGGAAGAGATGTTTTGAAGACTTGATCTTAGGTTCAGTAGAACATATCTTGCAGCGGGGCGACTTGAGCTCGATCGGGTCTATCAGCTGCCCGCACTTATCGCATTGGTCACCTCTTGCGTCCTAAAAGAGTTTTTAAGAATTTTTTCAGCGCAAGGGGTGATTGGAGCAGCGGGACTTTGTTCCTAATTGAACAGGTGCTAAATATGGCACTGGATAAAACCGCATGCATGCATCATGCTAGTCTACGCCAAATCGATACACATGACCCTAACAACCTCAATGTCCCCCTAATTCGCATACCTACATGTACTTTCTTACGATTGTTGCATCATTTTTAATTTGACATTCAAATCCTTCAACTTTACCTACAAGGCGGCCACCAATGTTCAAATCGCAGCCATGTGACCGATATGGCAGCCTCCTTTAAAAGGCTCACCGCGGTTTTAGCAAGCGTTATTGCACCATTTAAACATCGCATGCAATTTCGGTCACTGCATGCATGTTAAGGTTTATTGCTGACACCTATATAATTTGTCTATTACGATCAACTAATGGCCATGTGTCTTTTTTTTAAATCAAAGTGGAAGTGAATATCGGTGTTGGAAAGTGTCTGCATGCTTACGGTAAAGGCGCAGTGTGGGCAAGTGCCTTCCACAAAACGGTCTGCCAAAAATCTGTTTAGAAGGATCCAAATGGATCAGTGCTACAGATGCAAGTGACCTTACCGATCACATCTTTCGCATTTCAGCTGTACGACAGCATCTTCAGTGATGAAACCCTTCTGGTGCAGTTTCCAAAAAATGTCCTGCGATATCCTATTTGGCGATGCATCTAGATTACGCCCCGATATGTCCTAATTAACTCCCACCTTGTCTGTTCAGGAGTGCTAGTTCGTCCAAATATGTCAAAATCAATATTAAACCACTTGTACGTTTCTTCGTGAGTCTTGAAATATTTGGTGCATATTTCCTGAGGGGTAAGTCCCTCTTCGATGGCTTTTGTTTCCGTTGCAGTTCCATACTCGTCCGTACCACACACGTAGAGACAGTTGTATCCACGAAGTCGGCAAAATCTATTTTTAAATATATACATCATACTCCACAAGCATATGCGGTGTATTACCTACCTAGCAAAGACGTCAGCACTGAGGACACACCCTATTATGTTGCCAAGGTGCGGCACGTTGTTCACGTAAGGCAGGGCACTGGTTATTAATATATTCCTCTCTCCTGGTATCGGCAGACTTATAGAGCAAAGGAACCAAAGTTCATACACACTTCAACTGAGATAATTGTTTAGAAAACCCGATTATCTACGGGCCGCTTACATAGGATGCTGTCGCTTAGAAGGAACTCTGACGGCGGATATCCCGCTATTCCATGCTCCCTCAGCTTTTTTCAAGTCCGCTTCTGAAACGCTCTACAAATCATAAAATATACGTTCGTATTAGAATGGATGCCGGTTTATTAAATATATACCTCGGAAGTGGAAAAATCTGCTTTTCCGAGTAGAAGAAGTGCGTGGGCAATTTAAAAAATGACAACCTTTTCTGCAGTGCATGTTGCTAGCTATGGACAGCACTTGCCTGTGTATCCGCTTTCCATATTCCCGTGCAAAGTAGTTCGCGGCTACCTTGAATGCATAAATTTGCTTCGAAGGTACCATTTTATAGATGCCCCCGTTTCCGGTAATACCGAATATATGCATTCACCATTATCCTCATTACGGATTAAATTTATTTCTGAAAGGATCAATGTAGCTATGGGGACTCTAAATATGTACCGAATTCGTTGCGCTTATAAAGATATGAACATGGAATTGTAGCGAATGGGTTAATTTTGTTATAGCGATAAATTACAACCCCACAAGGGTAATTTCGCTGGACACCGGTTCCGATATCCTTACCCCGTTTCAAACGTTATTGTTTTTCCGGGATGGAAAGATGTAGAACTGGTGCATATGCAGGTGCGAACAGCTGTGTGGAGTGGAGTGTGGAAGGGATCATGAGGGAAGGTGTGGAGCAAATCCATTTTATATACTGAAAGTAAAGGCGTTAAGTGACACATGCACTCGCTTATCCTGAAACCGAAACTGCTTACCGATAAATAAAATTAAAAACCCTAAAGCGGTCTCTATACGGCTATGTTTATGAAAAACTGTAATGCGTGGCTTAATTGTTGACCGATGAGAGGGAGACAAATGTATATGAGGGGAGGAGGGGAGAGGATAAATCAATCTAATTGTTATATAGACTTGAAATATACCAATTACATTGTTTTATGAAGCTCAAAGCCACATAATGGTCAGTTAATGCATTGTTTGAAATAACACACCTTTTGGGGAAGAAAAAAAAAACTGAGCAAGGTGTTTCCCCTGGGGATTTCCCAATGGTACCGATCTGCTGTGGCTTGTATATACCATGCTTCATATAGTAATTTTGTTGTTCTAACTTTATGTAAGCACTTGTACGATACAAGGGACATGCAATTATAACAAGTTTAGTTTATTCTAAATTACGCAGAAGTAATTATACTGTATTGAACTAAAGTGAGGAAAGGAATATTGCAAAAAGCTATTCTTAACTAGGTACTATCCAAAATAACCACTGATGCATGACAAAGAAGATGACAAAATTTATTTATTGCCAGAACATGAAAACCGTTACTGCAGTCTTCAGTGTTTCTTTGGAGGAATCCCGCGTGTTATACATTCTTGGAAGTGGCTGTTTGACCGTAATAATAGAGTTGAACTGTGTATAAACTCGCATAGCCATGTTGACTCATACGCAGTTGATGGGCATGCAAGTCGTGTTATTATTTGCACAGCTTGGTACCTGTACATGTAAATTATCATTTTACTGCGAGTGCAAGAGAATAATAGTTTTAAAGGTGACTTAGTGCGCCACGCTTCGTGTTGGTAATTATGTGTAACTCATTTGCCACGTAATACAACAATTTAGCGCTTTTTAAAATAAATGCATGGCATCTCGTTCGAAACTTCCATAAATGAATGCATCGTTCATGAAAAGATCGAGTTCTGCGACCGAAATTGACAAAAATGATAGCTTCTATGGAATTTTCTGTTCATTCATAGAATTAATTATAACCGAATCTCTGCATGAGTAGATAGTGATTTAAAATTCAATCAATGTATCGCGTCACGTGAGTGCAACTGTATATAAATGATTGTAGTCCATTGCTCCATCTCACTTGCCTGCACACGGAATGGATGAGCCACAGAGCGCGGATACGTTCCTTTTCACATCGGAGAGTGTCGGAGAGGGGCACCCTGGTGAGCAATATGGTGCATTTAACCTGCTTTAGTTGAAAGTGTGGACTAAGGACCAACGATGCTATAGTGCGTGTAAATCAAGAAAATGCTATTGTATTAGGCGATGGAAATTAACTATCCCAGCGACGGACCGTTTATTTCATAGATCAATTTTTTAATAATCTATTTCATGCAGACAAAATGTGTGACCAAATATCTGATGCAATTCTGGATGAATGCCTCAAAGCCGACCCTGATAGCAAAGTCGCTTGTGGTGAGTGGAATAATGACCTGACGTCATCTATCAATAACGTTAATTACTCTTGCGCCCAACGCATGCACGTCTTGTGTGAATGATTTAAAATAACCTTTTCTTAAATTGCACGCGCGCATGCAGAATGTGCTGTGAAAGACAATGTTGTGGTCCTGCTCGGAGAGATCACCACGAAAGCAAAACTGAACTTCAAGGAAGTGGTAGCAGACGTAGCAAAAAAGATAGGTTACGATGAAATTTCAAAAGGTAAGCACATGCATACTTATCATTCTATAATATATGCATCTTTGTGCCGTATTCTCCAGGCTTCGACTACAAGTCATTCAAATTGATTGATCTGACGGCAACACAAAGCCCCGACATTGCACAGGCTGTCCATGTGGATAAAGCTGAAGATGAACTGGGAGCAGGTGATCAGGTAAGCATTAATTCGCGCGCTACTGCAACCGGTATTTTGGGTGGAGGGAATGCCAAAGGACACTATATTTTGCTTCCCAAAGGGATTTATGTGTGGTTATGCGAGCGATGAAACAGAGGAGCTGATGCCACTGTCCATCCTCCTGGCACACCTGATAAACAGAAAGCTGGCAGACCTTAGGAGGGATGGAACCTTGCCATGGGCAGGTCCCGATTCCAAGTCACAGGTATAGGGCGCGCGTGACGATGACCAGTTCGTGAGATGTGTCCAACTCAAAAGGTGACTGTTGAGTACCGAAGGGACAACGGAGCGTGTGTACCCCTCAGAGTACACACGGTGGTCATCAGTGTACAGCACCGTGATGGGACACCTCTGGAGGAGATGAGAGTAGTCCTCCGGGAGCAGGTGGCTAAGGTCTGTGTGCATGAGTCAGCTAGAGAATAATATGCTGCACTGACAATGACAATGCATATTGTATCCGCGGCTCCCTTCCCTGCCTCCCTCCTTCTTTCCTCTTTCTCCCCTCAACTGTTTTAGGCTGTAATTCCTGCAAAGTACCTTGATGGCAATACCTTGTATTACATTCAACCGTCTGGAAAATTTGTTACAGGAGGGCCGACTGTACGAAACACCGCATGCATAATATAGTATTTTTCATTCGTGCCCACACCCACTCAGGGCGATGCCGGCCTGACTGGACGCAAGACGGTGGTAGATGCATATGGTGGGTGGGGCGGAAGTGGAGGCGGAGCCTTCTCGGGAAAGGACGCCTCAAAGGTGGACAGATCTGCTAGCTACGCGGCACGCTGGATAGCAAAGTCATTGGTGGCAGCAAAGCTGGCCCGAAGGGTGTCAGTGCAGGTGATGGTGAACTGGCATGCATGCGCTTCACAATGATCGCTGTAACTTGTATACATGCATGCAAAATAGGTGTCGTATGCAATTGGACTGCGCGACCCTCTGTCTCTTCACGTTGAATCATACGGCACCAGTGTGAAGACGAATAAAGAATTGGAGGACATTGTTCGATCTAAGTTTAACCTCCGGCCAGGTGCCATTATCAGGTAAGGCTAAAAAAATCATCCCTCCTAGGTGTTACAGAATTTCCTTCCATTTGCCTAACCGCGCAGGGACCTGAAGCTGAAAGACCCTATCTTCCTGTCCACGGCCTGCTATGGTCACTTTGGAAGGCCAGAATTCCTCTGGGAGACGCCCAAGGAAGTATAATAGGATTATATACCAGCAAACCTTCAAATCATATGTAGTTCAAAAACTACATATAGTTGTGTAGCGTCCGCTCAGATTTTATGCGATATGCCGTATATGCGCTTATTATTAGCGTGAAATGCTTGCAATTTGCGCATAATGCAGCAATAACTTCTCATGCATGGTTATATAGCACCACACATACTCTCGTACCCAGACTCGATATTCACAGCAGAGGGTGGATTACATCACCGCTACGTGAAAATAGTCTCGTCCCCAGACCCAAATGTACGTAAGTGTTATCGCTTGCAGTATAACACTACGTACAGCGTACATTTGGGTCTGGGGACGAGACTAACGTGAAAATGGGTCTGGGGAAATGCTCGCCCGATTTTAAGCGCACAATCAGAATGCAGAGCACCCTTGATGTGTGTCAAATGTATACAACCTCTACCAACGTGTGGTTTTTGCATTAATACTGTCACGTAGCGTGATGTAATCCATCCTTGAAACTTAGGTCTGAGCACGAAACTAACCCCACACCCACCCACTCACCCGTCCACCCACCCCACCCCTCACTTTCTTCTATGCAGCAACTGCCACCGTTAAAAACTCATTAATGAGATGTAATTTTGACCTAGCACCCTCCCAGTTTAGAGATGGCTTGGTCATTCGATATCAACGACAAACGTGTGATGGAAAAATAAGTAACAGCATGTCAAACATTTTCATACACAATGCGAAGTTTCCAGGTGTTGCGTGCACTGTGACCTAGTCTGACCAAATCTTCCCGCTCCCCACCACGTGGCCAGGCTCACATACCTGACAACTTAAGTTATGTGTACCCAATTGCAATCGGGAAGAGAGCTTTGCTGTGCTATAATAGAAAACGTTATTGTTTTCGTTCGTTATCGTCATGTCAGTGTACTATTTGTTCTGCCTAGCTCACCTGCCGAACATGATAAAAGACTTTCAGGAGATTCAGGGTAATTGCTATCGTATAATGTTTATATTGCAAACATTATCGCGAGTTGCTAGTTTTATTTAAGTCTCAAAAAGATTGGTTGGAATTGGAACACATATACATGTAACACGTTCTTAATTACTGCAGATGCCCATGCAAATGCGCACGTGCTGCAAGGTATTTTTAAACAACATATACTATTATGTATAAGTCATTTACATGCATGCACACATGCAACAACTGAATGTCACGTGATATATCAATGCTGGCTTGCATCTGCAAGGCAATGTAGTCTATCACGGAGCCATCCACAATGTCTCATCAGTTGACAGGTTCACAATGTCCCATGCGTCAGTTACCTTCACTTCATTTTTGTTCATGCTTCCCATAAAAGCTCCAGGCAGTTGCTAATTTCCCTGTTCCACAAACGAAGACCCACGTGAGAGAATTTTTGGGTTTGACGGGATATTATCGGCGGTTTATACCCAACTATGAAACTCTGGCCGCTCCTTTAACCGATTTGACGCGCCAATACAGATACAGTGGACCGAAGAGTGTGATCGCGCCTTCAGTATGCAAGTTGAAACAACAATTGTGTTCTGCTCCAGTAGTGCATGCCGAGCAGTCCGGATTTCTCAAGACCGTTCGTGTTGCAGACTGATGCATCTGAGCTTGGAGTCGGGGCAGTCTTAAGCCAGCGTAGTGACCTAGGCGAAGACCATCCGATTGCTTATTTCAGCAAGAAGCTACTCCCGGGAATGCGAGGAAAGATACTCCACGATCGAGAAGGAATGCCTTGCGATAAAGATGGCGATGAATACCTTCAGGACGTATTTGATGGGCCGCCACTTTACCGTGGAGACAGATCATCGCTCCCTGGTGTGGCTGAATAAACTGAAGGACAGCAATTCGCGCCTGACGAGGTGGAGTCTAGCTCTGCAGCCGTACGACTTCACAGGCGTACACCGAAGTGGGAGTGCCAACGGAAACGCCGACTGCCTGTCGAGAACCCCATGGTCTGAAGGCGCAGCAAACGAGTTTGCTGTCGGAGAAGGAGGGAGGAGTGTGGCGGACTGGGCACCCACTGGAGAGAGGCGTGTCGCGCGGCAAGGTCTGGGCACCCGCCCGGGAACCTTAAGGTGATAAGTAAATTATGCCATTTGTCTGTATATATGCGCCGAAAGGCTGAACAATATATCCTTGTGTGCATGTATTTAAAGCTGCGCTGTGTGTTGTCTTTTGCTGCTTTAAACTTACTGCTACTGCGAAGCCATCGGCAGTTGCGCTCCGATCGTGCGCTACTCACTAGGCATCCTACTACGATTCGTCACACTCACAGAGAATGTTTTGAACTTTGAGTTCGTGGACATGAGTGTTCAAGACTATTTCTATGAAACTGTCACATTTCGTTGTGCGTTTTGTTAATTGTGATTTTATGCACTGCTGCATTACCATGTACGGGAGTGTTTATATCTACCAGTCCTCATGCAACAGCGGAATCTTAAATCAATCGATTTTGCGTGTGATCTATAAGGCTTCTTGTCTGTTAACTAGGCACAGCGATTTAATAACCATCATGTCAATTGCTACTGCAACTATGCGTGTAAGCACATGACTGTTAGGTAACTGTAGTCTATGCATTGATGAGGTGTGCAAAGTCCGCAGAGGCGCAGACCTTCCAACTCACCCGCATTTGCGGCTGTCCCCCGCAATTGAAAGGATTCACCCTCTCACCCCCACAGCAATGCCATTTTTATCCAACCCTAAGTAACCAGGACTAGCATAGTCCATATTATGTGCTGCTTTATTGATAGTCACGTGAGTACCGTAAATATGGTGTATGATTGAAAATATCCGATTGGATTAGAAATCCGAAATCCCAGTTTCATAATCGGTCAAGATGGAGTCGGAGAGGCTAAGAGTTAATAGCAAAAGAAGCATGACTACTTGCGTTAATACAGACTCAGATTGTGGCAGTGAGAGCATATTGCTGGCAACGGATATAACAATACGAACGTTACGAGCAAACCATGCAATACCAGCAAAGAGACAGAAGACCAGAAGGTGGCGTGGATCAGCCAAGTACTCGACTAAGTACAAGAAATCTTGGGAAAAGAAATAAGATTTTGTAAAGCCCTCGAGCCATTCTGACAGCCATTATTTTTGCACAGTTTGCCAAAAGGATTACTGAATAATTTGAATATACACTCATAAAGACACGCCACCTCCCCCATCTCCATCACCCCCATAAATTTTTTCATAAGTTGGAAGGTCTGCACCCGATCCAAACGTCCAGCCATCCAGATGGCCGTCTCCTAATAAAGGCGCACCTAGCGCATACATCGTGGCTTCAGCCAAGGATGGCAAGTACCGTGAGGTGGCCAGCCTGCACGTACCAATCTTAAAAGCAAGAGCTACGTCCTAGGAGAGAGCTGAGCTGGAGGGTACTATTAAGTAGATGAGCACCGCTCAACCGCGCGCATGCTTATTATTCTTTTCTACATGTAATGCCACATATTTCAGAATCATGCGTCTTTGGTGCATGTTCATTTGACATTTTCTATAGAAAATTGGTCGCCTTTCAGAATCTTGGTAGTATCCTACAAATGCCAAGGTGCTCCTCAAATTATCACCCAGCAGCATATCAAGAAATTAGCGATCACGGGAAACTACGTTACATATACTCGTTCCCAAACCACTGAATAGGGTGGTTGTATGGAAAAATGAGCTAAAAGCTATGCTGTACATGTAACTTGCAGAATGAAACATTTGTAACGGCGGTTCCGTAATACATGGAGCCCATAGGTAGTTATCCCTTTTTTTCAGAATTTTTATACACTTCCTCAAAATGGTTTATGGTTTTGCAATACCTACATAACTGATATCTACTGGTCATGTTCCACCCTTTGTAGCATCTGTACAAAATATGTAGTCATCTTTGTAATGGCACTTTCATAAGATATAACCTATTCCCATAATTATCATAATTTTTTGGGAAATTTTCCAATTAATTTCTGACTTCCTCAGAAGTTTTACTAACTCAATCCAAGATTGTTTGAGAACGGTATGACGTCAGCTTGTCATCGCATGCAGTCTTGCCATAGAAATTATATAAGTTAAGTTGTGGCCTTAAGGGAAATCGGCGTTACGCTAGGCAGAGATAATATATAGATTATCCCATACCAGTCCAATACACCAGCCCAGTACATACACCACACCAGTCCAGTACATACAACACATCAGTCCAGTACATACACCACACCAGTCCAGTACATACAACACACCAGTCCAGTACATACAACGCACCAGTCCAGTACATACAACACACCAGTCCAGTACATACTGCACACCAGTCCAGTACATACACCACACCAGTCCAGTACATACAAGTTCATACAACACACCAGTCCAGTACATACAACACACCAGTCTAGTATAGACAACACACCAGTCCAGTACATACATACAACCAGTCCAGTACATACAACACACCAGTTGAGTACATGCAACAGAACAGTCCAGTACATACAACACACCAGTCCAGTACGTACACCACACCAGTCCAGTACATACAACACACCAATCCAGTACATACAACACACCAGTCTAGTACATACAACACACCAGTCCAGTACATACAACACACCAATCTATTACATACAACACACCAGTCCAGTACATGCAACACACCAGTCCAGTACATACAACACACCAGTCCAGTACATACAACACACCAGTCCAGTACATACATCACACCAGTCCAGTACATACAACACACCAGGCCAGTACATACATCACACTCCAGTACATCCAACACACCAATCCAGTACATTCAAACACACCAGTCCAGTACATATATTACACCAGTCCAGTATATACAACACATGGATGGATGGATCTCTTCTAAAAAAAATACTGATGTGGCAATAAGTCCTGAAAATAGTAGGACATGGGTTGTTTAGCTTGGAAGATTTGAAATTGATACTAATTTATAGTCCTTTTATTTGATGCACATGTCTGGTTTTGTAGTCAAGTTAACCACAAATATCAATCAAATGGTTCAGCATAGCAGGGGACTTGCATTATGATTCACACATGTGTGCAAGGTGTGGCATGGGACATTGTCCTATGAAACCAGCCTGGCTACAAAATTGTCTACATGTAGATGTGACAAATTGATCTGTTACACAACATGACCATTGCTGATGTGATGTGTCAAGAAACCTTCAGTATGAGCATGCAACACCTACATGTACACACCCACACCCACACACACACATACACACATATACACACACACACATACTCACACACACACATACACACACATGGCAGACCCCTGAGTATACATCACTGCATGCATGAATTGCTACCAGGGCTTCCTAAATATGCACACAACAAGGGTTATGTTATTAAAGTACAGGCCCTGCTAAGAGGTTCTCAACGTGACGTCACAGTATTAGTATTAGTCGCCATAGTACAGCGTACTAGGCCTGTCGAAAAAATGCCACACAAAAGTTCTCAAAAATTCCGACCGTAATATGCTCTGTAAAATTCCACCAAAAAATGCCGGTTATCTTTTTAACCGCCACGATAGTCCAACGCACAAGAAAGCGACGGAAGATGAGGAAAGGCCAGTCACACAAATTGGAAGAAAAGAAGACGCAACAACTAAGTACGACGGTTCGAGTGCAACACCAGTACGCTCTGGATTGCAAAAGACGACAACGAATCAGCCACGTTAGCGATGCCTGCTGCTACAGTGACCTTGGGTATGGCCGTGTCTTCGATTGTCTTTTTCTGGCCAATTAGGACGTCGTTGTTCGCCATAATAGTGATAAACCGTATATTTCTGCATACCGTTAGTTTTGTGGTTTACTGACCGTTGTCGGTAGTATGCGATGTGTATATAATTGGAAAATGCTGGCATTTTGTGAAATTAAAAAATGCCGAAATTCCGGTGGAATTTTTTCGGCAGGCCTACAGAGTACAATAAAAAATAATAAAACGGTAGCCATACGCGCATCTTGAAAAAGAACTACGGCAATGCATGGGTTCCCAAAAGGGTATAAGGGTTAACGCTTAAGTTTAACAGACTGCCTTGGTATGTCGCGGCCGAAGTCCAACTTTTATAGTTGTGCTAATTGATGCACATCCCCACCTCTTGTCGGATGGGGTGGGGGGGCTGAGGTGATGCTATTGGCTTGACACGTTGTCAGCAGTATAGAAGTTTATTAACGAAGCGCAATTAAAATGACATTAATTATTTACCAGCTAGTCTCGTTACCAGGCCCGGGAACGAGACTGTTAGATGGTAATTAATTTTTTGTCTTGATTTTTGTATAACATTGCTTTATTGCTACGCAATGAAAACTAGAATTCGAATTCAGACCAATTTTTAGTATTTTCTGAGGTCATTTAGAATTCAATTTGAAATAAAATGCAAGATGACAGCCGATGTATGTGTGATTTCTCCATATGGAATGTTGAGAGTGATAGAAGGTAGCCACAGTTGTGCATTGAGCAACTACGTCATTTCTTAGCCCGTGACAATATATTAAGGTTTCTACCACTATTTTCACATCATTCGTAGAAATTCTATTATCATACTGTGACAGGACCATTTTGTAAGAGTGCGCATGATGTTGTGATGTTGATTTCATGCTTTGCATGAGAAAATCTTCGTAACGCGTCCTAGAGCTACGAAGAATGCAATTGATGTAAGCCTTAGACTATTGAGCCAAACTCCATGGCTAAACCTTGATTTTCGTAACACCTCCAAGCGCTACGAAGAATGCCATTGATGTAAGCTGCAGACTATTGAACCAAATTGCTGTGAGTAGTTAGCAACCCAATAGCCTTATAAATCACACTCAACATTTTATTTGAGGTTGGTTAAGATTCCGCTGTTGCATGAGGACAGGTAGATATAAATACTCCCGTACCAGGTAATGCAGCGGTGTGTAAAATCATAATTAACAATGACAGCTATAAAGGTCTACAGGTGCTTGCTCTACTTTTGGCAGCCACCATATTACATATAGCCTAAAGTCTGCGGTATGAAATATGCATTGACAGCAAGGAATGTCTAATGAACAGGAGTTTCCATATATATATATATATATATAATTATATATCTATATACAGCTCCTCTTATTCGCCCGATGCGATTGAAGGGGAGTACATAGTGGTTTTGCGCAGCGACTCTCCAGGAGGGAAGGTACTAATAACCACATATATAGAATTCGAAATGCATGCATGATTTTCAAAATCAATTGACAAAGTGAAAGCTCACATCGAGCGCGTAAATGTGAGCTGTGAACACACCAGTTCAGTAGATACAACAAACCAGTCCAGTACATATAACACACCAGTCCAGTACATACAACACACCAGTCCAGTACATACAACACATCAGCCCAGTACATACACAACACACCAGTGTAGTACATACAACACACCAGTTCAGTACAAACAAAACACCAGTCCAGTAAAATACAACACACCAGTTCAGTACATACAACACACCAGTCCAGTACATACACACACCAGTCCAGTACATACAACCCACCAGTCCAGTACATACATCACACCAGTCCAGTATATACAACACATGGATGGATGGATCTCTTCTAAAATAAATATTGATGTGGCAATAAGTCCTGAAAGTAGGAAGGACGAGGGTTGTTTAGCTTGGAAGATTTGATATTGATACTAGTTAATAGTCCTTTTTTGATGCACATGAACCACAAATTCGACAAGAGAGCTGATAATTCTAAAACTGTAGTTCTGGGTTTCTACTGAATGTCAATCTTTGACAATGCGTATTTTAAAATAGATGCTGGCCTCATGAAGGCACTTGCCCAGGAGACTACTGCTGATGTCAGATGTCCATCTTAATGTGCCCCTCTCCCCATATGTGTATGTGTGTGTGTGTGTGTGTGGGTGTGTGTTTGTGTGTGTATATGTGTGTGTGTGTGTGTGTGTGTGTGTGTGTGTGTGTGTGTGTGTGTGTGTGTTCAGAGCCATGACTACCAACCATATTGGAGTAAGGTCGGGAGAAGAGAACGGAGTTCACTAACATGTGCATGAATCAAACTTTTTATGTATGTGTGTTATAGAATTTGTTTGGTTCGGTTCTCTCCAAATCAACTGATTTCTGTAGCGATGGGCAAAAGCCACAAATATCAATCAAATGGCTCAGCATAGCAGGGGACTTGCATTATGATTCACACATATGTGTGCAAGGTGTGGCATGGGACATTGTCCTGTGAAACCAGCCTGGCTACAAAATTGTCTACATGTAGATGTGACAAATTGATCTGTTACACAACATGACCATTGCTGATGTGATGTGTCAAGAAACCTTATGAGCATGCAACATCTACATGTACACACCCACACCCACACACACACACACACACACACACACACACACACACACACACACACACACAAAACACACACGCACGCACATACACAGACACACACATGGCAGACCCCTGAGTATACATCACTGCATGCATGAATTGCTACCAGGGCTTCCTAAAATATTGCACACAGCAAGGGTTGTTTTTAGAGTACAGGTCCTGCTATGAGGTTCTCAACGTGACGTCACAGTGTATTAGTATTAGTCGCCATCTTACAGCGTACTAGGCTTGTGGAAAAAATGCCACACAAAAATTCTCAAAATTCCGACCGTAATATGCTCTGTAAAATTAAATTCCACCAAAAAATGCCGGTTATCTTTTTAACCGTCACGATAGTCCAACGCACAAGAAAGCGGCGAAAGATGAGGAAAGGCCAGACACACAAATTGGAAGTAAAGAAGACGCAACAACTAAATACAACGGTTCGAGTGCAACACCCTGGATTGCAAAAGACGACAACGAATCAGCCATGTTAGCGATGCCTGCTGCTACAGTGACCTTGGGTCTGGCCGTGTCTTCGATTGTCTTTTATGGCCAATTACTTCGTTGTTCGCCATAATAGTGATAAACCGTATATTTCTGCATACCGTTAGTTTTTGTGGTTTACTGACCGTTGTCGGTAGTATACGATGTGTATATAATATAATTGGAAAATGCTGCATGGCATTTTGTGAAATTAGAAACCGCCTAAAAATGCCGAAATTCCGGTGGAATTTATTCGACATGCCTACAATAAATGAATACAGCGTACAATAAAAAATAATAAAAAGGTAGCCATACGCGCATCTTGAAAAAGAACTACGGCAAATGCCAATGCATGAGTTCCCAAGGCTATAGGGGTTAACGCTTAAGTTTAACAGACTGCCTTGGTATATGTCGCGGCCGAAGTCCAACTTTTATAGTTGTGCTGATTGATGCACATCCCCACCTCTTGTCGGATGGGGTGGGGGCTGAGGTGATGCTATTGGCTTGACACGTTGCCAGCAGTATAGGAGTTTATTAACAAAGCGCAATTAAAGTGACATTGAAGTTATTTCCCAGATAGTATCGTTCCCAGGCCCGGGAACGAGATGGTGATTAATTTTTTTGTCTTGATTTTTGTATACCATTGCTTTATTGCAACGCAATGAAAACTAGAATTCGAATTCAGACCGATTCTTAGTACTTTCCGAGATCATTTAAAATTCAAATTGAAATAAAATGCAAGATGACCACGGATGTATGTGCGATTTCTCCATATGGAGTGTTGAGAGTGATAGAAGGTAGCCACAGTTGTGGATTGAAGTGGTGGGAGGGTAGCCACAGTTGTGCATTGAGCAACTACGTCATTTCTTAACCCGTGACAATATATTAAGGTTTCTACCACTATTTTCACATTCGTAGAAATTCTATTAACAGGACCACTATTAAGAGTGCGCATGATGTTGTGATGTTGATTTCATGCTTTGCATGAGAAAATCTTCGTAGCGCGTCTTAGAGCTACGAAGAATGCAATTCATGTAAGCCTCAGACTATTGCAGACTAGCCGCAGACTATTGAGCCAAACTCCATGGCTTTGCATGTGAAAATCTTCGTAACGCCTCCTAGCGCTACGAAGAATGCCATTGATGTAAAGCCGCAGACTATTGAACCAAAGTGCTGTGATTAGTTAGCAACCCAATAGCCTTATAAATTACACTCAACAAGATTCCGCTGTTGCATGAGGACAGGTAGATATAAATACTCCCGTACCAGGTAATGCAGCGGTGTGTAAAATTATAATTAACAATAACCGCTCTAAAGGGTCTACAGGTGCTTGCTCTGCTTTTGGCAGCCACCATTGCATGTAGCCTGAAGTCTCCAGGTAAGAAATATGCATTGACAGCAAGGAATGTCTAATGAACGAGCGTTTCCATATATATAATTATTTATTTATATACATGCAGCTCCTCTCTTTGCCGCTTATTCGCCCGATGCAATTGAAGGGGAATACATAGTGGTTTTGCGCAGCGACCTCTCCAGGAGGGAAGGTACTAATAACCACATACATATAATTCGAAATCCATTCATGATTTTCAAAATCAATTGACAAAGTGAAAGCTCACATTGAGCGAGTAAATGTGCAAGCATTCATGGAACAACTGGCTGGCTGGGGAACAAGGTTTTTGGAAAAGAAAATGAGACAAAATCCTATATTTAGCACATGTACATGTAACAACCAAAAGAAGTGCTAAATATAGGATTTTTGTCTCATTTTTCTTTTCCAAAAACCTTGTTCCCTTCCTTTTTACACCACCTTTGCCTCCAATTCCTATATCCCACCAACTTTCTCGTTAGAGAATGTTTTACTTTACTTGTCTAAATATAGGGATATATCATTTTCTCGGAGACTGTCCCATATATATCATGCATGGTCCATGCACTTGTAGATAGACCTTTCTATCTACTATATTGGGATAAAATAGAAGTATTGGAAACAGAGCACGTGAGCCATTGAGCCCTGTACATTGCAGAGTGCGGACTCCGCTATGGTGTTGAAATGACGCTTCGCCCTTCTCGAGAAGGAGAGATTAATACAATCTGATAAAAGAATACGATGGCGCAAAAAGCGTACATTCGGGCAAACCTGTCACCATGATTATAGCCCTTTTAGAACCCGAGATACGGAATTTGACGGCTTACAGTATTTTTAACAACTGACTCATACAACTTTCCTGAACTTAACAGGATTAGCACGGCCAGATGCAGTATAAAATTATACGTACGGTGAGGTATGTTGGGGGCATTTAGGTTGGAGAGTCTTGTAGTCCACATTTTACTTTTATTGACATCGCCATGAACTAACCGACAATACTACCCTAGCAAAGCTTTCATGGAGATTCCAACACTTGATTAAAATAGCTACATTGATTCTACGTGCAGTGGTAACATTTTTAGACTACGCTCTGCGTTTTGTTGTGAATAAAAATTCAAAACGGGTGATCCATTTTATGCCATATGATTATACAAGTGGTTAGATAACAATTTGTACCATTCTTATTCGAAGACAAAACAACCATTCCCACAAGTTCTTTGCATGGGTTTGCTTTGTTTTGTCTTTCCAAGAATTAGTCTACAGGGACAATCATTTTTCCATGTCTATATCTGATGTTTAACAAGAGCTACCCACAAGTTTTGACTGTACTGTCCAACTAAACATTGACCCAAGTTTCTCCCAGTGAAGATTCCACTAGCACTAGTGTCATGTATCACTGGATTTAACAAAAGGAGCTGTTGCTTTGAGTACGCGGCCGTTTCAAATAAAGTAAGTGGTCTGGGTACGAGTAATATCAGTGTTAATTGGGCCCGTTTCCAATCATTGTATTCTAAAATCTATGTTAAAATTTCGCTAGCCAATACACCCCCACCCCACTTCATAGAAAATGGCTACATCAAGAGAGGACACGGGCCTAAGTACTCACTGGAAACAATCATTTTCTCTTAAAACGGCCGCTTCCAAATAATGCCGTTGAATTCTTATCCTTGTTTTCTGTGCGGTTTCAATATACATCAGGGAAATTATTTACCGGTATGCACTGTCAGCTTCGTAACTATGACTGCCATATTCTTCTCTCCATGATGCCGGTATACAGTTGCGAAATGTTTTCTTCCTTTTTATTTCAACCCAGAGATCATCATGCACCAATCGAAGCATGCAATGAATGCAATGAATTAATAGCGATGCAAACATGGGACTAGAATAGCCAGTCGCTTGTTAGTGTAATTTATGGAAATAAAACGCTGTATCTTTGGCACTAAATATCACGATGATTTTTTGCCGTATACATATCCTACTGCACTATCTTACCTTGCATGGAAACCAATTCGCATCCTTTATTTAATGATGCATGCTTGCGTTCTCAAGAATATATATGTGGTGTCGGCAGCTGGAAATCAACAAACCAATGCTTGCCTGCGTTCACCAGCAAGTGCAGCAACAAGGTACATTGAACTCGCCATATCACACTGTATATCTTTATTGTATCTCATTCAGTTTCACTGTAATGGCAAGTGATTCCGAAGACTCCTTTGCTTTCTTATAGCAACTATGGCCCATGCGGCCACATAATTGCTCCAGTAAGTCATGGTCTGCATGTTAGCTGTTACAAAGCCAGCTGAAGCTGGTGCATGAGCGGGCCGGGAGGGAGAAATTATACCGCAATTTCGGTTGCGAAATAACAGATAGGGTTGTAGTACGGTTAGTTCCCTACCACTCCAGTCCATGCATGCATACTATCATGTACGCTCGGTACCCCACTTTTAGGGATCAGGGATCGCAACAACATCTAGTCGATTCCCAACTACCCAAACCAGTTATTTCCTGCAAGGTGAGACTGAAAATCCAACGCTGCCTGCAGATGTATTATAGTTTCTTTATTTATTTTTATAGGGACATCATTCGCTGCTCCGTTGGTGGTAAGCGCTTGAGGCATGTATGCGCATAATGCTGACCTAAATTATAATTATAATATATACTCAGGCCGGTATCATAGCCAACCGTATCTCAGCCATGTCTGCCAGTTCACTACCGACCCCACTGGAAATGAGGAACCTTATGACATCTGAGTAAGCCCTGCATTCAAGTTATTTAAATAACTTTATTCCCTTATCATCGTTCAACAGGGCTACAACGGGCGTTATCAAAAACGTAAGAAGTGATACAGCCAACAAATTGGTGTATTACCCCTGTACTGAATAAACGCATACCTGTGACAATGATATAAGGCCGCGCAGGGTAGGCTTAGAATGTGTGATCAATGGACTTCTTAGTATGAAATCGAATATTTTTTAATGGACTTGTGCATATCCTACGAAGAAATGAGCGGTTATAAATTTGAAATATATCGCGATCATAACATATTTTCGTAAATCATATCATATATAGCCATATACGGGGCTGCTCAATACCACAAGCATACATGTATACATGCATATGACAAGAGCACTCTTCCAGCTTTGGCTCGACCTGTCCTTTGGACAACTGCAAGTGTGATCAAGAAGTTGTCTCTAGCAAGGCCTGGGTACCTGTGCAATGGAGGGCGCACTGGCACTATATTTTTGGTCATTGCCATGACAACCCCTCAGTGTGGTCTTTGGTTCTTCCAAATGCCAGGAGTGCTCAGATCAATCAATCATATGGTTGAAGAATATTGAAGTATTGACTTAGATAATGGCAACATATAGAAGATGCATAAAGGGTGCCTTGTGTGATGCTGGTGAGGTTCATTGGTGAACCTTGACCTTGATTGGGTTCCCTACGTGATTCTTTGATGGAATGGATGATAGGCTGCTCATCGGTTTGTGTTCCCAGCCTACCTCCTCATCCTCACCCTGGCAATCATTTTGGTCTGCAATTATTGTTTCTATGATTAACGCCTTCCTTAGAACCTATAATTGCCTGGCATACTACACAAATACTATTTTCAAATGCACTCTTCTTTGCATGCACTTACACCGATAAATCGTGAATGATTTTGAATCAACTCAATCACGAATCAATGATTTTATAGCATTCATATCGTATTATACTATAAATTGTACATGTAGCAAATTACATCAAGATTTACGAAATCAAATTACACCCAGATGTATGAATTCGTCCATAGGAAACTGGCTAAACTCTGTCTTGGCTGATGCATGGTGACGCTATAAACTCCAGACAATGGTGATATCTTATACCTGTGAAACTGAACAGGGGACATTTACTGCACATCTTCACACCTCCATATATCCACATCTCAGGGTTATGTGAGGGAAGTTTGAATAGGTTTGTGAACAGGATTAAAGTGTACAGAAGGGGCAGTGTATAAATCACATGCAAGTACACACCCATCTAAAGCACCCTGTGTATGCACACCGTCACAGTTTTTCGAATAATAAAAATGCTCCACACTCAAGTGGTTGTGGGTCTAGCAAAACTAATTATGCCTTGACTACCTCCACCAGTTGTATTCTTTCCACTATCATTGGACAAAGAGCACTTGGTGTGCTATCTACTATCATGGTCCAAATTGTTGAGAACCGTCATTGCTTTTCTCACATATTCCACATCTCCCCTGCCCCACTGGTCAGTGCATGATATCTAATATAGAATACCTAGTAGGCAAGGAATAAATAGTTTGGCTTCCCTGTCCGCTCATCATCACATGGCTCCATTTCTTCATGTAACATTACAGCCATGAGTCATGCCATGCCATGCATTTCTTGGTTCTGCATCTCTGACAGGGGCGGATATAGAGGAGTAAAAATGAACGCCCGAACCATTAATGAAACGATTACTGCATCCAACTGCACAATAAGCCTCGCCCATACTATTGCTTTTGACACTCAAAATGTGGATATAAACACACATAACGTCACTTCGCTCCGCCCATTGCACAACCTCTTCCCGAATAGCCCTAATCTTGCTATAACTAAACATTTGTCGAATGACGCTGGTAAGCAAGCATAGCACAAACTCTTCCCGAATCCAGTAGGCAGAATGGCAAAAACATCTGTTCCTTCAACAAACGCTATTGCTACATCTAGCTGATCCATCTTCATAGTTGGGTAGCCCAACTCTTCAGCTGCCTTGTAACACAATCGCTAATAAAACGTCCATCAAACCGCTTACGTATCTACCGGGTTAAAAAGTATATTTCTAGGAAACCCATAATTATCTCACATCAACCGCTAATTGGGCGATAATGAACCCACTTGAACGCTGCAATTCGATTGGAGCTGCAATGCCCATTGCAAGACGCCCTACCACCCGACCAAAGGCGGTGGTAGGGCCCGCCCTTCTAGGAGCAGAGGAATTCGGCAGATTACGAAGCGGTATGTACAAAGCAAAGGCGCGTGAGTTCTGTTTGGAATGGGGACAGACAACAGTTTCTACAACAGTTTCTTTTTGTCCAGGTGAAATAATTGTTTTCCCGCTGCTGCGGATGTGCTAATTACCGTTGGTGCGAGGCCGCTACATGATCTGAACATAAAGCTGAAAATAATTGAATCAAAATATATTCAAAATACTGCAACATTTTGTAATCCAAATTCACCAGCGGCACTACGCATAATCACACAAATAGTTTGACGAACCCATTACAATCACCATCAGAGATGAGCCGTACTCCCTTGGGGTTCTCAGTGAGGATAGTCCACTCCTTCTGACCAGCTGTGTGGTTTCTGAACTGGCAGTGTGGAAGCATTGATGTTGATGTAGGTAAAACAGCATTTTCATCCAGCTCCTGTAAAGTATATAATCATGTTCAGGTTCATACATAAAGATTAAATTGCAATAGGGCGCCACTAGAAAGAGAAGCAACTGCAACATGAATGAGTATGCCCGCGATATGCTTTGACGGAAGCACAGTACGAACTGTCAACAACGGCAAGTCACTCCTCTCACCAACAGCAAAAAATAAAGCACATTGATATATTCATGGTGGAGATGGGAAAGCAGTTGGCATACATAGTGCAACCAGATTTCATCTATTGTTATCAATCAATCTGGACTGCCCTTCACCAAACGAATTTTTTCATGAAAGCAGTAAAGGATGCGCTACGAACACTGTGTCACAGCTTTCCCTACTGAAAGATGAATATGCCTTATTTTTCGATGTTGCAAGGTGTGACTTTTTCTTAGTTGCAAACAAGTACTGTATACTATACCAGGCTATTATGATAACATACCATAATTAGGGCAGACAACAACAGTTCATAAACATTCACATACCTTTTCAGAGATATAAATGGTTTCCCCAGAGCAATCTTGAAGGTATGTGGCCGAGGTAACACGCTTCACTCCAACATTTGGCACTGAGCGATACAAGAAAAGTCCTCTTGGCACATACTGTTTCAGAAGTAAGTTTGCCTGTGGAGACACATTTCAATTAGGAGCCGCACCGTTATTTCCTTTAAACTCCCCTACCTCATGGTGTAGTTGGTCAAATGTTAGGAACTTCTCCCCAATAGGGTTCTCTATAAGCACAGTGGCTTTGAACCCAGGTGTGCTCAGCTTGGAATCAGGTACCAACTCAAGATTGAGGTAGCGACACTTTGGTGGTACGGAAGTTGTTTGATGGGACGATGATGGGATAACAATCCACAGACAAAGGACAACACCATCCAGGCCTTTGATCTGTGAAAAGAAGATAACCAAATTAGAGATAAGTTTTAAATGACAAAATCTTAGGGCAAGTGAAGTACAGCAAGAAAAGAATGCTCAACAAATTTGGTAAACTAAGATGTTGTACAGGGGTATGCTTGCCTACAGCATTGCCATAGTTCCCAATGTTCTCTTTTTTGGATGCTCAGAATGTGCTCTCTGAAGAATAAATACAACCTAATGCCATTAGTAATAATAACGCATCCTTATGCATCCTAAATTGGACTATCCATAATAAAGTTATTAAGTACTGAATTTATAATTAGCCATACATTTCAATGTGAGCGTTACTTTTCTTTTGTTTGTCCTGGAAAATTTGATAAAGTATAATAAGGATGATTTAGCTGGACATAGTTCCATATATCCACAAGGCCCATTTTCCCATAGAAGGTCCCTTGTGCTTTTTTGTGTGCATATCACCCACCATACCGCAACATAGGAGTAAGTTAGCCCTCCACACCGCTGCCCCCCCCCCGAGCCAGAGTACTGTGCTGGTACCTTCTGCTCCTCCTTTGTGGTAACTGCAGAGAGGTCACACGAGGGAGTGTAAGGCACTATAGGCCCCTTGGTAGTGTTCTCTATGTAGAGCTGGTGTTTGCTGATCACTGCTTCCAGCGAGGTAGCGGCCTTAACTCCCTCTTCCCCAGCCCCATCTGGCCGGGCACTGTACACCACCGTCACAGAATCCTGTGGCTTCAACCCTCCCTAGAGACCAAACATGACATCATTTGTTGCCACGGACACCCGAAGCTATTCGGTCGCAATACGTGTGATTGCTATATCATTTTCTATCCTAACTACGCATATTGCAATCAAATACGATTACAGCTTGGCAATTTCAGGCCAAGTTCCAGAGAACCTGTACAACGAGCATATACTGTCCAATGTTAAAAGGCCAGAATGTTAATAAATTTATTTTCTGTACACCACAGTAGACAAATGTATACCCCCGGGAGGATGCCCGGTACATTAGACATTTAAATGTTTATACTTTGCTAAAAGCATGATTTTAATTTGGCATCAAAACAAATGCACGCCCAACTCATGCGTCAAAAGCTCCTCCTCTTCCTTTCATTAAGCTCCTCCCCTTATTTTGATTAAGGTAATCTCCCATTACCTTCTTCCTCATTCTCTGTATCCTGTTCACCACTTCCCTGGCCACGCCCTCATCCACCATCTCCTTGTCCTGCACGATGTTGAGCAGCACCATGAGAGAGCCATCGGCGTAGGCCGCATACTGGTCAGACATGGAGGGGTCCACTGCGTACTTGATCTGAAAGGTGAGGGTGGAGGTGTGAGGGTGTTGGAATGATATTACACATGTGCACATGCAGTTGTTCCCTCTGAGCTCAGCAGCTCAACAGAGCTGAGACAAAGTCGAAATCATTCAGGTTTCATAACCCAGTGCTAAACATCACTGCTCAGATCCAAATAACGCCCACCTTCCACATCATTTCATGACACTTACCTTTACGTCCTCTGAGGTAAGGGTGTGGCCTTCCAATGTGACCTGCCCCGCCTTCAGGAACTCCTCCAACTGCTGACCCGTCATGGCCGCCACTGCTTGCGACACTTTCTTGAAGTCTCCTTTCAGTCTCTTGCCCAGTCTATCACTGTCGGCCTGTCCCATGAGCTTCACACCATATTTCTTTTCATCAGCGGCAATCGTCAGCTCCTTCACATTCAACTCCTACAAACCAAATCACACATCCACCTAACTACATATTGAAAACCACAACCATAAGATATTGCTTATAATCCCACCACCCTCAACAAAATAAGGTTTGTGTTTAATCATGCATCAGCAAAATTGTGCATCTCTAACTGCAAATGTATCTGCGAACTTGCTCAGTACACAAAATAGTTCATGTTTTGTGAAAAAGAAACACGGATACAAGGTGGATGAGGGGAAGGGTTAAGCCATACAGTATCCCTCCTCGATGTTGTCCAAACCCAACCGAAGACTAACAACTACAGAAATGACACTCACGCTACACAAGCACATAACATGTCCTTCACTGCTACTCTATTTGGTGCCAGCCTCCAGTATGTACAGACACAAGCACATAACATGTACTTCACTTCTACTCTATTTGGTGCCAACCTCCAGTATGTACTTCTTTAAAGTCTTGAAGTCATCATGTGAAGTCGTATCTCGATGAACCACCACCAACTCGGGCAAGGGATACTAAAGGCAGGGGGGGAACATGGGGAAACGAACATCAAAATCAGTCAAGAGGCTCCAATTAGAGCTACTAACCTTTATAGGGATGACCTTCTGGTCCCTGACCAGACGGCCAAGCTCAATTGCTGTTTGCATACGGGAGACAGCTTGCTCCATCTTGGGATCAATTAAGTCAGACCTGAAACAGTACGAACACAGCAATGGCACACGGAACACCTCCATAGGAGAACAAGTTGTACGTCAACTGCCAAATAAGGGCACAATGAACACTCCCCCAGCGGTCCTTCTGTGCTTTGAGTCACAGCAATTTTAGAAGCTGCTGAAAGATGCACCTTTGATTTTTTTGTGTCGCTCAATGCAATCATTGTGGAGGGACGTGCATGGTACAGGTCTAGATACCAGAACTGCTGCTCTCCTGACACACAAAAGTCCTGTCACGATGCCAGCTGTATCTTCAGTTAGAACTAGCCAGGGATAGTCTTCTTTCCACGATGAACAGTACCCTATTTTATGACCACCATTGCGTTTTTTATGTACAATTGAAATCTCTACTTCGCTTGACCTCGTGGCCATTGCTGTAACGCCTGAGCTATTATGCTATCTTGCCTGCTTATATTAGTACTAAAAACGCGCTGAGGGGTTTTTTGTCGGGGATGTAATTAGAAACATTTAATGATGTAAGGCATATAAATTAAAATTTAAAGAAACCACAGATGACAAAGCAACCAAGTGCTAATTAAATTCATAACCCACACTGGAATGCGCCATGCTATATAGCATGGCGCTGGGGGAAACACTGACATTGAATGAGATTATTGAAGCTGTTCTTTCAATATCAAAGGCTGTGAAATTGATGCATTCTGTTGGAATAGTTTACAATGATATACAGTGGGATAATGTTATAGTTCATAACAATGACTATATTTTGATTGACTTTGATGATGCATACATTATTTCCACGGATAATATGGAAGAATTGTGTCCACGTCTTAGTCATTTGCGTTCTATTGAGCACGCTAAAAGAACATTTCTAAGTCCATATTTGGGCTATTGGTAGATTGATCATCACTGCACTCTCAAATTATAAGTATGGTTCTCTGGAAGAAACTCTTCTTTTACATACCCGTGAGAGACATTAACAGATGCATGATGCCTGGTTACAAAATGCAATGTCTTAGTACAATCAGCTATGGCGAGGGACTTTGCAGGGCCACAGATAAGGTTCCTAATGGAGCCCGAGGTGTCCAATAATTGGTTTTGTGAAAACCAAAAGTGAATGTCCACAAAAAAAGAAAAGGACTGCGGGTTGCCATGGAACCAGGTAGCAAACAACTTTGAAAATGGTGTAACAACAGAGCGCAGCTTTACCTATATGGTGACAAGATGCTTGAACACTCTGGGAGATACCAGGCTCCATCGAGTGGCATCCTGTGACATGGATTCTGGTTGTGAAACATATGCACTTGGTGTAGTTGAAAAACGGTTTGACGCCAAATCCAATTGTGGTTATTAAAAAATCAATGGTGGCAGGAGACGGTCATTACTGCATCTGTGGCCATCACCACCATTCCTAACGAGGCTACAGAACTGTACGCAAACTATAGCCTTGCATACTGGATGACCCTAGTAGTACGGGACCATCTCCGCCTGGGACATGATTGCGACTTGGTTAAGGGCAAGTTCTGGCTACTGCATAGCAGCAGATCGTGTGTGCCAGAAGACCATCACGCCAGATAGACGCATTGCCCCCCGAGATGGTGCAGCAGTACGTTAATGCCAAATGCCCTTTTCAACCTGCTGCTGCTGCTGCTTTAATAACTACAATCGTATGTGATGTGGTGTTTTAGTGTATAGATATAGTGCAGTATTTGTATGTTTTTGTAAGTAATGGTGATTGTTATTTGATAAACGCCGCCAGTCATTATCTGATAGGACATCCAATATAATCTGTGCTGAGAAGCTATAGAGAGCCCTAAATTCAAATGAGTGAGAGGTACAGGATTGAAGACGTCCACTCCTGCAAGGGTTATCTGAGACTGTAGTAGTCGTTTGATCTCCATTAACCACAGCTCCCTTGATTAATCCTAACGAAGGCAGTGCATTCATGAATGCACAAGACACCCTCACCCCACAGCCTTAACAGTGTCCTCCATCTTATCAACATTAGGCACACGAGGGAAGCACTCAAATTGGCCGAAGTAATCATGAAGAACAACACAGACTGCGTTGTTTTATCAACAAACTTATCAGAAACTCTTCCTCTACATACCGAAGAGATAATCTAACAGAAGCAAGTAAGGGATTATATAAGTTTGGTGATTTCCCACGAATACGAGCACTCACATTGTCAAGATTGGACAAGAAAACCAGAGAGTTGTCGTTTTTTGAATGCTATATTACTCAGAAGAAATCAAATTCAGACAGGGAGATATAAATGGTATGTTGTGCCAAAGCTGATTACAAGTTTAACCTCCAACCCCCCCACCCCCCCCGACTACCAAATGGCAGAGACAACGGTAGATGCCTAGAGATGACGCAACAAGCCAGCGCCTCTTTGCCTGACTTCTTCTTCAGAAGTCACAGAAGATGCAATTTCGTTCCATGAACAAGCCCATATCACAGCATTGCGCTAGCTGTTTAATTCTCCAGTGATACTTCTTTATGTGGAATATAAGAATAGAATATATTTGTTTTCTTCGAGGGCGCATATGGGACAGTCTGTCGTCTTCTGCATGATCGGAGGAACCCGACTGAGGGAGGGAAGGGAGTTAATCGGAAAGCGGGTTGATTTCATCCCCAGACCCAGATTCCCAACAGTTGCAGGTGGATTACATCACCGCTAAGTGTACCTGTGTGGTCACTGCATGTGTATCCACCACACAATGGAGCTTCACTGGTCCCAATAATGCTGCCTATTGCAGTAGTGATTTATTGTCTCAAATTGGTGGAGCTGAGGTATATTACATGGTGCATGTGGCCATTGTGGGAAGATATATGCTGCACAATTAGTTTAAATGTGAGTGAGATATTTCTATCACATTATCACATACAAATAGGCCGAGCACTGGAAGGAGGAGAAGATGATGTTGGTAGGGATTTTAAATTTATCTATCCATCCGATCCTCATATCCAATATATATTATAGTCCGGTAGAAATGCTGATCAACCAGTGGGAGAAATCCCCCATGTCGCACCAGTAAACCCACAAAACCACGCCTCACTGGAGGTATCCCAGAAGGGATCCTCCTCGGAGGTTACCGAGATGGAAACATCTCCTACCTCGGCACCCACCGGTGCAACAGCCAGGACGGAACAGGCAACAAAGCTATCTGACGAGGTGCCAGATATGTCTCCGCAGCATAACGTAGCCTTGCCCCGAGCTCGCTCCTCACTGGGGCCTCCTGGAGTCCCAAAGCAGGTAGAGGGCAGCAAAAGGTTAGCCGCCTTGAAGTGGACCTTGCTTGTGGGTCATACCCACCGAACTTCGCACCCAATGCCGTCCTCCAGAGACGCACCCAAAGTATGCAAGAACAGTGGAGTGCGCTCGACAGAACCTTTCGGAAGTCAAGGACCAAGCTGGCCTTGGAATTTGAGGAGCTAGCTGCCGGAAACAGGCAAGTTGACGACCACCTCACGAGGAATACAAGTTACCTCACTGAGGCCAATGGCACCCCGCTCGGTAAAACGAAACTCACCGAGGCATGGGATCTTGCCCACTCTGAAGGTGTTTCACTAGCCTAACACCAGTTGGAAGCAACTGGAAAGAAAAAAAAGGGGTGAAACAAGAAATATGCTAAAGCATATTACTATCCATGTCTCCCCCCCGTCTCTCTCATTCAGCATACAGCAACCCATTCAGTGACATCCCTGGGGATCCTCTAGTACTGGTAACGGTCCTCACAAAAGACCATAAACCTGATGATCCATCAGAAAATAAACTGATTGAGAGTTTGGGCACAAACCAGTATACATTCTCTCATAGACCAAAAGGCTTGCAGAGACACTGAGCAAGAGCAACCCGGGCCCTCCACCAAAAAACCTCGAAAGGGGCAATACGAGGCCAAGGCAAAACAACAGCTAAAGCCACGTCAGCAGAAAACTGGTGGAGCACGCCACTAGCAGTGTTCCAATACAGTTGTGTGCAATTGTACTGTGTGCTGTAAACAAATTAATTTTTCGCCAAATAATATTGGCAGATTAATTAGAGCATGCAGGGAAGGAAGGGGCTGACAAGCGTAAGAGTACAACAATGACAAATTAATAACTGACATTGCAGCCTTCAGGATTAATGTGGCCATATGTAGTCATAGGTGTGGTCAATGGCCATACATGGGTCATAGGTGTGGTCAACAACCATACATTTAGCTACGCTATTAAACTGCATTTCATTGTCAAATAAATCCTCATGTAAGTTTATGTGTTTATACGCAAACTTGTACAGGATGTTCAAGAATTGGTTTTGTGAAAACCAAAAAACATTGCCCACAAAAAAAGAAAAGGACTGCGGTTGCCATGGAACCAGGTAGCAAACAACTTTGAAAATGGTGTAACAGAGCGCAGCTTTACCTATATGGTGACAAGATGCTTGAACACTCTGGGAGATACCAGGCTCCATCGAGTGGCATCCTGTGACATGGATTCTGGTTGTGAAACATATGCACTTGGTGTAGTTGAAAAACGGTTTGACGCCAAATCCAATTGTGGTTATTAAAAAATCAATGGTGGCAGGAGACGGTCATTACTGCATCTGTGGCCATCACCACCATTCCTAACGAGGCTACAGAACTGTACGCAAACTATAGCCTTGCATACTGGATGACCCTAGTAGTACGGGACCATCTCCACCTGGGACATGATTGCGACTTGGTCAAGGGCAAGTTCTGGCTACTGCATAGCAGCAGATCGTGTGTGCCAGAAGACCATCACGCCAGATAGACGCATTGCCCCCCGAGATGGTGCAGCAGTACGTTAATGCCAAATGCCCTTTTCCACCTGCTGCTGCTGCTATAATAACTACAATCGTATGTGATGTGGTGTTTTAGTGTATAGATATAGTGCAGTATTTGTATGTTTTTGTGAGTAATGGTGATTGTTATTTGATAAACGCTGCCTGTCATTATCTGATCGGACATCCAATATAATCTGTGCTGAGAAGCTATAGAGCCCTAAATTCAAATGAGTGAGAGGTACAGGATTGAAGACGTCCAACTCCTGCAAGGCTTATCTGAGACTGCAGTAGTCGTTTGATCTCCATTAACCACAGATTCCTTGCTTAATCCTAACAAGGGCAGTGCATACAAAATGCCAAAGACATCCTCACCCCACCGCCTTAAGTGTCCATCTTTTCTACATGAGGCACAGGGGGAAGCACTGAAATTGGCAGAAGCAATCATGAAGAACAGGGGGAAGCACTGAAATTGGCAGAAGCAATCATGAAGAACGATTGCAGCACACTGACTGCGTTATTTTATCAATGGACTATTCAGAAACTCTTCCTCTACATACCCGAGAGAAGAACTAATACAGAAGCAAATAAGGGATTATATCAGTTCGGTGATTTCCCACGGATACGAGCACTCACATTGTCAAGATTGGACAAGAAAACCAGAGAGGTTGTCGTTTTTCGAATGCTATATTATTCAGAAGAAATCAAATTCAGACAGGTAGATATCTATGGTATGTTGTGCCAAAGCTGATTTCAAGTTTAACCCCACCCTACAACCCCCCCACCGACTACCAAATGGCAGAGACAACGGTAGATGCCCAGAGACGACGCAACAAGCCAGCGCCGACTTCTTCGGAAGATGCAATTTCGTTCCATGAACAAGCCCATATCACAGCATTGCGCTAGCTGTTTAATTCTCCAGTGATACTTCTTTATGTGGCTGCTGTTGCTACGAGTTTCCTACAACAGCGACAGGACACGGTAGTCACAGATAGCCAGTGGCTGGGGTGTGTGCTGTCCAAGGCAATCCCTCCCCCACAATGGCAATTTGGGCCTGGGTACGAGACTAGCATTTTACTGCGAGCAGGAGAATGAGGCAATGTGTCTATTTTTAGTATGTCTGTCATGGGAAAGTCAGAACTCACACAAATGGCAACTAAAAAAAAAAGTATATAAATGCCCCTAGCAACGTATGTCAGTGGCATTGAAACTACCACAAACGAAAGATGCAATCTTCACATGGTTCACCCGCCATCTACACCGAGCAGTGAGTTGGTAGATGCTTTAATACCCAAAACTTAACCTTGACAGTTATCCGGAGGGTTCCATACGGTAGGGGAGGATATTTAACGTGTACATGCCGAATGCTAGTCAGCAGATTATTTGACGGCCCCATGACTTGGATTTTCCACACCACTTCCACGATATCACACATCTCATGCAATGCCCAGGGACCCCTCCTGTATTATCATGTGTAATCTGAGCCGTGTGCCTATGTGAGCAAAGTACAGAGCCAGTACGCTGTTGCACAAAACATCAAGGTTCATTGGTGGCAGCCTGTAGCTTATTGCCATAATCAGAGCTGTTCATACGAGCAAACCAAAAGGATGCCATTATATACAAGGGTGACCAGCTAAACATTATTGACAACAAGTCACCTTACACCCATGGGGGGTGACCAGCTAAACCTTATTGACAACAGGTCACCTTACACCCATGGGGGGTGACCAGCTAAACCTTATTGACAACAGGTCACCTTACACCCATGGGGGGTGACCAGCTAAACCTTAATGACAACAGGTCACCTTACACCCATGGGGGGTGACCAGCTAAACCTTATTGACAACAGGTCACCTTACCCCCTGAGGGCTTGCCACACCCAGAGCTCTTCATGTGAGCCAAAAGCACACGAATGCCGTTACAAGCAAAGATGATTTGTCTGAGAACATCTTCACTTTGGAGAGTGTCCTATCACGGCGGGGGGGAGTAGGGGTCATTTGTAAGCAGGAGGAAGTCCACTACCAAAATTCATTGGCCAAAAGGTGTTAAGCCGTTGAGGAAATTGATTACACAATCTGATGAGCAGTGTGAGGGGGAGAGAGTTGAGAGTAAATGTTTTATGTCCCAACCTGGTCCGATTCACAGCACGATCGAGGTACACCATAGCCCAGCCCAATTATGCAAACCTGGAACTTGGGCCTAAACCGACAACATAACTGGGCAATGGCACGCAAAGCTCAGAGTACAACATTGACAAATTAGTAACTGACATTTCAGCCTTCAGGATAAAAGTATGGCCATCTGTAGTCATAGGTGTGGTCAATGGCCATACATGGTCATAGGTGTGGTCAACGACCATGCATATACGCAAACTTGTATAGGATGTTGATCGCCAACCTCCAGGTGAGTACCTGGCCTTCAGGCAGGTGTGGGAGGAGGATACACTCCTGGCCTTCAGGCAGGTGTGGGAGGAGGATACACTCCTGGCCTTCAGGCAGGTGTGGGAGGAGGATGCACTCCTGGCCTTCAGGCAGGTGTGGGAGGAGGGTGCACTCCTGGCCTTCAGGCAGGTGTGGGAGGAGGATGCACTCCTGATATGCACAAGAGTGGTATCAACTGTATTAGGAGTGTCTCCCACGGCCTGCCAAACACTGACTAGGGGGTGATCGATCGTGATGTCCTAACCCTAACGCAGGTTGGAAGTCCACTCTTGCAAGGCTTATCTGAGACTGTAGTAGTCGTTTGATCTCCATTAACCACAGCTCCCTTGCTTAATCTTTAGCTTAACACACACACACACACACAGCCGTTTACCAGAGATCATACATGTCGCCATTTATCCAGTACGAAATAATTTTACCATGCAACGCGCACGAGTATTAAGTTATTTTATAATCGTGAGGCCTCAAAAATGGGCAACTGTTGCTGCAGACGCTGCAGACCAGCCAGACTGAGACCAGCTGAAGTTGAAGGTATTAGTTGTTGTGCATTTATGTGGCGTGCATGTTTATTCTTATATACACACTATCTCACCAATTTAGAACGAGATGTGAAGCCATCTCCAAAAGTAACATTCAACTGTGAGGTTGAAGTAATAGGTACAAGTGTGCTATATATGAAGATCGGACAAAGTCACAAGATTTAAACTTTAATCCATGTCAGTTGAGTTATCCTGACTTATCAGGATATGTGCAATAATTATTGTGCCATGTTTTTGACAGGAGCTTCTCGGTGAGCTGGTACTGCCTGATCTATTTTCATAGATTTTATGTTTTTTTTTTTTTTTCAGTGATTTTTTTGATTTTTTTTCAGTGATTTTTCAGTTACTTTTTTTTTCACTGATTTTTCATATTTATACTCCTATTGTATTTATTCCAATTCATGGCAGAGACAACGGTAGATGCCCAGAGACGACGCAACAAGCCAGCGCCGTCTTTGCCTGACTTCTTTGGAAGTCACAGAAGATGCGCAAATATCGTTGGATGAACAAGCCCATATCACAGCATTGTGCTAGCTGTTTTATTCTCCAGTGATACTTTTTTATGTGGCTGCTGTTACCACAGGACACATTAATAGCCAGTGGCTGGGGTGTGTGCTGCCCAAGGCAATCCCTTCCCCACCACCATAACATGGTATAGAGGGAAGCCCCCTGCCTTAGTTGTAGCAGTTCTTCCCCCCTGGCCTGCTCGGTCACCGCCACCCTGGCCCAACCCAGCATGGCAAGGAGGCCGGGGAGGCCTTTCCCGCACCCGCAGGAGAAGAGGGCGAGGGTGAGGACAAATGATAATAATACATTCTACTAATATTCAGCCGAGATGCTGGGAAGTGTGGCTCCTCTTTTCGATTGGCTTGGACACATTGTTTGGTCGGCACGGGTGGAACCCTCCTATAGCTCAGCTGTTGTATCAGCACCAATCACACCCATTCTCCGGTATCTGGGGGATAAGGAATTCTAACAGGCAGTGCACACACCTTGACTGGTTTGGAGTGAAAACCTGCACTTTTTTGTTGTGCCCCCACCGGCACCACCAGCGCTACCCCACGCCGGCACCACCAGCGCTACCCCCGCCGGCACCACCAGCGCTGCCACCGCCGCCTGTGCTCCCTCCCTGGCCACTGCCACCCTGGAGAACCCAGCATGGCGGGGAGGCCGGGGAGGAGGACGTCCCCGCAAGAGACGAGGGCGCGGACGAGGACAACAAATAATTTATACATCATATAATTATAATTATTATTATTAAAGTTATTTATTGAAATGATACTACATATACAACATTTACAGTTTTAAGCTACACAATTTTACTAAGAGCGCTGCCCCCGCTGCCACCGCCGCCTGTGCTCCCTCCCTGGCCTGATAACATGAAGCCTGAATGTAAGTTGTGCTCCTTCCATCTTATTGATCATGTGTGGATTTGCAATTGATGTTCTTTTTTCAGCTACATGCGCTGTCTGCTACACTAATTGATTCTCATTGTTATTTATTTATTCAATTCAAATCATCATCCATAATTGTTTTGTGGGATGGGTCACGTTCTGCGAGAGAGAATTACACACACATTCAGTGTGTGTAGCTGGCCTAACGAAGGCCTCGTTGAACAAATGATAATAATACATTCTACAAATATACCTCCCTCTCTGTCCCAAGACTATAGCAAGTATATCCTATATACACATATGGTTAGATACTACATTGGGGACGGACGCGATGGCTGGTGAGCGGTGTATATAGCTCTCAAATCTGGACAGTGACTGCGGTTATTTTCACAGGCCAGCCACCCATTTTTGGCCGGAAGCAGGGCCGATATAAAAGGTGGCTTGGCTGGGATATATAACACTTTTGTGATAATGCAATCAGTGAGCAAAGTGAGTGCGACGACAAAATGGCAAGGCGCTACACAACGAATTGGCAAGAATTTGTTGCAAACCAGTGACCTCTGGTTGTTTACAGTGGATGCAAGTTACAACCTCAACGAATTCCGAGATTGGGCAGAAGGAGGTGAAACTTATCGGTATGCAATCGGGGGCGTTGAGTATAAAAGAGGAAGAGGTCCTCACCGACATATTGCAGTCCACACAAAAGACATGCATAGAGGAATGTGGCTGCACGGAAGATTTGGAGGATTTTGGAAGAACTCTGGGGATTCAACTTGGGAAAATATCAAGTACTACATTAGCAAATTTGGAGCAGGCATCGATGAAGAGTATGAGCAGTCCTACCACGCTAGAGACATATACTCAGGACATAGAAGTACCTATACTGGACCCGGTGTTGAAAGCACTGGACATGGAGCCGATTTCATCGATGGTTCAGTTTTCGGTCCGCAGGGTATGCAGGGTGGGGGTGGAAACGATGCCTGTACAGAGCATGGACAATGTGGAAATAATGGCACTGAAAGTCTTCCAAGCCTCTCGCAACTGGAGGGAGTTATCAGATCGTCTCAACCAGGATGGGAAGATATCTTGGATGCAGTTTGATACCTTGAGGCACAAGAGGAAGCAAACGGCGCATAACAGCCTCCTCCTGGCGAGACAATTGTGGAGGGAGCTGGAGGTGCAACAACAGGCCCTGAAGAGGAAGAGGAGAGCGCTAACTTAACCTCTCTTTGGGAAGTAAGAGGAACCCCAGAATCTGATACAGCGAAAGCAGAAAGGAGGTGGATGCAGAACCAATTGAAATCGAAGACACCCCCCCTGCCCCCGAACCTAGAGAAAGAAGTAGAAGCCCTCAAAGAACGGTGGTACAACAATCCATCGCAGGATATGTTCGTCCAGTCAGCAATGAACACCCTAGAAGTGAGCAACGACCCATCACTGAGCGCCCAGTTATCTCAGATGATGACCCAAGATCCAAAAAGCAATTGATAAGTGACATTGTTTCTACATTAATTAAAAGTTACGTCCCACTTCATTTATATATCACAGCCCAGCAACCGCGCTTGGGAGGGCGGGTGGTGGCTGGGCCCAATATGCAACATCCAATACATGGGACAAACCAGAAGCAGCCTGAATGGTCGGATGGCACTACCTGGTCAGATAACCACTGGTCCAATATTGAGACGTCCAAGCGTCTCTTTGACACTGTCCATCTCCCCTATCTGCTGGATACGAAGAAGCTCAACATGCCTGATAGGTATGCTGATACACCCCATCCACCAATGACACATTACCATGTTACCCATTGCCGCATCATATAGCCATCGTTTATTTTGCAGCTGCGTATGTGCTCGACATCTGGAGTGTCCACATCAACATGGCTTTCTTGACGCACTTAAAGTGACAAGGCTCCATGGTCGTGTTCATGTGTTCATGTGTCATTATCAGGTAAGGCTGTATACACATGTATTCCACAGCCATGCTTGTTGTAAGGTTGGGGGTAGAGTCAGGGGTGGAGCCAAGGTCTACTTGATACATGTATGGAGATATTACTTTTCCTCCTAAAGTATTGCTTGGAGGATTGGGACATCATCTGATACAGATCAAAGAAACCCCGTGGATGATGACAGACATGCTGGTGGTAATACAGTAGTCAAGGACATGGCTCCAGAGTTTGAATGTGTTTGAAATTAGTCGTTAGTTGTCTGATACACATGTTATACACTACATGTATTTAATAACGTGCACGTGCATACTATACACACCCAACGGATATCAAATTTGATCAAACAATGTACCATATATGTATCAAATATACGTACACATATTTGGCACAAAAAATATAAGTAGCCGATATGAATCAAATATGGAGCCTCATTCAATGGACGAAATATGTATTATGTTTGCGCCAAATATGTGGCGCTCAGTCCACGCCAAACATGCGATGCCATATGTGTACCAGATATTTGTATCAAATATGTGCCCAGTCCCCATGCGTATGGTTATCCTGGCTTCTACACTAGTATAGATTTCTGTTAAAATAAAATATAATCCGTTTTCAAAAAAAGCATACAACTGTACAAGTACATAGACTGCATGTACATGTACCTGGTATGTTGTGAGATATAACATTTTCTGTCGTTTGAGGAACGAATTAGACAGAAAATTTGCTCCTTACGGTATACGGTGGGCGGAGCCCCAGGTGATGAGAGCAAAAAGGATCAGTAAGAAGTGTGAGGCGGGATTCGTGGAATGTGCTAAAAGGTCATGTGTGTGCAGTGATGTGTTGAATGACCATGTGCTTGCGTGCGCAACGATATTGTGTATATAAAGTGAGGGTTAGTGAGCAGGAAGCATTCTAGGTGTCCTGCACGTCACTGGCGGGTTTTTTCTCAATATCGTATTTACTGATATTTGCAGTGCATTAATGTGTTTGCTCAAGTTTCACAGGTAGGGTGCAGGTGAATCTTCAATATGGTGGGGTACCGCTACATGACATGGACGGTCATCTGATGCAGCTCGTGTACAATGCAAGACCGAATGGTGGAACAGGTTTTTTCTCCTGGCAACAACCTTTTTTCCTGAAGGGTTTTTGGTGCTGCTAGGTTTTTTCCTTGGAGGGCAGTGCGGCCCTTCTAAATGCCGAGAAGTCATGATCATACATGGACATTTTGCTAGACGATCATGTGTATTCAGTAATTTCAGATGGTGTATGTACTATGTGGCTACCAGTGACGTACATTACAGGCACCACGCCTATGTATACCTGATGTTATGTGAATGGATCTGAGGGCGGAGCGTGTATAGAGGAAGGAGGTATACTGTAAACTTCATTGATGAACCTGAATTTCCAAAAGTGTCCTTCAACCCATGGATGTAGGAATTCAGAAGCCATTTAAGGACGCATTCTGTGCTGTCTTATATTACGGCTCTGAACATGGTGGGGTGCCGTCTGATGAGCAGACTGTTGATTTGTGAACATCATCTCCCTACCCCCAATGTTTCTGGCACATGCCTTCAAACGCATCAGTGAGGACTGCAAAGAACATGTGGGAGAAGGCTGGCCTCTTACAGTGCCCTCAATGCAGACCTCCAGTGAGGTTGGCCATTGTAGGTCAGCTGTATACTACTGATGAACAGCACAATGGACCAGGACCATACGACACCTTTGAGAACGAGGACGATGTCGCTGAGGAGCTGCAGTAACAACAGTTAAACAGTTTACCTAGATGTCTTCATGCAGAGACCCTCTCCAGCCCAATTGGGCCCAAGATGCAGGCAGGGCATAAGTAACACCAGCCGGAACCCTGGTAGAAAGGCCTTCATGATGGTGGGCAGGAAGTATGCTGCCACATTTTGTATATAATGTGTGTATTCGAACCTTAATCACATTGCAACATGCCCGCTCCACTTGTCAAAAAGAACTTACATCTTACGTAGTACCCCCCACTGTTAAAAAACTGTTTTACTGTCTTGTTTCATATGTACTATGCAATGTTATGTTGTGCAATTGTTATGCGACTCCCTGCAGCAAAGAAGCTTTTGCCTCTTATGAGCTGCCAAGGGAAAGGGCAAGATACAAACAGGGGCAATGGCAACAAGAAGGGTGCCACTGAGCAGAGGACAGCTGCTGAACCCAAGAGGCCGCTAGGTCGTCCAACCAATGCTAAGCGACAGCATAGGGCAGCAACAACAACTGGTTTACCGAGATCGATTAATGAGGCGTCAGATGATGCTACTGCTGGGCTTACTGCTGATACATGTCCCCACCCCAGTGCCCATGCATCAGCCAATATACTTTTCTGTCATTCGAGGTACAAATTAGACAGAATTATTAATAAGCTCCTATATAAATTTATCTAAGTAATGGTTGGAGAGGTATGAGGTAGGGAATCTAAATGTTGATGGATGATGAAGATGTGTATGCATAGCTCTAGCATGTACATAGCTGTTGATTGGTGTACACACCGTCGCCGCGTACTGTGACGGGCGGTTGCTCAGGTAGAAGTTTGACTAAAGCAGAGCCGTGCGGACATCACAGCTGTAACTATTTGACGATAGCGGAGTGAAAGTTAAGACAATCCCGCTGGTGGGCCTTAACAGTAACACTAACCTTAAGACAATCGCGCTAGCAGGCATTATGGTCAACACGTTCAGGACGCAAGGGTCGGTCATTAGTAGCACGGTATATAGTGTCACCTCTCTGGAATAGGTAAATCTAGGTGACTATGTGTGCATTGCAGCTGCTGCCCAAGAGAAAGGGAAAATGTTGGTAGAAACTGGACAGATCCAGGTGGAAGCTATTCTTGTCCAGATGACCGGGTTTTTATAGCTTGGGCTGAGTGAGTTAAAGAATGAAATTGATGTTCAGCAGGACAAATTTGTCCCATCTGTTTTGGCAGCAAATCTATCATGGTACAGCTACGTAGGGAAAGTGTTAGGAGGCATCATGGCAACTGCAGAAGGTGGAGGGACTGAAGGCTGAAGTGGCGGCTAAAGAATTGAAAGAGACAGAAGCTCTACTCTTTCACGGGATAAGAATTGCAGTCAGGTCGGACCACTGATGGAATGTTAAAACAAAAACGATGAACTCGCGCTGGACTCGGATGACAAGAAGAGGCTTGCGAGGGCCGAGGAAGAGGCAGAGAAGAAAGCAGCAAGAAAAGCAGCAAGAAAAGCAGCAAGCTGCCAGCGCGGCACCACTGTTACCCACATCCATAAGGGATGGCATCCCACCTGTACGCAGGGTCGGCACAGCTCTTCCCGGTGTAGATAGGCTCTTGTTTCGGCTGCATTGAAGAGTTTGGCCATTTGAGTCAATATTGCCTGAAGTCGGCTGCATTGAAGAGCTCGGCACCAGTTTTATGTTTTATGGTACTTTGAATATGCTTATATTAATTGAAAAATAAAAAATAGGTGTTTATATTGGGTTAAGAGGTGGGGGGTGGCTGTGCAATTTTGGCCTGCATGCTGTCATATGTAGGCAGTTTAATGACGAGACATCTGAATCAGAGCAGGAGTCTCCCATTAAGTCCAATTCAGATTCTTATGGTTCAGATGCAGAGGTTGATGATGAACTCAACTTCAATGGGGATGGTTTTGAGGGTGACGATGCAGCCATGGCTGTCACCCATGCGAAGGCTGCAGCCCTATTGTACTTAACTGGTAATTTCAAGTAGCCATGATATTTCCACCAATTATAAATTGCCTAAAGTGACGACTTCCGCCAATTGCAAACCGCCAAATAGTAGTTCCACCATTGTCTACGCACTCAACTGTGCACACATCACATACCGCACACAAACCACATACCACAATACACACACACACACACACACACGGCTCTCACCTTGGCTTTGGAAGCATTATGTAGTGCACACTGGCATTATCGTCTGACAGTGTCCATGGCAACAGCCGACGCAGATTTTGGAACATGTGTTCCGTGAGGAATGGAGTGAAAGGTGCCATCATTCTGGTCATGCTGTAGATTACTGCAAAAAGCGTCTGCACAGACTGGAGACACTCCGATTGTCCAAATTCCCCCTATGAGGAAGGAATAAAGAATTCCACATGCTTCAACAGAACTGAATACTTGAATGCCAGACATACCTTGATCCGTTTCCTGTTAAATCTGACGTACCAGTTTGTAAGCTGGTCTATGAACTTGATCAGCTTTGGCACAACAGTGTAAAGACGATATGCTGTAAATGAGAATGATGTAGCCAAGCAAATTATATATACACAGGGTTTCATTGAGAAAAAACCTCAAGGGGGGGCAAAAGTAGAGTTTATATTTTTTAGAGGGGGCAATTATAAGGCAAATCAAATTACTTATAGACTACAGACTGGTGTTACAGTATGTCACTTATCTCTTGTAAATGTACATTTA